>CM059582.1:80072500-80567500 GCA_030407085.1 Trichopria drosophilae
GTCCAGGCTTAGGATATATTGTACCTTTGACGGGCTACCGGCCCGGTAAATAAACTAAATCAGAGCGATATGCGTGTGTATTCTTTTATTTGGTCCCAAGAGGGGGGAGGGGGAGGGGAGAGAGCGAGAGATCCTTACCTCCTTCCCTCCAAACCGTACCCGCAATATGGACCCCCCCTGATACCTGTGTTTCCTAACCCTATACCGAAAAGGTGGAGCCCGGTACGGTCGGCAGAGTACTCGAGCTGGTACACCAACCGGTTAACCAGCGTCTGGAGGTGGGGTGTAACGGTGATCTCAAGTCCCCCGTGGGAAGAGTAGATCACCGTTGTACCGACCTCCCAGGCGCGAACTACTAATGTAAGAAAATTGTATAGTTTTTGTAGTTACAGGGCCAGAGAGCCGAGGCGCCAGTGAGCGACGCTGCAGGAGGAGAGAGAGAGGGAGAAAGAAAGAGAGAGAGAGAGAGGAAGTAGGAGCACGCCGCGCCGGTCGCGTGGTCGCTCCCAGGCAGAATCGCGAGAGAAGCCATCGCGCGCGGAACGGGGAAATTGACGATTGACGTGATCCGCGAGATTGGGAAAACGGACAGGAAGCGCGGTGCAAAAAGCCCCGGGAGAACGCGAGTGGAAGGCAGGGCCCGGCAAGTCGTGCGAGTGTCCCGTAGCAGAGGTCCAGGTCGGAAGAATTGTCCCGGTTATGGGGACGGAAGCGAGGCCCGGGACGAAAACGGTATTGGAAGCGGCCCGAACGTGGAGGACCCGCGAGCGGCCACTTTTGTTATGTAAGTACCACTCGAGTGCTGTGCGGACCGAGGTGCCAACCTCTCTTTCTCTCTCTCTCCCTCGACCTCCACATCGTGAGCGCAAGTGCGACGGAGACCGCGAATCTCCGGTAACGGACCCGGGTGCCGATTGTGGCACTTGCCGAGGCATCACGCGTCGTGACCGCGGAGTCGAGCCTTTGTTAACTTTTCTTTCGTTCTCTTTGTTAATTTTTTGTTACTTTTCTTTCTGTTAAAATAAACGTGGTTGTGTCTCATGTGATTAGCTCCGCGTTTACTTTCTTTTGGAGACAACCTTTCCCGGGGATATTGTAACGGCTCGTCTCTTTCTCGCCACCGCGCGGGAGCTAGCCGGTGGACGGAGACTTCGCCGAGGGTTGCGTCCGTTCCAGGACGTCGAGAGTATTCGGGCCGGATAAAAGTCGGGATTCCGTCCCGGAGCTTTTGGGTGCGCCCGAAGACGCTCGAGAGCGCAAACGTGTCGGCGAAAATAGTTTACACCGTTACAGCATGTTGAAAGAAGGTATTAGATCTTAAAACTTTTATTGGTGGTAGAAGTCTTGTCGAAAGAAGGTTTTAGAACCAAAATATTTCATCGGTGTTAAAATTTTGTTCAAAACAAAGTTTTATGACCTTAAATCATTTATCGCTGGTACAATTCTCTACGAAAAAAGGTTTCGGATCTGAAATTGCCTGTCGGTCTTAAAAGTCTTCTCGCAACTAGATTTTGAATCTAAGATCTTGCATATATGGTAAAACATGTGTCGAAGGAAGACTTTAGATAAAAAATATACAAGTTGTCAAAATCTATTACAAAAAATTATTTGCGAAATTTCATTAGAAAATATTTTGAAAAAATTTTGTAGAAAAACTGTATCCCAATTATCAAAGTCAAATAGCGAATTTAAAAATGAAAGAATGAATTAAACACTACACATTGTAAATCATTTCTGATTACAGAAATTTATAAGTTAAGGTGGCATACGAAGGGCTTAAAAATGTGATTACTATAATACCTTGCAATAAATCAATGTTGAAGAAAATGTACTTATAACAGTTCGTAACAAAAATATTTAAAAACTTATTTCATAGAAAAAATAACAGTCAAACAATTCATTATTAGGGTCTAAAATGTTAAATTACATCATTACGTAAGGACATTGTCAGATATTAAATCTTTCGACTGAGAAATAGTAGAAATAAAACAAAAATGCAGGAAGTCTTTCTTTGCACAAATTGATCAGCAACTCAGAAATCGTACAATTAAAAACATTTAGTTGAAACAACAATGCTGAAAACTTCCTTTGCATAAAGTGACCAATAACTGAGAAACCGTAAAATAAAAGTATTTATTTAAAACAAAAATGCTGGAAAACTTTCTTTGCATTATACTATTTAATTTTAACGCCGCTGTTGTAATATACGTAAAATGTCATATTTTTAAATTAACATTTTTTAAATTAAAATCAACCTGCACGACTGCATCATCCTCAACATTTTATTACAATTTACTTCAAGGATTTCAATGCATTCCTTCAGTAAACAGAACATTTTATTATGAATAATAATTTTATCATAAAATAACTTTAAAAATGTAAAATATTAATAAAATAAACTTTATAACAAACCCATTTCATAAGGTGACATATATGTATGCCACAGTGACGTAGAGGTTTAATTTATTGTTGGCAGAGCATTACACACATGAATTAAAGTTCAAAGTTATATGCACAGCCAAAAAAGCCATCGATTGTTAGGTGATTTTTCTGATTCTTTGGTAAAAAAAAAATTAGAAACAGTAATTTTCATGGACAAGTGCAATTAATTTAAGACATATAACCATACATCAATACAACGATGCATCAACAAACTTGTACATATATTTACCAGTTACTTCTGTTCGTTTACTCATATCTGTCGTTTACAATTTTACTAAAACACAATTTTTTCGGAATATCCAATTTAATATTTTGAATTTTTAAATCGTCTGGCTGCGACTTGTTACGACTTAAAGGTCGGTATACGTGTACATACATGGATTGGTTCGGTTCGATACACTTATATAAGTATTTTTTCATATTTCTTTTGGAACACGCTACTTCCGGCACTTGAGCCGCTCAGCTAAGTTTCGGCTTGAGCCGCGACTATTACTTCGGACCTAAGATTCATACATATCGAGGCTATTTCGCACCACTTTGTCCGTCATATTGGAACCGCCATTTTGAATTTCAGAATTTTGAGCTACGATTCGTAATCATCGATCCCAAAAATCTTGTAACGAAAAATTATTTTTCTATACGAGAGTTTATCTCCGGAATTTTAACCACCGGACCAACCGGGATTAACCGATCGTCGGAAGACGAAAAACCCTCGGCGAATCTTAAAATTTACGTTCACCGACTAACTCCTCCGTCGGCGAGAAAGGACGGGTCTCGTTACAAATAAACTAGTCGGAATTAATAACCAACAAAACCGGTTTATTACCAAAATAAAACTTAACGGTACAAAAATGATATAAATCCGGCCACGATATCCGGTACAAAATCAAAACGCAATTCCGGCCGTTACAAACCGGAATCGCAGAAATATTTTACGATCGAACCGAGCGAGAGGGAAAGAGAGAGGACAATAGGGACACTTGCCCAAATTACGGCCGAGCCGGTACTTACAAATCTTCCGATACACTGCCGGTCCTCCTCTATTTTACCGCCGAGTTGTCCACCAAGTCCTGGTTACAGGACACTCGTACACTGGACACAATAATCCACAGTGTCGCGGTAAAACACCCGAAAAGTGTCACGAAATCGCGTTATGCAAAACGCACGCACGGAAAAGTGCCGAAATTCGGTGATCGGTGCGATCCTGCATCGATCAATGACAATCCAAATCTCATCGAGTTCAGAGACGTACCGTGTTCCTCGCGGCCCTTCGTGTACCTTCGCGAAACCCACGAACGCGGTCTCTCTCTCTCTCTCTGTTTGTTTCTTGCACCTGCAAGAACAATACATTTAACTTACATACTAAATATACTTATAATTATTCGGTACTAACCAATGAAGACGGTTCGCCGTAACGAGAGATTCCGGCACTCCGGTGCTCTCGTTACACTCCCCGTCCCCAGACGCTGAGTACTCCGGAGGGGTACCAGCTCGACTTAGGCGTAACCTGGCAAGTCAGTTACAAATGAAAATAAAATAATGTAAATGAAGCAAAAAAAATTCATATCCGGTTATATCCGGTTATATAAAAGACAACATTAACCGAAAAGAAGGTTAGGTTAGGACCAGGACGGGTTTTACGGAAATTGATCCTCTTTTTTTCCCTCGCGTTTATCAAGTGGGCAGAGAACCCCTTCTAAATTCGCGAATTACAAAATTCTTGCATTTTCCAGATTTACAAAACATCCGGTCCTACCGATGTATAATCGAAGTATACAAAAATGTCTTCGGCATTTGACTCTTCCAGTCCAGAGACTTCCGGTCTTCTTCTTTGTTCCGGATTATTTTTTGTCTCTCCCGATATATTGACATCGGGAAATCCAGCAGCTCCGCTAGTGAAACAATTTCCCTCCAGGATCAAATGTCAGAATTTTATTTACAGACGGTTCAGTTCCCCGACGGTTTTGCTCTGCCATTGTGTCGGCTTCTTGAAGAAAACTGTAGATACGATCGTTACTTCGCTTTTGCGAAGATGCACCTGTATTTGGTTCTTTCCGACGATAAACCTCTTCAGCCGAATCAGCAGCCTCTTCTGGATGAGCGGGCTCTATCGCCAAATGCTCGGATTGTTCCGCTAAATGCTCAGGCTCGTCCGGCGAATGCTCGGGCTCGTCCGCCGAATGCTCGGGCTCGTCCGCCGAATACTCGGGCTCGTCCGCCGAATACTCGGTCTCTTCAGCTGAATCATCGGCTTCTTCCACCAAAAGATCAGTTACTTCATCTGAAAGATCGGTTTCTTTAGCTGAATGGTTGTCCTCTTCCGACGTTCCATCTAAGATGGATGGGGCTATTTGGGATGAACTATTTTCCTGCTCAACTCTGAGAGCTGCGCCATCCGAAATTTCTAGACCGACTGCCGATAACTCAGTCATTTCTATTTGTCGGCATGACATAATTGTCGGGAATCTCGTCGCATCCCAGACATCCAGCCTTTCTATTTCCGGCGATCCGAAAATTTGAGTTCGGTCCGCCTCTTGCCGAACTTGCATTGCTGCTAACTCCTTTTTCATTTGAGCTAGTTCGCTCAGCAACGTGTCAGCTTCTGCATTCGGATTAGACCGATTACTGACTACTCTCGGTCTCGACGGTATTATCAGTGTTCGTTCATCCACGGATTTTCTGACCTCTTGCTTAGCTTCATCCGGACGCTTCTTCGGGTTCTTCTGCCGCTTTTGGCCAAAACAGTACCGAATTGCGCCGCGGAATCCTATCCAGGTAGTCAAGACATCTTCCAACCTGGTATACCATCGTTTCGCGGCATGTGTCAAGACTTCCGGTAACATGCGTAGCAGCTCATCTTCCGATATCTGCTCCACCGCACCACAAGCTTCCATCCGGGCCAGGAAGTCTCTCACATCACTTCCTTCGGCTCCGGAAAACTTGATGCCCCACCGTCCGGCGATTTCCTTCACGTCGACGGGGCTTTGTCCCGTTCTCCATGGAACCTCGAATCTTCTTCCAGGCACTCCTGAACACTGGAAACCTCCCCCTCCTCCCAGAGGCAAGCCCTCCTCGTAGAGGGGTAGACTCGAAGAATTCTTCGATTCGGGGTTCATCTTCTTGATTCTCTATCTTCCGGATGCATTCAAACGCAGGAACTAAACCCGAATTTTAATTATCCCAACATAAAATGTTCAAGTTCCTGAAGACACCGAATTTCTAAAATGATATCTCAAAATTCAAAATTTTCAAAAATGATTAATATTTTTTTTTTTTTTTAATAAACTTAATTAAGGATTTTTTTCGATTTATAATAATTTAAAATTTTCCGGAATTCGGAACTTTCCAATTTTTATTAACATGACTTCAAATATCAACCGTCTGGGTTGGGTAATGAACTGGGGAACAATTTTTCAATTTTTATCAAAAATCCATTTGAAAGTTTTTGAATTGAATTAATTTCAAAATATATTTCAAATATTATTTACCGGTAGACTGATATCACCGGTTTTTATTATCCCGTGACCACGGGTATTAGTGAACTGATGTTCACTTTATGTTGTCTTACCGATATAATATCACCGGTTTCGACCCGACAACACACTTTGCTGACCAAACAGCAGTATTTTCCGTAAAGGAATTTGAAATTCGGCGGTTGATTTAAACTCAGACCGGATTTTAAAAATTTTATTTACAACGGAATTCGAGAAAAAAAAATTGGAAAGATTAATAAATCAATCTGATTCAAAACACGCAAAAAAAAAAACGAAAACGTATTTTATTTTTCTCCAAATCTGAAAATCCTTAATTAATTTGTGCAAACTAATTTTATTAATTTCACAGCAAAACGTAAGGCTCGAAATTTGGAATGCAAAATTAATTTATATTAATTTCACGTGCGGGCACATTACTTCCGTCATAATTCTAAATTTTACGGTTTAAGAATTTCCCGTTCAAAATTCGACCGATTACAATTCCTATTAAGTACCGGAAAAATTCAAATTTATAAAATTCTCGAATTGGATATTATCGAAAATGTGAATATAATTTCTTACATATTCTGATATTCTTAACTTTTCGGTGAAATAATCTATATAAGATCAGTTGTTTACGCACCGCGAAACAATACACAATCGCCAAAGTAAACAACTTTCGCTACCGGCCTATTAGCTTACTATTACCGGATTTTAATTTTAACTCTTTTTTTTCCGAATTTTTGCAACTCCGAAACGTATACGGATTACAATTATTCGATACGTAGAAATTTCGGGTTTAAAACTAAATAATTCTACCGGCACACAAATCTATATCGGAAAAATAAGCAAAAGCTTTATCACCGACCCTATGTCATAAAAGCTATAAATAATTTACCCGGTAATGTTCCGGTTTATTAATTATTTTCGCTTATTATTTTCGATTTTAGAAATTTCGGCTTTCCAATTAATTACTGTGACAGCCAAATTTCCCATTTATGTATAATACCGTTCACGCAGAACAATGTTTGTTTACGCGTGAGCTGTCAGTGTTTTGACACGTACACTAATTTTCCTTTTTATTTCGATTTCCTCACCACAATTCCAACTCTAGGACAAAGGACAAAGGACAAAGGACAGGATATTTCCCCCGCGTTAATGACGATTTGTCTATTTGCGGGTCGGCTCTCGGGTGGAGAGGTACAGGACAGAGACAGACAGTACAATGACAGAACTACAGGCACACACAGCACCCACCCAGAGCCAGCCCCCCCTACCCCAATATCGGTACCACCAGCAGATTCGGCGGTCTGTGCCTTAGCGAGTACGACGCGGGGCTTATCCCATCTTTATCCGAGATAAGACCCACGACGTACCGACCGCGGATAAGACGCTGATGGTACCGATAACTGCCGACGGGGGTCGGCAGCGGTCCCAAATTCGTACCTTCGCCCAGCAAAGTTCCCCGGTTATTCCACACTGGACATAAGCAGAGAAAATTGCAGGACGGGGATTCGAACTCGGGCCCTTCGCGACGTTCAGTTCGGGCGGACTAAGACTGACGCCTTAGCCCGCACGACCATCACGCCATCTAATTCCAACTCTAATTAGCCCCTCTTCCCCCTGCCCCTCTCCAAAGTATTCGGTTATATTTAGGTCGAACGAATCTATTACTAACGGTTTACTAATTTTGCCGGAAGCTTTATACTACCGGTTTATTTTCTCTGAGAGATAAACTATTTTTTCGACCTGATGCTCGCCTTGTGAACTGATGTTCACTTCGTGTTGCCTACCGGTTGTTTTCCCGGTCTAGACTTGACAACACGCTTTGCTGTAGAGAACAGCAGAAATTTTCTTTACCGGTATTGGGATGTAATAATTTTACCGGCCTTAACCGAAACGAACTTTTTTTAAATTTCCAAAGTACTTTGAGAAGGGAAGAAAAAAAACAAAACAAAAGAAAAGCCATTTTCCAATTAAATAAAACTTACTTTTGAATTAATTAATTGTTCCGAATTAGAACTGTATTTCGGTCATCAAAACAAAAATAAAATTCAAAATAATTATTCTGCAGTTTACACAAAAAAAAAATTTTTTATTCAGCCTTGCTAAATTATTTTCTTTTTAATAACATTCAAATATATATTTACACAAACTTAAACACATTCAGTTTTGTTCGTTTAACTATATGTTGAATAAATTCGGAAATTCTAATTTCATTAATTCTGAATTTACTATATTATTTCTCGGACTTCCGAGAATCGGCACTGTTCTCGGAATTGTACCATTATTTAATATAATAAGTATTTCCGAGTTCTTTCAATTTATTTAATATTCACAACTAATATGATTTTCTCACGCTACTAAGTCATATTTGCACGCCACTTTTATTCGGTTCTTCATTCGGACGATCGCCGAATTCCCAATTTCTAATAATAATCGATAAGAAAAATAATGAAAACAAATAACTTGGAATTTCCGAATTACAGAAATTTGAAATACTTTAATTTATTTTTCGGAATTCGGAGAAACACCGGAGCTCGAGCGCTGTTTACAATCGCAATGTCAACACTTACGCTATCGAGTCATTCACCTAAGTTACTATCGTGGATAATTGTTCACAAATTTAAATTCATTATTTTGTTTAAGAAAATTTTAAATTTGCAATTCTGCAATTTTTAATTTTTAATTTTCACCGGTTTACAATTTTAATATCGCCGGACAAAAAGGAGCGCTTTTATTTCGAATTAATGATTGTAATTCGACAATCAGTAATTTTATATTTCACCAGCTACTTTATTTTCGGTCTTCTCGACTCTTTGTTTACTTTTCCGCTTTCTCTATACCCCGAAAAGTAAACACTTTCACTCACCGACACGTTTGAATTTTCGGTTTCAACATTTATTTTACCGAATTCGAACGATTTTCGGGAGGTATTAATTCCGACGCGTCTTTTAGCAGTTTTCGCCGTCTTTACTAATTAAGATTAGACCCAAGAAAAATGCTAATTTTTGTTGAGCGATATTAAAATTGTAAACCGGTGAAAATTAAAAATTAAAAATTGCAGAATTGCAAATTTAAAATTTTCTTAAACAAAATAATGAATTTAAATTTGTGAACAATTATCCACGATAGTAACTTAGGTGAATGACTCGATAGCGTAAGTGTTGACATTGCGATTGTAAATAGCGCTCGAGCTCCGGTGTTTCTCCGAATTCCGAAAAATAAAATAAAGTATTTCAAATTTCTGTAATTCGGAAATTACAAGTTATTTGTTTTCATTATTTTTCTTATAAAATAATTTTACTTATTAAAATTCCTTTAAAATCCGATCTCCGAAAACTTCCGAAATCTTTCTTCAAAAAAGCCACCACTTTTTATTTTTTATGTTGAAATAAACCAATTCTATTGTCATATCTTTTCATTACAGACATTTTATGCACTTTTTATGTATTTTTCCACTCGCCTATCGTCCGTTTTCCCATATAAATTTCAAATTAAAAAAAAACTTTGGCAATGTTTTTCAACTGTACATTTCTACGAGCAGCTGTACTGAACGCGAAAATGCATGTATTGACTTAAGGATCTTATTAAAAATGGTTTCGCGATAATACGCATCTGTTTCAACAAAAAATTTGATATTTCGTTTTTAGTTTCATAAAAATCAGAACGGTGGGCCACTCATGGAGCCGGGCAGCCCATGGATACATTCCCCTACTTTTCCACTCGCCTATCGTCCATTTTTCCATATAAATTTCGAATAAAAATAATACTTCAAAAATTGATGTTTTTTCGGATATTTTTTCCATTATTTAGTGTAAAAATTAAATTTTTCATTTTTGACCACGCCATTCGAAAGAGCACCCTTGAAAATAGTCGGTAAGCTGCTTTACAAATGAATACTTCAAATATTTTACTGTGATACAAGCGACGAAAGTCGTACCAGGCGGAATGTGCAATTTTGACGTTAACGGGTTAATTAATTTTAACGTTTAGGTTCTACCACAATCATTTTTCATTAACTCTTAGAAAATGCTACCAAGCATTCACTAGTTAAACAAACAATAATTCAACAGTTATCATGGATACTGACTCTTCGGTAACGCAGAGTCAAAACCATGATGTCCAATTTGAATGTATTGATTTGAAAAAAAGTCCTATTATTTCCCGAACAAATGAGGTGATCAAGTTCATGAGGCGAGAGAATTGCATTGAAAAGCTCTCTGTCGCACAGAACCGAAATTCGAGCAAACCGACATTTTAACACAAGGATCGATGATGGTGCAAAATAAGTTTTTGTTTTCACAACACGTGTGTTAAAGAATGTATTTTCTTTTTTCAAACTGCTTCCGAACCTGGATTAGCGAATGTCCGTTATGCCCAGACGAACAAAATAAAATTGCTTTGGTGCTTCCCAAAATACTATCGAACCGGTCGATGCTGCTTTCCCTTGACCTCAGATCGAGGCTCCTTCTTTAAATTAATCTTCAAGATGAAGATGCCGAAACGTCGAATAACCGCTTGGTAAATTACACTTTTTCAAATTTTGGTGAGTTAGATTCAGAACAAAATGAAATACGCCGGATCCACGTACTCCCCTACAACGAGAAACACGAGTCGATAAGTACCAAACTAGTAACGAATAAAAAAAACTGTCGATACGGATTATTACGCCATGCTTTAATTAATGCTTTAACGCCATCACGTAACCGCGCTACCAAAAAGCGACATCATTACTCTACATAGGAGCTGAGATGAAAAGTGTCGTGAAATGTACACAAATTGGTTCATTTTCCCGCGTCAAGTATTTCATTTGTAGGTAACCAGGTGGTTTGATTTCCGGCAAATTATTCCCGTTTTACGGACAAATTAGGACGGCAGACGCAACGTGGTTTTCGCCATTATCAGCTCACTTGCCAGATATTCTTTGGCAACTTTTGTCGTGAATGGTACGAACAAATTTTTTTTAGGAAATTAAGTTAATATTAATTGTTTATTTATGGACCGTTTTGAATTAAATATGATGGAAATTCTTGGTATTTTTCGGCCAATTAATGGGAGTGAAAATGTAAAAAGATGTAGATAACTAAATAAATAAATAAATAAATAAATAAATGAATAAATAGACGTCACTGGGTTGACAGTGTATGTTGAGCGCGGTACTTTATTATATGTAAAATTTTGGATACGATGACTATTGGTTTTAATATTAAATGGAAAACCAGAAAAGTCGAAAATATCCATTCTAACTTCTAACGCTTAAAACTTAAAACGCTATTGTGAATAAATACATTCCGCGCCAAGATGTCATTTTGTGCTCTTCAGCAGGGCTAATGACATCCTTGCCCTGGACGCGATAGTTAATTTTAATTCTGAAAAATAGAACTTTAAGACCGGGATAAAACCTTTAAGAAAAATTAAAAACTTTCTTAACTTGATAAAGTTAATTGCCGAACGTAATAGTGTGTATCAGTGCACTGACGTCCTGGCGACGTCTGTATATTTATATATTGATTTCCATATATTTCCATTTTTATTCAAATTAATTGACCGACAAATACCAAGAATATTCATCATATTTAAATGAAGTTAATTCCGAATCGGGAATTTCATGTATGCAACGAAAGTGCAAGACGATGCAAATGTAAAGTTCACATTAATATATATAGTGTTAAGTATTGGAAATACATCATTGAAGTACTGGCTTTTTCTCACTCGTTCTTTAGTCTTCAATCGGCACCCGGAGTATAACCGCGTAGGCTCGTAATTGCATCCGATCAACTCGTAGTGCAACATTTGGCGATCCTGCCAGTATGATCCATGTACGCCAGTGCAGTGATACCAGTGCATCAGTGAATTGAATTCGAATTCTATAATCGAATTAACATTAAAATTGTATAGAGACAGTGACTCTTTAATACAAAACTGTGCCAATTTGAATTTAGATTTTTCTGCCCATTTCGGAATCCGTTGGATCCATTCGGCTTCATAAGCAAGATTTTACGCATATGCGTCCATCAGTCACAAAGTGATATCACGAGAGTAGCTCCCACCCAGGAAGCATTTCATGCTAAATTTGTTGCAGCCGCAGTAGACCACTCTCCTAGAGCTCGGCCTGTCTCAGGCGACGCCTCACCCAAATTGTCGAGGTATCGGTTACGTATCTCACTTTGAATTAACCACGCCTATTGACGAACTGTCGATTTCGCGATACGGGATGTTCGTGACTCTTTACTTTCCAAATTTACGCAATTCGCTCGTGAATTACAACAATTCACTCCTCTATTTATAACGCAAAAGAAAACACGATGCCGAAAGTCAATTCACGGCAAGAGTATCCTGACTCATACTGATGAATACTATGTTTGGTTGGGTTTTATCAGGTATGATTATTTATTAAATTAAGAAATAAATAATTCTTTTTAAAAACCACATTTTTTATAAATGGACTAAAAAGGATAAAATAATTTTTCCCATCCACACAGGTCACTAAGGATAAAAAGGATAAAGGATTTGGAATTTTCCCCCGCTTTAATGACTTAGATGCCTATTCGCGGGTCGGCTCTCGGGTGGAGAGGTATAGGATGGACAACACATAGACATTATACATGACGGAACAGGACAACACAACACCCACCCAGAGCCAGTCCCCCCTCCCCAATATCGGTACCACCAGCAGATTCGGCGGTCTGTGCCTTAGCGAGTACGACGCGGGGCTTATCCCATCTATATCCGAGATAAGACCCACGACGTACCGACCGCAGATAAGACGCTGACGGTACCGATAACTGCCGACGGGGGTCGGCAGCGGTCCCAAATTCGTACCTTCGCCCAGCAAATTTCCCCGGTTATTCCACACTGGACATAAGCAGAGAAAATTGCACGGACGGGGATTCGAACTCGGGACCTTCGCGACGTTCAGTTCGGGCGGACTAAGGCTGACGCTTTAGCCCGCACGACCATCACGCCGACCTGCCTTAAACTAATGAGTAAGGAAAATATAGAGCTTTGGTGACGCTTAGCTATGCACACAGGTCACTAATACCATGCCGAAATAAATACGCAATAATTTTTCATTTTATTAGGAAATAAAATATTTGTACGACTTAAAATGGAAAACGTGTGGCGCAATATAGGTAACAGACATGACTAGCATGTCTAAACTAGCGTGTCATATTGTTCATTTAAGCATAAGTTTCTCATTTGTTATTGTTCGTCGAGGAGGAGTCATTTCTGTTACCTCTATTGCGCCCCACGTTTTCCATTTCAATATATTTTATAATTAGTTTATTTCCTATTAAAATGAAAAATTATTGCGTATTTATTTCGGCATGGTATTGGTGACCTGTGTGGATGGGAAAAATTATTTTATCCTTTTTAGTCCATTTATAAAAAACGTGGTTTTAAAAAAGAATTTTTTCTTTATTAATTATTTTCTGCTTTTTAGTTTTAATAGGTCAAATTTTACAATCGATTTTAAACTATTACATTTATGAACAATCTGACAAGAGAAGTTACAAAATTAAAAGAATATGCAAGTGGCTTTAGATGACAGGCTCCTCTGGTGGTTTATACCGTCCAGAATTGTTGAGAATCCTGATGAGGTTTTCTCACGCCAGAATCCGTGAGCTGTTGCAGCACTTATATATGACACTAATTCACTATACTGCTCCACTTGCCGTCGTGGATGAGTATATATAGGCAAGGGAATTAATGACGTCAGTGGCGGACTTTTCCCGATTGCAAAAAGAAAACAAAGGACAAGCGCAACGGAGGAAGGGGGGAAAACACCGGGCCCCCAGCTAAATGTTAAAGGACAAAACAACGAAAGAAAAACGAGTATAAAGGAATGTATAGATTCAATTAAGAACAGAAAATAAGCGCATTTTTTTTTTAACTTATTTTTTTTTCATATAAAATTTAAATTTGCTGAAAATGTTCTTAAAACTGATTGAAACTTGTAATAAACGGTAAAGGAATGCATTGTCATCCAATTTTGGGCTATCCTAAAAGTTTCAAATCTGTAGCTCATCGGTAAGTTAGTTTAAAATCGATTACAAGATTTGCACCGGACAAGCAGACAGACAGACAAGAATACGAGTTGATAAAAACGTGGTAAAATATAAACAATGTTTTTTACTTTAAGATATTATTTGAAGTTTCACAACATTTTAAGTTATTTCTGTACGAAAATATTTTCAATTTTCATCCACATCAGTTTTTAGTAACTTAACTTTAGCGAGAAGTTTTGTAAGTTTTTATAAATTTAAATGATGAAATTAAAAGATTTTTCTATAATAACAAAATTATTTATTCTTAGGATTAAAATTTCTAGTCGGCATCGTGGCTCAGGCGGTAACGCGCTGTACTACGAAGTCGTAGGTCGTGAGTTCGATCCCCGTCTGGTGAACAATTTTTCGATTTCATTTTCAAGCAGCAGCTCATTGTTGATAAGACGAGCCACATTGTTTGTTTATGTTTCGAAAATATTGTTTATCAGTCGGAAATCGACTCATGACCGCCGCTGTACTTGGTGTAGGTTTCTGCAGTTCGTACATTTCATACACAAATGTGAAGTATGGCGCCATCTAGGAAGTCGACCTGCAGCTCTCGCAAATCTTACGATTCATTATAAGTAAAAAAATTTGTGTAAAATAAGTAAAAAAAAATTGTGCATCACATGCAATAATAATGTGATTTCAGAAAATATTTGACAGTTCATAAAGAATGTTATGCTCTCCATTACCGCACAATAAAATAAATAAATTACAGTTGCAGTCTACAGCACTCATTTGCATAACTCGACCGATCGTCTAGCTTGTCCACATTTTCCCTGATGTACAGTCTTGTTGTTCGAGACGGATACATCTGCCGAACTTTTTAGTCCAGTCAATGAAGGTAAAATACGGCAATACTGTAAGATCTTATGGAAAAATGGTATTGACTGTACTATATCTGGTCGCTTTGGAATAATGCCCAAGTGCGTGAGAATCGTTGAGATCTACGTGCAATACATTTCAAGTTTTTCATAATTTAAAGCGTTGACGTCGTTAAAGCTAATATCAAAATTTAAATTACTCATTCAGTTTAATATTAAAGTTTCTCGGTAACTTCCATTTTCCAGATATATAACTTTTGTTTCTAGCGAGAATATAGTCAATAAACATTGCACAAATCTATTCTGCTTTATTATTCTATTTCATTTGAATGAAAAAATACAAATTTTTGCATTTTAAGATAAAATTAAAAACTCAAACTTCTTTTAGTATAATATACTTTGAAGAAAAATCTATTCTTTCAAATGAACTTAATCATAGAAAAAGAGTTTACAAACAGTTTCATTTTTAACCTGCAAACACATATATGGAATAATGAATAACTCACAAAAATAAGCAACAGTTACTAACTTTTGCTATATGGTTAGTCATCCAAAAAATATTTGTCGAAAATATTTTTTTTTATATTTAAGAGTCGTTGCATTTAAAATCACAAAAATCTTTATATGTAATCGTATTCGCCAAATTCTTATTATAAAACTGTAATGGAAAATAAAAAATTTCAGTAAATATGTTTTAAAAATACAAAAAAATTGATACATAGAAAATGTTATAAGTACAATTCACGGCATTTTTCTTAAAAAATAAGCATAAATTGGGATATGCTGGCATAGAAAAAACATACGAAATAAATTAATACCGCATAGTTATTTAAAAAAAAAAACACATTATACTTACACATGGACTCCATTATAATTTTTGTTTCATTTACTGGTGCACAAAAACGAATTTTTTAAAAAATGTTTATTTCGGGGACGATATTAATGCGATGACTATTAATTATGAAATATTTTCAACAATTATTTTGTGGACGATATATGTTACGTCAAATTCGCATAAACTACCGCGTACTTTGGTTTAGGTTTAAAATTTGTTATTTCATTTTTACACTGTAGACTAATAATCTGTTATTATCAATGATTATAACAAATTGATCAGTGAAGTTAACGGTAGATTTATCCGTCTCGAGCAACAAAAAATACGGATGGTCAAATTTGATATCGGACGAGTAATGTTTACTGCAATTGCAATATTTTTATTTTTTGCAGTTCATTCACTTCTGGTTCCAGGTAGCGATTGGGCGATTTTGAAATTAACGCAAATGATTCGACTATCTGGATAAAAAATCTCATCTGAAGAGCAGCCAGACTAAAAGCAGAAATGAGATAACAACCATTTATACTAACTAAATTTGAATTTTGACGGATTTGCAATTTATATGGAAGGTTCCGTAGACAATTTAAATTAGTATTTTACAGTGTTTTTTTAATCACTCAGTAAATCGCTTTTGAATTACTCAGTTTTTTTTAAATATCACATTTTGTATTAAATTTGGGGCATTGTAACTTTTTCGTCTGTATATTTTCGACGTTTCTACACATTAAAAAAAAATCATTGAAATCCATCGCTTCCAGCTCAGGATATGGCGTTTTCAAAAAGCTGAGGCATGGGATACCATCGGTTGGATGTGGAAGATTGTGTTGTGAGGGTTAAATCTTCAGATATCTTAAACGATATGACTTGTAGAGCTTTAAATAAATTTAAAAAAGAAAAATAAATGATAATTAATTTATTTATCTTATTGCTTCGTAATGGAGAGCACATCATTCTTTAAGGCTTTCCAAATTTTTGTTTAAATCACATTATTACAAACACAAGTGCACTAAACTTCTACTAAACATGGATCATTTTAATCTTGAGAATAATAGTAGTTTTCGATACTGTCGCGGTATGCATGTTGCAAGACGACCGATTGTCCTGTATGATCGACCGAACCGCGCGTTTGGCGTACGATTCAGTATTCTACACCCGCGACGGTTACGGCTCTGGCGCTGGCATGACATTTGGCACTTGTCGGCTGATATTGGCTAGAGAAACAGATGCAATTGCGTAAAAGTTTTTTCTACGAACATGTGGGTTGTGGGCCGAGCTGAAAGCTAGGTCCGCATTCACATTGGTACAAAAAACATTTTCGCACATGCGTCGAGCAATATTTTTTTATGCAAGTGTGAATAAAGTGGACCTAAAAAATGTAAAAAATGAGTAAAGCCGCACTTTACTCACACTGCGTCAAAAATAATTTTTGTATTAATGAAAAATTGTTAAATTCCATTTAGATTTATAAAAAGTTACAAAACTTCTCTCTAAAGTTGTGCGAGTCAAAAATAATATGCATGAAAATTGAAAATATTTTCATACAGAAATAACTTAAAATGTTGTGAAATTTCAAATAATAATTTAAAGTAAAAAACATTGTTCATATTTTTGAATATTAATTATTCGGTAATTTTGCTTTTTGGTCACATTTTCTTACATCTCTGCGAAAAATTCAGGTAGGATTCTCGTGAGAATCATATGTGAAAATTTCACATGAATACAATTCATCAACACTTTGATATAAAAAATTACGAAATTATAACCATTTTTTTAACCGGCCGTCATTACGATAAATTTTATGCATGGAAAATCGCTAAAATTCAGGTACGTAATGAATTTGATCCTGAAATTCGTATTCAGTGACCTCAAAACCCTAAGTAATAATTCTTCTAATTACTCGGACAGCATTATTTTAGTTTGACCCTGGAATCATCTTCAACCGACACGACAGACCCCAACTGATCCTCAAGTGTTTCTGAACACTAACCTACCCTCAAATTTCGAAAATTAAAAATGGCGAATCCAACATGGCGGACCTGAAATAACTTCCTCTCATTTTTTTTCGGTATTGCCGATCGCTAATCTTGTCTAAGATTTACAACATTCAAAACGGAGACTCTAGTACGTTGTAATTTTTATCATTTATTTCTCACAGTATCAAGAAAACGTCTTGAAGGAATGAAATAACTTCAATGTTTCAAAAATGCGCAGTATAATTAAAATACAGTTTAAATACGTATGTTAATCTTCAATATATCGATGAAAATGTGAGATAACTGAAAGTATATAAATCCTGTAAATCATTAAGCATATATATTTTTATTATTTTGTATATTTATTTATTGAGAAATGGTCACAGAAAAATTTTTCTTACACGGTTTTTACAAATGCCCTTACGTGGTTTCGTTACAATTATGCAATATCTGTCTGTGCTTCGATACAACTTGATAAATGGCTTGCCGATGATGTTCATCCTTGGTTAAAGCAGGATTGTAATTTGTTGCTAAGGCTGTTGCGCGTTTTATTCATGATATAAAATGTCACGGCCTTGTCTGAAATCTGTTCGCGACTCCCACGTCATAGATGGGTGTCCAAAAAATCTGAGATTATTTATTGTTTTTCAGGGCACGAAATCGTCAAGATTTTTATCCATCCAACTTTCACAATTTTTTAAAAATTATTTTTACCCAAAGGGGGGACCCTTGGGGTGCGGTCCCCGAAACTGCCACTATTTAAAAGGTTACTATGATGACAGTCCTCAAAACTGCCAAATTTCCCCGAAAGTGCCATTATTTTATCAAAAATGTCCCCAAAGCAACCTCTATACATATTTATTACGATGATGTTATGGAAATTATAAATAAATACACAAACATTATCATATGACTAACCCTTTTTTAAACATATATGATTCGATGATTTTCCTAATCTAAATTGTCAAATATCGACCCATGACGAGATCTTTCTAAAGCCATCTGTCTACTTGATCTTTTTACATATTTCCAGAGTCGATAAACTGATCCACCGTTGTTTGAATGTAATGCACTCGATTTTACTCGATTTCACTCACAATTGATTCGCGAATCATGATGTTTTCAATTCAGTAGTTTTATTTTACGCTTTTACTAAGCGTATGGTGTTTATATAGTTTATTAAAATTATTCTTTTAACAAATCATTACTTATTTTAATTTCCGAATATTACATGTGCACTTTTTATCTGTTTAAGCAGGTTTTGGTATCCAGTGTCGAAGCGTGCGCCCATTTATTGTATCATAAACAATTAATTACTTACGAAATCGCTTTAGTAATTATTGATCAGTGTCACGATTTATTGGCAAATTGTGATTTAACATTTATACTAACAACACTACGACTTTCGAAAAGAAGCCCTAGAATAATTGGCTTTGCCGCTTCTCTTTTCAATTTAACCGATGCGCCTGGAAGACTTGAATTGGGGATTGAATTAATCGAAACATTATATCAATGTCCAATTGTATCGACCAATGACATTTTATGCACTTTACGGTATGTATAAGCAACTACTACTCATCAACTGTTTGAACATTTAATGAAAATACGCGTTTAATTTAATTATTAACTAATTAATGTTCATGGCATACAAAAATAACAAAAAAATTAGGCAAATTTAGTTAGGCTTAATGTTAGGATTGTTGTCTACTTTTGCTATATAAGGCGATTCTCCAATGATGACCCAGTGGGAAATAGTTAAATTATATGCAACGGTTTCCTTTGCAAAATTGTTTTCAAGCAACTATGGTTTACAAGATGTTGTTTTGTTAGCGAACGAGATGAAACAATGACATTGCGCATCATAAAGTATCGCGATTTTGTTTTCGCACGAACAGGCCCAGTTTGTGTAGAAGTTTGGTATTCAAAACACAAGTAAAGATAGAAAAAACGTTAGAACTAGTGAAAAGTGGAGAACAAAGAAGAAGCTTATTATAGTAATTACAAAATATCCAATTAATATCATGAGCGAAACGAAAAACTGTGTAAAATACAAAAATTAAGTTAGTTTTAATTGTTTTAGGTTTAGTTGGGGGCGGAGCCCTCCGGATAAGAAATATATAACTATATCAGTATGATATTGCAACAAATTGCCTTGATTCCGTTGTTCTCTCCTTATGGTTACGAAGAAAGTGATTATTTTTCTATTTTGCAAGGGTTTATTCAGTCTTTGTTTACATTTTTATTGAAAATATATTATTTTCGAACGTGAATTCTGAGAATTATATTTGTAAAAATTCAGTTTCTAAATCATTACAATGTATCTGGAAAGTGGTGAATCTCCCAAGAAAGAAACATGTAATTTCATAAATTAAAATATGCATTATATAATTATATTAAAATATAATAAAATGGCAAAATATTATTTTACAATTATATATTATTTCGTAGGTGGCGGTTCATACCGTACTGGTTTTACATACTCTGCGGAGGGTTCATGGAAATGTTCTACGCGCGGTGGGGACGTGTTACGCTCGCTGGGAATGCTTTACGCGCGGAAATGCTTCTCGCACGGAAATTCATTACGCACGCAGGTAATGAGCGTGCGTAAAAGTGGTGCTTTACACACGTATTTCATGCATGAGAAGCCGAACTTCACGCACGCCGTTACAAAAAATGTATTTTGCAACTTCATGGATATGTGCAAAGGTATGTCGTAATCGTCATACGATAGAGTAATTCAACATTTGCACGTGGCCAGTGAATCTATTTTTAATTACTGCTGTTCAAAAGCTGTAGAAGACGAGCAAAAAGAAAACGAAAAACGGGAACTTTCTCTTACGCAACTAAAAATATCAGGGGATGGCAGCTGGAAAAAAGGCTTCAAGTCCTTGTACGGTGTTACCACCCTTATTGGATAATTTTCTGGAAAAATCGTCGACTCTATCGTTAAAAGTAGTTTTTGCACTGAATGTGTACATAAAAAAAAAGATTGAACACTAAAGAATTTTTGAAGTGGCATGAGGATCATGCAGAATCTTGTTCGAAAAATCACGAGGGCTCTGCAGGTAAAATGGAGGTTGATTCTGTACTGGAGATGTTCCTAAGGTCCGAGGAAAAGTGCGGAGTAAAATACTCGAATTACATTGTAGACGGAGATTCTGAAACCTTCAAGGCTATTCTTGATGCTGCTCCATACGGCGAAGAGCTTATTTTTAAAAAAAGTGAGTGTATATGCCACATGCAAAAGCGAACGGGTACTCGTCTCAGAAATGTCAAAAAGCACAAAAAAATCGGCGGCAGAGGCAAATTGACCGACTCACTTATAAAAAAGTTAACAACTTACTATGGGTTGGCGATTCGGCGAAATGTCAACAGCGTTGAAGATATGAAAAAAGGAATCCTAGTAGAAGGATAAAGACAGTTCTACGCCACTCGCGGTTTCGGTGGATCGCGAGGGGTACCTCGCGAGATGACTCGCGAATTAAGATTGCGAATTAAGGCCGCGAATTAAAACCGTGAATTAAACCGCGAATTGATATGACTAATTTTTATTTTACTGACTCTTATTTTATTTATATTCGCGTTCGAACGAGAATGTTGGTATGTGTGTGATTTAGTATTTAATGACGAGTTCAAATGTTTATAATATTCAAAGTGTCAAATATAATTTTAATTGAATGACCAAAAATAATTATGACTTTATTTATTTCAGCACCAACGATTCCGATCTATAATTTTAATTTAATATTTATAATGATTGACGTATAATTGATGTTTGGACGATTCTGTAATGACTTGGTTCATACCAGACTTTGAATCGTTTCACAACAAAATGTCGGCCGTTAGAAGGCGTTGAAAAAGTCGTTGCGTTTTGCCTGTGCCGGCTCTCCTGTCCGCAATTTTGAACTGAAATAAAAATATCAAAAAAATTGACATTAATTACATTTACAGTTAGAAGATGAATTGAAAAAAAGGTTATTAAGTATTTTCATATTTAATAATAAAGTATTACAATAATTTTCAATTCATATAGAAGGTAATATATAATAAAGAAATCCTATAAGTTTCAGCTCAATCGGATAATTAGTTTCCGAGCTATCACCGGCATAAACTCCGAAGATGATGTTTTGAGAAAAACGCGTTGAAAGTTTTAATTATCGAAAAATTGTACTTACACTTTAATCAGCAATCCCGGGACCATATAACAAGCCTTCGGCTTCTTCAAACATGTGGGACATCTGTTTGAGCTCTTTCCGAGCCTTACGTGCTTCCACAGTGCACAACGTGGACCGGGAGTCCTATCTTTGAACTCTTTCTGCATCCTTGCTTTTGGCATATTCATGGTTTTGCCTCTCAACAATGAAACCCATGCTGTCCATGATACGCAGAACTGTTAAGTGCAATTTGTTGAAAATCGAAGCAGAAATAAACATTACGATTTCAAAAGTTTTGGTCCACAGTGCCAATGTTTTGGTGCTAAACGCCATATAGCGTTTATATGAGCTACTATTGTAACTCTCGTTTGTATTCTACGTGTGACCGCCGAAGCAACGTTGGAGCAAGTTATCTCTCGATAAATCTTGATAAATTGCTGGTATGTGCTTTTAAACCTCTGGATGCAGTTGCTCTGGATGCTTTAACAGATCCTTATTCTTTCCAAGCGCTTCCGCCTTTTTCTATTCGCACCAGCTATCCTCTCCATCCGGGCAGAACGAGTGGTTGGGATTATCATCGGTCCAGCAGCAGTGGTAATACGACGCGAGGATTAGTAGAAGGATAAAGACAGTTCTACGCCACTCGCGGTTTCGGTGGATCGCGAGGGGTACCTCGCGAGATGACTCGCGAATTAAGATTGCGAATTAAGACCGCGAATTAAGACCGCGAATTAAACCGCGAATTGATATCGCGATTTGATCGCTCGAATAATTATTGCCATGCTACCTCTCCCCCCTCGAAACACATGGATGGTATACGAGTTGAGACGCGTCTAAAATCCATTAATCATTCCCATCTTTGGGAAAACACGTGTACCCTCGACATCTGGCGCTCGGGGCCTGGCGGTTGGCTTTCCCACCACTCATTCGAAGCGTGCTTGAATAGCGCCGGGGAGGTCGGCATCGGCGTCGACCACCCTTGGAAAAACACATGTAATTTCTAAGAATATTACATAACATGTTGGGACCTATATCTCGTAATGATGGTATACGAGTTGTAACGCGTCTAAAAACCATTATTCATTCCCATAATTGGGAAACACATGCAATTTCTATGTTGGGACCTATATCTCGTAAAGACGAGTTGAGACGCGTCTAAAATCCATTAATCATTACGTTAACCATCGACCCCTTTGTTAAATATGACCATTTAAATAACCCATTTTCTTTTTCTGTACAATATCATGCAGGAAGGAAGATGAAGAAAATACAGAAGATGTTTTTAATAAATGTTATTTATTCTTTTATTTCTCATATTCATACATAACAATATACAATAGCAATCACATAAAATTCATATTTTCATTATCATCAACTAATGCATCGCTTTTAACTTGACAATTGATGCAGTCTTTAATCATAGGTGGTGGACCATCTATCGTATCATAGCTTGATTCGAAATGTTTATAACATCGGCGACATTCACGTATATCAGGATGCATTTGCATAGCAGGTGGCAAGCAAGCCCATGCTTCTTCAATTTGCCGATCAGCAAACATGCAAATGAAATCAATCGGCAGACATTCGATATCTTTTGTTTCCATCAAGGCGAGACCTTTTACTTCGTAATAAATCCTTAATTAACGTTGTGGAGATGCAGGTTGTTCACATAGATTTTCCAATACCCAATTCTAAAGTATTTTTACATTTTCTTTAGCGCATGTTCCATTAATCGTATGATTTTCACACATCTCCGACAATTGATATTGCTGCTGCTGCTTCAATTTTGTTAGAGATGGGCAGTCCAAAAATGTCGAGATCGACAACATTTTTAGCGTTTAATATATCCTCCAACCAACATTTTTTATCGACTCCTTTTACATAAATTTTGCTAGCACATTTAACGATATCCTCCAAAGTTTCGTTTATAGCGTCAAATGGTACGTCGCCAGATTTCCATGGGAAACCGTGATAATTATTCATCAACCAGTTATTGACTCTCTTATAGTGTAAAGGTACCCATTGATATGGTGGTTTAAACACATAAGTCACAATTTCACTGTCGATAATATTTATTATAGACATTTCCTTCGGTATGAACCGATTACCAGGCCCGCGGAATCCCTGCACGTCTACGATGTATTCCATTTCGTATGAAACTGATTCACAAGTGAATAACCGCGTTTCATTCATTAATTGACGCACGCGCAATAATGGTTACCTCTCCTCTCAAACCAATTTCTTTACATTTCCACTTATTTCGTGTTAACATTCGTTAACAAAGGTAGCATTAATAAATAAATAAATAATTTATAATAATAATATTTAAATGGTAATAAATCTCTCATCATCATTAATATCCTTGTCTTCCTCCTGTGTATTAAAATGTATAATATAGAACTGATGGAAGAAGCTAGCAGTAATTAGAAAGAGAGGATGTCACGCTTATTCTCTATGCATTTATCTATTCACGGTATTTACGAGTTTTCATGACGTTCGAACCATAGCTATAATTTTGGAGTACTGATTCACTAGTGAATAAAGTATAACCGTGTTTTATTCATTAATTGACGCACGCGCAGTAATGGTGACCTCTCCTCTCAAACCAATTTCTTTACATTTCCACTTATTTCGTGTTAACATTCGTTAACAAAGGTAGCATTAATAAATAAATAAATAATTTATAATAATAATATTTAAATTGTAATAAATCCCACATGATCCGAATAGTGTGTATTAAAATGTATAATATAGAAATGATGGAAGAAGCTAGCAGTAATTAGAATGAGAGGATGACACACTTATTCTCTATGCATTTATCTATTCACGGTATTTACGTGTTTTCATGACGTTCGAACCATAGTTATAATTTTGGAGTTTGGACACGTGGGTAATGTAATTAATCATGCTCCTAACCGTTTTTTTTTAAATATGTGTACAATTTATCACATCTTAAATATCCTCATACAGGTTTCGACCTGTTAATTATCCGTAGACTTTACTATACGGTAACAATGAATCTGACTTCCCATTAGTAACAAATACATACGAGTATCGACTTGCTTATAATATAACTAATTAACCTTCATTTAATATTTCCCACTTTTAACATTTCTGAGACTAATGAGATCGAAATGTCGATGTAAAAATCTAAGAGAAGCGTGTAAAATTCAAGAGTTTCTTTCTATCTTTACGCACAGTTTTGTGTCTTTTAAGTAAAAAGTTAAAGGAAGTGACAATGCTGCCATCTTTTGGTATGTTTAAAGAGATTGCAGAATCTGTGTATCGCAGAATAAAATATGCGGGTGCATCTGAAATGCATGGATTCATCGTAAGCTGCGATCATACACTTGCTGATATGAGTGGTTATGGAGCGATTACAATTGAATATGAGGTTCTTGAAAATTGGCTCTAGTTGATAATTAACCTTATTATCGCCATGCAAAAGAATATGAAAGTGAAATTGTTAAATATTACCGTGCATCTACTGCAAAGCGAAAGCAATCTTGAGGACCCGGGATTTTTTATTTTTAAAATACCTATATTGCCATTACTATACATCCCTCCGAAATTAACAATTTGCAGAGTCTTTAATCATCGGCGGCGGTCTTTCCAAGGTATCATCACTCGTTTCAAAATGTTTATCAACGACATTCACGTAAATTTGGATGCATTTGCATTGTGAGTGGTAAGCATGAAATCTATAGGTAGACACACGATGTCTTTTGTTTCCATTAATGCTAGACGTTTCACTTCATAATAAACTCTCATTGACCTTTAAAGAAATGCAGGCTGGTCTTGAAGATTTTCCAGTATCCAATTTTTAAGCATTTTAACATTTTGTTTAGGACACTTTCCGTTAAATGTATGATTTTCACCATTTATCGATAATCGATGTTGTTGTTGTTGTCCTATGAATTTCGGTAAAGATGGATAGGCAAATATGTCTAGGTCGACAACCTTGTCAGCATCTAAAATTTTCTGCAACCTATATCTTTTTTTGTCTGCACCTTTTATGGGTATCTTGTGAGCACATGTAAGGTTGTCTTCCAACGTTTCGTTGATTGCATCAAAGGGTATATATCGACCGATTCCCATCGTAGACTATGATAATTGTGTATTAACCAATCGTTTTACGTTGAAACATACTTTACAACATCACTGTCGGAAATATCCATAATACACATTTCCTTTGGTACAAACCGATTACCGGGTCCGGGAATCCTTGCACGTCGGCAATATACTACATTTCTAGTACCTAATAGTGATTAGCTTCTCCCCTTCATTAATTGACGCATTCTTTTCTCTCTCTCTCTCTCTCTCTCTCTCTCTCTTTTGTTATAAATCTAGTATTGCGATTTTATATGCTTCTGCTAGTATGCCTTGTTATATTAAGCTTAGTTTTAGTTTTAGTTATCTGTATGTATGCTCTATATTGGTTGGCCTAAGAGGTAATACCTCAAGCCATAATAAAGAGAATCAATCAATACATCAATCTCTCTCTCTCTATCTATCTCTTTCTCTCTCACACACTCTTTGTCACTTCCACATATGACGCGGTACCTCTAACTTATGGATATACATCGTATCTTTCTCTCTAGATCGTAGTATCTCTTCGTCAAATCCTATGAATCGGAAATCAAATCAGAGTGTAACAAAAACAGATAGTTTTCATGGTCACTAGATCCGGTATCATCCAATGTTCCTCTCGAGATTAAGATAGACGGTCCCATACTTGTCCATTGTAGCTAGTTTGCGAGTTACGATGCTCAGATGATGCAGAGTTGAACGCAATATTAAATCGTTTCACGTACTAGTACCAGTATGATGGTCTCCATACTTTTACAATTGAGGAAACCTTTTCTACGATATTTGAAATGTATCTTATTGATTATTATTATAATTATCTACGATCTCTTTGAAATGTACATATACGTATGAATACAAGTTTCGAGCCATTTATAATACAATTGAGCGCGCCAAAGATCTCTAAATGTTCAGTCATTAAATTGACATCGTTTAAACAATTAATTTTTGTATGTATATTGAATCGCGACGTACTGCACTCTAAAAACAAATACTTAAAATCATTACATCTTAAAGTCAGTCCATGTATAATTACATCTTACATCTTACGTGGTCTAAGTCATCTTATCTACACTACATATTTCTTTCTGTCAATGTAAAAACAAAACGAAAAACGACAAAGTATTTATTATTGTGATAATAACAAATCTGTTCTCATTAGAACCGTGTATAATAGCCCACATAAGGAAACCTTATTCATAGCGAATGTGACACATTTTAGTCTAAACGTGATAATGAAAAGTTTATCATAATCAAAATGATTAATGTTTTACGGAATCACATGCGCAGATTTAAATAGAATTAACCTATGCATGTCTTCATGTTGAATTTTTGTTTGGTCTTTTATTTCATATAGGGTAGCAGTCTTTTTGAGTGATAATGTATGAAAACATCAGTTCTATAAACGATTCAATATCAATAATAATTATAATAATATGAAATTTTAGTCCGTGATGTGAAAACATAAGAAGTTTTTAAAAGTTAATTTATTACCGTGAAAATTATTTATTGATATAAATACTTGCGTCTTTTTCTATTACACTAGGTGTGGTGGATAGAAGGATAGTCTCCTTATTCCAATATATTTAACAAATTACATATAACAATAGTATTGGTACGTAAATAACTTAGTTAACTAATTACGATTACAATGTCGAAGTAACAAAAATCTGTCAAATATAACAACGTTTCGTGCAGTGCGATGATTCAAATCATTGTAAACGGATTTAAATAGTCATGCCGGTTACGCTACATACAATTTCGAATCGAGAGGTACCGTTAGTTAGTATTAAAATACATTTACGCTTGTACTTGTTTGGTTTTCAGAATGAATTTCATTCCATACTCGTGTGAATGTTGCATCACAAAAATGTGCACACGACTCGATTTGATGTACGGGTATACTTATAGATGTAAAAAATTGGTAGCTGATGAGAGAGAGAGAGAGAGAGAGAATTGTCGACAATTAAAGAAGACAGTTCAAAAGTCACATTCGCTATGAATAAGGTTTCCTTATGTGGGCTATTATACACGGTTCTAATGAGAACAGATTTGTTATTATCACAATAATAAATACTTTGTCGTTTTTCGTTTTGTTTTTACATTGACAGAAAGAAATATGTAGTGTAGATAAGATGACTTAGACCACGTAAGATGTAAGATGTAATTATACATGGACTGACTTTAAGATGTAATGATTTTAAGTATTTGTTTTTAGAGTGCAGTACGTCGCGATTCAATATACATACAAAAATTAATTGTTTAAACGATGTCAATTTAATGACTGAACATTTAGAGATCTTTGGCGCGCTCAATTGTATTATAAATGGCTCGAAACTTGTATTCATACGTATATGTACATTTCAAAGAGATCGTAGATAATTATAATAATAATCAATAAGATACATTTCAAATATCGTAGAAAAGGTTTCCTCAATTGTAAAAGTATGGAGACCATCATACTGGTACTAGTACGTGAAACGATTTAATATTGCGTTCAACTCTGCATCATCTGAGCATCGTAACTCGCAAACTAGCTACAATGGACAAGTATGGGACCGTCTATCTTAATCTCGAGAGGAACATTGGATGATACCGGATCTAGTGACCATGAAAACTATCTGTTTTTGTTACACTCTGATTTGATTTCCGATTCATAGGATTTGACGAAGAGATACTACGATCTAGAGAGAAAGATACGATGTATATCCATAAGTTAGAGGTACCGCGTCATATGTGGAAGTGACAAAGAGTGTGTGAGAGAGAAAGAGATAGATAGAGAGAGAGAGATTGATGTATTGATTGATTCTCTTTATTATGGCTTGAGGTATTACCTCTTAGGCCAACCAATATAGAGCATACATACAGATAACTAAAACTAAAACTAAGCTTAATATAACAAGGCATACTAGCAGAAGCATATAAAATCGCAATACTAGATTTATAACAAAAGAGAGAGAGAGAGAGAGAGAGAGAGAGAGAGAGAGAGAAAAGAATGCGTCAATTAATGAAGGGGATAAGCTAATCACTATTAGGTACTAGAAATGTAGTATATTGCCGACGTGCAAGGATTCCCGGACCCGGTAATCGGTTTGTACCAAAGGAAATGTGCATTATGGATATTTCCGACAGTGATGTTGTAAAGTATGTTTTCAACGTAAAACGATTGGTTAATACACAATTATCATAGTCTACGATGGGAATCGGTCGATATATACCCTTTGATGCAATCAACGAAACGTTGGAAGACAACCTTACATGTGCTCACAAGATACCCATAAAAGGTGCAGACAAAAAAAGATATAGGTTGCAGAAAATTTTAGATGCTGACAAGGTTGTCGACCTAGACATATTTGCCTATCCATCTTTACCGAAATTCATAGGACAACAACAACAACATCGATTATCGATAAATGGTGAAAATCATACATTTAACGGAAAGTGTCCTAAACAAAATGTTAAAATGCTTAAAAATTGGATACTGGAAAATCTTCAAGACCAGCCTGCATTTCTTTAAAGGTCAATGAGAGTTTATTATGAAGTGAAACGTCTAGCATTAATGGAAACAAAAGACATCGTGTGTCTACCTATAGATTTCATGCTTACCACTCACAATGCAAATGCATCCAAATTTACGTGAATGTCGTTGATAAACATTTTGAAACGAGTGATGATACCTTGGAAAGACCGCCGCCGATGATTAAAGACTCTGCAAATTGTTAATTTCGGAGGGATGTATAGTAATGGCAATATAGGTATTTTAAAAATAAAAAATCCCGGGTCCTCAAGATTGCTTTCGCTTTGCAGTAGATGCACGGTAATATTTAACAATTTCACTTTCATATTCTTTTGCATGGCGATAATAAGGTTAATTATCAACTAGAGCCAATTTTCAAGAACCTCATATTCAATTGTAATCGCTCCATAACCACTCATATCAGCAAGTGTATGATCGCAGCTTACGATGAATCCATGCATTTCAGATGCACCCGCATATTTTATTCTGCGATACACAGATTCTGCAATCTCTTTAAACATACCAAAAGATGGCAGCATTGTCACTTCCTTTAACTTTTTACTTAAAAGACACAAAACTGTGCGTAAAGATAGAAAGAAACTCTTGAATTTTACACGCTTCTCTTAGATTTTTACATCGACATTTCGATCTCATTAGTCTCAGAAATGTTAAAAGTGGGAAATATTAAATGAAGGTTAATTAGTTATATTATAAGCAAGTCGATACTCGTATGTATTTGTTACTAATGGGAAGTCAGATTCATTGTTACCGTATAGTAAAGTCTACGGATAATTAACAGGTCGAAACCTGTATGAGGATATTTAAGATGTGATAAATTGTACACATATTTAAAAAAAAACGGTTAGGAGCATGATTAATTACATTACCCACGTGTCCAAACTCCAAAATTATAACTATGGTTCGAACGTCATGAAAACACGTAAATACCGTGAATAGATAAATGCATAGAGAATAAGTGTGTCATCCTCTCATTCTAATTACTGCTAGCTTCTTCCATCATTTCTATATTATACATTTTAATACACACTATTCGGATCATGTGGGATTTATTACAATTTAAATATTATTATTATAAATTATTTATTTATTTATTAATGCTACCTTTGTTAACGAATGTTAACACGAAATAAGTGGAAATGTAAAGAAATTGGTTTGAGAGGAGAGGTCACCATTACTGCGCGTGCGTCAATTAATGAATAAAACACGGTTATACTTTATTCACTAGTGAATCAGTACTCCAAAATTATAGCTATGGTTCGAACGTCATGAAAACTCGTAAATACCGTGAATAGATAAATGCATAGAGAATAAGCGTGACATCCTCTCTTTCTAATTACTGCTAGCTTCTTCCATCAGTTCTATATTATACATTTTAATACACAGGAGGAAGACAAGGATATTAATGATGATGAGAGATTTATTACCATTTAAATATTATTATTATAAATTATTTATTTATTTATTAATGCTACCTTTGTTAACGAATGTTAACACGAAATAAGTGGAAATGTAAAGAAATTGGTTTGAGAGGAGAGGTAACCATTATTGCGCGTGCGTCAATTAATGAATGAAACGCGGTTATTCACTTGTGAATCAGTTTCATACGAAATGGAATACATCGTAGACGTGCAGGGATTCCGCGGGCCTGGTAATCGGTTCATACCGAAGGAAATGTCTATAATAAATATTATCGACAGTGAAATTGTGACTTATGTGTTTAAACCACCATATCAATGGGTACCTTTACACTATAAGAGAGTCAATAACTGGTTGATGAATAATTATCACGGTTTCCCATGGAAATCTGGCGACGTACCATTTGACGCTATAAACGAAACTTTGGAGGATATCGTTAAATGTGCTAGCAAAATTTATGTAAAAGGAGTCGATAAAAAATGTTGGTTGGAGGATATATTAAACGCTAAAAATGTTGTCGATCTCGACATTTTTGGACTGCCCATCTCTAACAAAATTGAAGCAGCAGCAGCAATATCAATTGTCGGAGATGTGTGAAAATCATACGATTAATGGAACATGCGCTAAAGAAAATGTAAAAATACTTAAGAATTGGGTATTGGAAAATCTATGTGAACAACCTGCATCTCCACAACGTTAATTAAGGATTTATTACGAAGTAAAAGGTCTCGCCTTGATGGAAACAAAAGATATCGAATGTCTGCCGATTGATTTCATTTGCATGTTTGCTGATCGGCAAATTGAAGAAGCATGGGCTTGCTTGCCACCTGCTATGCAAATGCATCCTGATATACGTGAATGTCGCCGATGTTATAAACATTTCGAATCAAGCTATGATACGATAGATGGTCCACCACCTATGATTAAAGACTGCATCAATTGTCAAGTTAAAAGCGATGCATTAGTTGATGATAATGAAAATATGAATTGCATGTGATTGCTATTGTATATTGTTATGTATGAATATGAGAAATAAAAGAATAAATAACATTTATTAAAAACATCTTCTGTATTTTCTTCATCTTCCTTCCTGCATGATATTGTACAGAAAAAGAAAATGGGTTATTTAAATGGTCATATTTAACAAAGGGGTCGATGGTTAACGTAATGATTAATGGATTTTAGACGCGTCTCAACTCGTCTTTACGAGATATAGGTCCCAACATAGAAATTGCATGTGTTTCCCAATTATGGGAATGAATAATGGTTTTTAGACGCGTTACAACTCGTATACCATCATTACGAGATATAGGTCCCAACATGTTATGTAATATTCTTAGAAATTACATGTGTTTTTCCAAGGGTGGTCGACGCCGATGCCGACCTCCCCGGCGCTATTCAAGCACGCTTCGAATGAGTGGTGGGAAAGCCAACCGCCAGGCCCCGAGCGCCAGATGTCGAGGGTACACGTGTTTTCCCAAAGATGGGAATGATTAATGGATTTTAGACGCGTCTCAACTCGTATACCATCCATGTGTTTCGAGGGGGGAGAGGTAGCATGGCAATAATTATTTGAGCGATCAAATCGCGATATCAATTCGCGGTTTAATTCGCGGTCTTAATTCGCAATCTTAATTCGCGAGTCATCTCGCGAGGTACCCCTCGCGATCCACCGAAACCGCGAGTGGCGTAGAACTGTCTTTATCCTTCTACTAATCCTCGCGTCGTATTACCACTGCTGCTGGACCGATGATAATCCCAACCACTCGTTCTGCCCGGATGGAGAGGATAGCTGGTGCGAATAGAAAAAGGCGGAAGCGCTTGGAAAGAATAAGGATCTGTTAAAGCATCCAGAGCAACTGCATCCAGAGGTTTAAAAGCACATACCAGCAATTTATCAAGATTTATCGAGAGATAACTTGCTCCAACGTTGCTTCGGCGGTCACACGTAGAATACAAACGAGAGTTACAATAGTAGCTCATATAAACGCTATATGGCGTTTAGCACCAAAACATTGGCACTGTGGACCAAAACTTTTGAAATCGTAATGTTTATTTCTGCTTCGATTTTCAACAAATTGCACTTAACAGTTCTGCGTATCATGGACAGCATGGGTTTCATTGTTGAGAGGCAAAACCATGAATATGCCAAAAGCAAGGATGCAGAAAGAGTTCAAAGATAGGACTCCCGGTCCACGTTGTGCACTGTGGAAGCACGTAAGGCTCGGAAAGAGCTCAAACAGATGTCCCACATGTTTGAAGAAGCCGAAGGCTTGTTATATGGTCCCGGGATTGCTGATTAAAGTGTAAGTACAATTTTTCGATAATTAAAACTTTCAACGCGTTTTTCTCAAAACATCATCTTCGGAGTTTATGCCGGTGATAGCTCGGAAACTAATTATCCGATTGAGCTGAAACTTATAGGATTTCTTTATTATATATTACCTTCTATATGAATTGAAAATTATTATAATACTTTATTATTAAATATGAAAATACTTAATAACCTTTTTTTCAATTCATCTTCTAACTGTAAATGTAATTAATGTCAATTTTTTTGATATTTTTATTTCAGTTCAAAATTGCGGACAGGAGAGCCGGCACAGGCAAAACGCAACGACTTTTTCAACGCCTTCTAACGGCCGACATTTTGTTGTGAAACGATTCAAAGTCTGGTATGAACCAAGTCATTACAGAATCGTCCAAACATCAATTATACGTCAATCATTATAAATATTAAATTAAAATTATAGATCGGAATCGTTGGTGCTGAAATATATAAAGTCATAATTATTTTTGGTCATTCAATTAAAATTATATTTGACACTTTGAATATTATAAACATTTGAACTCGTCATTAAATACTAAATCACACACATACCAACATTCTCGTTCGAACGCGAATATAAATAAAATAAGAGTCAGTAAAATAAAAATTAGTCATCGAGTTGTTGGTAAATTGTATGAAGTCAAGATAAATAAAAATTCAGTAATTTCGTCAACGGTATAATAAATTACGCGGCAAATAAATTAATTAACGACACGGAATTTACACGGACACACATTCGTCTCATACACAGACATACATGCATACACACATTAATATATATATATACATAAATTTACGGTTAATTTACGCGGATAAAAGGACATTACATAATGTATTAAACATACCGCATTTAGGTGGAGAGAAGGAGCACTGTCTTCATTCTTCCTACGATGATGCTGCATCCATTTTTGATTCTCTTCTCCGTCGTCAGGGTTTCTCGTTCTGAGGACCGTCAAGAATCCGCCGATGGAAGGCTATCGTAGATTTGATGGGTGAACGCCTCTCCAGGTAACCTTTCTACGTTATAGCCGTCACTGCTTCCAGCACTTTTTAAGTTCTCAAAAAGGGGAAGCGGACGGCTAATTCTCTTCCTTTTTATTGTGGAACGTGGGGAGTGGAATGCGCTCACCTTGGTTCTTCGACCGGGTTGGTCAGATTTTCCTTTAGGACGACGCAGATTTTCTGGAGCTCCGGACCCGTCCCGTCGACCTCGTGGCTCCAGTGTATGCAGGTCCGGGTTGCGGTGTCCACGTCCTCGTTGATCGGGAAAAGAGAGAGTGAGTCCATCGCCGGGAGTCCTATTTATAGGCTTTGATCCTCTCCGGGTTCACCCAACCCCCTCAATCAGTACGCGGAATTGTGGACGGAACTGTCAGTTTTTGAACGTCATTCGTCAATTTCAAACTGACAGCCCGCCCGTCACATTTGAAGTCCGCGCCATTTCTCGGTATTCGCACATGCGCCCTCAATCCTGCCTGGTTCGTCCTTACTGCGCATAGAGCGCTCCGACCGCGCTCGGAGCGCCGCGTCGTGATTCATCGGGTCTTTCCGTCTTCACTCGGTTGATCACCAAGGCAGGTGAGGTTGGGTTTAGTTAGTCGCACGTGCGACTCTGTCGTCTTGTTTCCGCGCCGATTTTATTAATTTTCCCATTCACTTTTCTTCATATTTTCGCTCCTTCTCTCCCGCACGCGGTCGAGTTAAACGGCTCATTACAGTTGACAACATTTAAAAAAAAATATTTTTGAATGCTACACGGATACGAGTTTTCTTTTCTCGATCTAACTATATATTCCCCCTTAAACAACCAAATAATAAAAACTTATCGATATTTGTAGTAATCGATGAACTTAATTTCTGTTATTTAATAAGTCGAATATTGATAAACGAATTTAATGTCATATTTTCCCATATTACAGTCTGCCAATTTAAAATCAACCCAGACTTTTATTTTTCGGTTCGTAGAATAGAAGTTACACGAATTTTCATGCAATGAACGGGCTCTGTTGCTAATATTAAAGCTTCGACATTTATCTCATTGTTTCAACAGCGGCTGATTAAATCAAATTGAACCAAAAATTCTATGTTGCTGTTCTAAAATACACATACATAAAATGTTCGCAACACTGACATGCAGATGTTTGAAACACTTAAACTCCTGAGCACCTTCGGCTATACGAAACTTAACTAATGTTGGCATGGTGCCTCGCTTATTCAGAAACTTCTACCTTATGGCGAGTTGGCTATTCCTAAATATTCCTTCGTTTACTAATAGCTTTCAGTTGTATTAGAAAATTATACCGACCTATTTGTTTATCGACTGAAACAAAAAAGAAGGGGGAGGGAGTCCAAAAATATTTAGGTCCAAGTGGCTTCGTTATATATTCCAACATATAGTGCTTCTTAGATGTATGACCACAGGCCAGCCGCATTAATAAATAATACTCGTAAAACATTTACTTCATTCTCTTGTATATAGTATACTATTCGATGCATATTATTTGTTTGCTATGTTTTGAACATCTACACTGGTAATGCTCACGCGTTATCTCCTCTCCTAGTCATTAATCAATCCTAGAATGTAGCGAAATACAACATTGTCCTGAGAATTTTTACCACTTATTCATTATATTTATAAATTATTTTTCTAATACCGAATATACGGATTGTCTCCAAAATCTAATCAGTAAGATATTGTGAAGCTCAAAAAGAGGTTACACTTTTCAATCCTTCGAATGTGCATGCTGAACATGTCAATATTTTCATGTACATTCGTCTTGTACTACATTACTTTTGATTTTATGCAGAAAATGTATTAAACAATTTTTCTACCTCAATGGTATCAAAACGAATCTGTTTCGTATGACCGAACAAAACGAATGTTTGGGTAAGTAAAATATTTGCATTAGCTCAGCCGTAAGGAAATGCTATTCATCCCATTTGTGACTGCTATTCATGCAGAAAATTCTCCTTAGTTAGCATTTAGGATTTCAGGTCGTATTATTAGGTGAGTATATATTTTCATAGTTTATTATTTTCATATGTCACTGGTTTTATCGCAAAGCCATGTAAAGAACAATTCGAGGCATAATGCCAAGATTAGCGAACAATTAGTTATCTTTAATCTACAAACTTCGTTACTATTTCGGGAATAGTCTGTTATTTCATTTTGTTCCTAATAATTTTTGGCTTCAATCAGGTCTACATTTGAGGGGATATTGTTAAAAAAGCCACCCATGCTATCTACTCGAGGTAGTCCTGTTCCGACAGCGGCAGATCATGGTAACGAAGTATAAATGATATTGATTTTTTTGAAAATGTGACATCAGATGCGTATACAACGACTTAAAAATATATTGTATACCAAATTTCATGTAAATTCCTTGAAAACATTGGAAGTTATTATATATGATACATCACCAGTCGTGGCACTTTTATTGTACACATATGATACATTACCAGTGAAGTGGTTAAAGGAGATTCTCAAATTAAGCACAAGAGTTTCGTTTTCTTATCAGAAAGCTGACGCCATAATTCTGTTCAGTTTATACCATCCAAAAAATGTTGATTCCTTATTTAAAAAAAAAAACATGGACATCAAGAAAATTATTTATTTTAGCGCTAGAGCAAAGCAACACTAAAAATAAATTCCAGATGCACTTAATACACCATGAGAAGAAAAACTTTCGAGTTATAGCTGATTGTCATGTTCATGCAACTGCATATGGGAAAGGAGCATCAAATGGTGTTGGAGTGTTGTTTAAACGAGAAGCTGCACGAAATAGTCTTTTACGTAAGCCATCTGAGGCCATTTTATCCGTACAGAAACTTGGGTCATTCCACGTCAGAAATATCACGATTTGCAAGGGGTCTTCGGATTTTTGAAAAACTCGGTATAATTATACCTCCATATGAAAGATAAGTTATGCCCAAAGGATTTTTGAAAATTTTCAAAAATACGCGCACAACGGGGTGATGAATTTGAAATCGAATTATTTTTCAAACCATTGTAACTCTGGAAAGGGTAATTCAATTTTTATAAACGAAACATGATATTAAAGCTAAAAACATATAATTTCGAAATAAAACGAATAAATAAAAAAATTTTGTAATTTGACCCAAAAAAAATGCAAAGCAAATTTTTGAAGCAATTTTTTTAAAACTTATACCTTTTTTATTTTTTTTTATATGTATATGGTGATTCCTTATGATTTCACCTTTAATTTAAACAAAAATATTGATGGAGACTTTCGTAGAACTCGAGATAACGGGGTTTGAATGAGCGAACGGGACGCTTCCGCACCGTGCGCCTTATCACGTCGTCGCGTATCGCTTTAAGAGGCCCTGAGGTATTACGTTTTTAACCCTTTGAGGGGCGGTGGTACAAATATGCACCACCTTTTCTATCCAAGTTTTTTTAATATTTCATATATATTTTTTAATTTTATGTGAATATATCTACTTTTTTGACTGTTGGGAGTATAAATTATTAGAGTTTAGTAAAATTGCAATACTTTATTTATTTACGTTGTTTATTAACACGTACGTTATGAACAATTAACGTGAAAAAACGCGTATTTTTTAGAAAAACATCGTTTTCTCCGAAACATAGACAGCTGGGACTCTGGAATTTTTTCCACACATTCTTCATTTATAGTCTTATAAGATATATTTTTTTCAGAATTTTTGATACGTTAGTTTTTTCAATAAAAAATTTTGAAAATTTTGGAGAATGAATTTTTTTGACATATTTGATCTGCCATTTTGAATTTTGAAAATCTGATAAAAGTTTCGTAATCAGCGATATCAAAAACCCCTTGGTAACAAATTTCAGCTGTTTTCCGTGTAATGAAAATTGTGCCCCTGAAAGGGTTAGTGAGTGGATGCGATGCGGCTCGCAGCGGCATTTCAGTGTCATGAATTGTCCGGTACTCTGATGAAGCCCAAGAAAATGACATTTTTTAGAAGAAAAAAACTCGCCAAGTTAAAATTTCAAATCTTTATAATTATAATAATAATAATAATAATTTAAATTTTATATAAATTGAATTATACGTTCGTTTGCCATCAACAAGGTAACGTTTCCCAACTCTCCCCACGTGGAGTTGAACGAAATGAGAGACATTTTTTTTTCGAATTTTTTCATTTTTTTTTCATATTTCTAACAATTTACTTACATAACTTCATAAAAAAACAGAAAATAGTGAGGACTTATTTACGTTTTGACTTTTTTTCTACCGTAAATTCTAAAAATTCAATTTGCGAGAAACTTTCAGACGTGTTCAGTGTAGCGTGAATAGCCACAAGGGAGTAAGGTGTGACACGCGAGGACCGAGAGTTTCTCGGAAGTGAAACGGCACACGGATTTATTGATATGTGGATGACTGATATATCATCCACATTGAATATTATTTGCATTTTGTGTATTACCATAACCTCCTTCAGTTTTTTAATTGCTATAAACCCCATTTATACGAATTTACGTACCTGCAGATTTTGCATGTATATAAGAATGCATATTCATTTTATGTACTGTTTTCTAACTTTGATTTTATCTCGTTTTTTAAAGATTCACTCTTTATCAAAAACAACACACGTCAGAAGAAAGTAATTTTATTAATTTCGTTTATCACAAACAATGTTTCGGTAAAAAAGTCTCTTGGGAGTTCTTCGCAACTACTCACGGTAAAAGTCCATATGACGGGATAGGAGGAACCGTCAAATGAGAAGCTAAATGAGCTAGTTTACAATTTTATCAGCTCAAGATCTATTTTTTTTTTAAATTATAGGTGAAATTAAAAAATAACAAAAAGGATGTACTGCAGCGCGCAACACATATCGGGGGTAACGCGTGATACGCGAGGACGTGAAAGCGCACGGCGCGGCCGCGTCCCGTCCGCTCATTCAAAACCCGTTATCTCGAATTCTACGCAAGTCTCCATCAATATTTTTTTTTAAATTACAGGTGAAATCATAAGGAATCACCACATACATATTAAAAAATAATAAAAAGGGTATAAGTTTGAAAAAAATTGGTTCAAAAATTTGTTTTGCATTTTTTTTGGGCCAAATTGAAAAATTATTTTATTTATTCGTTTTATTTCGAAATTATATGTTTTTACCTTTAATAACATGTTTCGTTCATAAAAATCGAATTACTCCTTCCAGAGTTACAATGGTTTGAAAATAATTCGATTTCAAATTCATCACCCCGTTGTGCACGTAATTTTGAATATTTTCAAAAATCCTTTGGGCATAATTTATCTATCATATGGAGGTATAATTATAAGACCCCTTTGCAAATCGTAATATTTTTGACGTGGAATGACCCACTTATGAAATGGAGTAAAAATCATTTCCCAAGTATAACAATCTTAAACTGCATGAGAAAGAGGAAAATTCCTAAAAAAAAACATTCAGCGAGGCTCTACCACTCCCACAAATATTAAAAAATTGTGGTTTTTTTATTCAGGACAATAAAGAATTGTTATTTCAAAGATATTCCATAACTCCGAATGGGATGTGATGTCATCTTAAATGATATTTTGAATGTTTGGCCCACTAAGTAACACTGCCTTCATTGCTTGTGACAACTATGTCTTACTTTCATTTGTTCGACCATTACCCATTCTTAATTTTACTAGAGTATTTCTGGTCCCGCCTTTATTGGCTGCAAAGGAGTTGAGATATTGGGTCCAATATTTTTAACATTAGAAATTTGATGTGAGGTTCGTGTTCAAATACCCTCAAAACCCCCAAGTGGCAAGTTTCAAGTGCAGTCGAGCCCTTTGTTCTACTCTCTTCGCCATATTGGAACCACCATCTTGTCTTTTTAATTCGACATCACGGATTTTTGATCGGATGTTACTTTCTCATTTGTTTAAGCCACTTAGAAACCTATAGAATCTATTAGAACCCTAAAAACCCCCATGTAACAAGTATTATTTAAATTCGATATGATTTTTAAAAATCGGTCACCATATTGTATCCACCATTTTGAATATTAAAAATCTGATATTAGATTCGTGTTTAGCGACCTTAAAAACCCCTGAGTGATAAGTTTCAAATGTATTCAAGCACTTTTTATACGTCTTCTATCATATTGGATCCGCCATCTTGCATTTTTCGCTTCGTATTCGGGGTCAAATTGTTCATTTTTTCAAAAGCGACTTTCTCATAGCGTTGTTTCACTACACTGGAATTTGAATAATTTATTTTGTTTCTGTAAAATAAGTAATTAATTTGCCATTCCCGTTTCTTCCCTCTGGAGTTGTGAGCAGACGTTGCCATGGTTTATTTTTTTTTTATTTTGTATTATTGTGCATTTTATATATATTTTTTAAAATTTTTTTTCATTTTTGTTTTTTTGTACTTTTTTTTGTATTTTTGTTATATTTTATTTTTTAGTTGTCTTATATATTTGTCTGTATTTTTATACATGTTTTTTTTTTACCAATATGCTGGGAATTATACTTCACTACTGCGTGAAGAAGACGATCATACAGTTCCGCTTGCCTGTTCAGAATAAATACCTAAACCATTTTTTCTGTGATTACAAAATTTTGGAACATGGCGTAAAAGAGCGTGAATTTTTGGTGTGATAGGAATCTCGAGTTTGGAAAATGCATTTAAAAGACGTGATAGCAGATTCAAAAGAATGTATCAATGTTGATTCTCTAATGCTATTGAAACATTTAAAAGGCGTAGCAAATTTCCCTAGATGCCTTAGCAAAATATCATATAGTTGATCTGCTCTTTGTAGAACTGCTTTACACTCATTTGTTTGCATACATCCGCCTAGAAACCCAATACGTCCAATATTGCAAGTTTCAGCCCATTTGAAAGCTTTATATTCTCCTCATTCAGGTTGTCGACTATTTTATTAGTGATTCCCAATATTAAATCCAACTGAGGCGGCGGAATTAAGTGTAATATTAAACCAGTATCATCTCCATGAACTAAAGGTTCGTGAATGCAATTCAAATAGTGAGATGCCTTATTCAATTTTTTTGCCCGAATTTTATATTCATGTACTAAGTACTTTATCCTACCAATTGTTCGCAGCATGCCAACACATGTCCAAGGTGCAGTGCCTTCGCATCATGTGCATGGATATGAGGCTTAATGATTCTGAATCCCTACTAAAATGTTGGTCAATTTCAAATCTGTTGAAAAAGCAAAATCCATTTGGTTAATATTTAAGCATTGCACCAGCATTTTTATATTGCATATTGTTCTTCAACTTTTGGTACAATACCAATTATGAACAACGTTTTAACGGCGGAGTCAAGAAATGTTTCAGAAGAATATCTCTTCTTCTTGCTTGGTTGACAAATGACATTCTGACTTTGAAAATCATTCGTTGTTTCAATTATATTAAAGCATACTCCGCCTCCATCAAAGCTAATTTTTACTGGCTGTGAATTGATTTTCCTTTTTTGATTTATAACGGTGATAAAACCAGGCCGATCACTGCACAGAACGACCGATCGAGAAATAGTGGTTTGATTTTTTCCATTCTCACATTTACTTAGGAATGTCAAGTCTTTAATCTCAAAATATTTTTCGATTTTTTTCTTTCGAGAAGCAATTGCTGATTACAGGTTCGGCCCAATTGCTTTTCGATTGCCACTTCCTTGTTGAATGATAGTGCTTATTATTGAAACTAAGTTGTCACTTAAGTGTGCAGCAGTTTGAATATTGTTCGAAAAATCAAGTTTCTTCATCGCAGATACTTTAACAGTAACTGTGACATGACGATCTAAAGTTTTCAACTGTATTACGGACGAGTCATTATTTACTAAATCTGAATTTTGTTCACATTGCTACTAATCTACTCCGTTGTTTTTAGGGACAAAACCTTTCTCAAATTTTGTAATTTTGTCTTATGCGTACAATTATGAGCTTTACCAGGGCTGATATCTACAAAACACACCGAACATTTCAACAACAGCTTTTTTCCTGTGGCTCGCTTCGTGCTGGCCTGCCAACTGAATTTTTTTTGTAATAAGTTCTTGATTCCAAAAGTGCTTGTTCGAGAAATTTTACATATTAAACATTTCCAATTCGGGTTTCATCTTGTCAGAATCATCAACGAATTGTTCATAATTAAATCTATTTGGAAGGGTTCTTGGAGTTTTTAAAGATGATAAAATTTAACGGTAATTGTGGCATATAGCATTTAGCAAAAACTTTTCGTGTTTTGAAAAGATCGCTTAAATATTCTCAGAAATGCTATACTTCACTTGCGGGAATCATGGCGTTAAGTCAAGAACTAGCGCTATAAAGGAAATGTGTAACTGTTTATTATTAGTAATGTATACTTTGTCAAAAGTGAAGAGTGTAAAGTTTATCATTCAAGTTTGAAGAAGGTTTTGGTAAAGTTTCAAATTATTGGAATAAAGAATGTGTGAATGTCAATTAGTTATTGATAACACGCACAACGCGCTTTGTATATTTTCATAGCGTACGTAGCACTTTTTCGATAACAATACCCAATTAACGCATTTTACGACCAAATAGTTTGAAATTTTGCAGCAAACTTCTTCATACTTGGAATAAAAACCGTTGCACCGGAATTTTTCCGTAAGTTGAATTTTAATAGTACTCTAGTAATAGCTTTTACTTTCGGCTCTTATTCTGCGCGATTGAAATTGAATATTGAAATTGCAATTTATCGAAAAGATCCCCGTTAAATATTTTAAACGAAGTTTTTTTCAGCATTACCAGGTTCAAATTAAAGTGCGGTGGTCCCAGAATGTCTGTTTAATTTTTTACACCCGAAGTTCATCACACCGAACCGTGGTAATCATACTTACTGTATTGCTTTCCCTCATTAGCTACTACGTTAATAATAACAAGTAATTTCTTTTTATATGTTACACAAACTGAATATCATTAAATGTTTTCTCAGTTTTCACTTTGTTGTCAAATGATTACATCCGATAAAAGTTTGCGAATGTATTCAACTGAACTTGAATATTTCATCATATTCTAGCCATATACTTGTTGCCGATAATGCATTCATTCAAAATCATAAAAAACCATACAAATTATTTATTTATTCCTGCAGACTTACTTTTCTTATACTAAAAGTAACTGCAATGTCAAAAATAAGATACACTACTACACACGATGTTAGGTTTTTCTGATTTAAAGTCGGGAAAACTCTTGTTTTATATACGTTACATTAGATTCTATTCAACCAAGATCATTTCGAGAATAGGCTCTTGGACTGCGTGGCAAAGAAATACTTGGTATTGGTATTGGTATATCTTCATCAGGTTAGGGGAGAACCCCAGAAATCAGCACACTTAGCTGTTTGCCTTTGTATGCTGTTCAGGGTTCCGTTGGATATCCAACTGCTTTGCAGAATCTCAAAAGTTGTCCGAGATTCCGCTCTCTGACTTCCTCCTTGCTCACAAATGGAGAGTCCAGGTATCTTCTTCGGAAGTAAAGGGATGATTCCTCCTTGTTTTCATCACATCTAGTGCACATCGGTGAAGGTTTCCTTTCTACGGTGTGACTGTGCTTATTTAAATTTCCATGTCCGGTTAGGATTTCGATGGAGATTCTTATTTCTGATCTGTCCAATTCGATTAGTTTTTTAGCCCGTCGGACCGCCTGTAGCTCTCCTGCAAGGCTTTTGGTTGTGCTGCATTCTTTGTTTTTGATCCACTCTCTAACCTGTTGGTATTTCATGTGTCTCTACAGCAGGTTGAGTCCTTCTTGAAATGGCAATGCCACCCTCCCAGTCAAGTCAGTTCCATTCACTATTCCCGACTTGGCAAGGGTGTCCACTCTTTCATTTTCTTTCCAGCCCATATTGCCAGGTATCCAGGTCAGGCTGAGTTTGTTTCTTATAGCCAGGTTACGTAGGCAGATCTTTGTATCTCTGACTAAAGCTGATTTGACGACTGGATTGTCTAATGCTCTCAATGCAGCTTGGCTATCTGAGCATATCCATATCGTTTTATTTGTCACTTCCTTCTCCATGAGAGTCTCGACACACTTGAGGATAGCCGCTCTCCTTGGAAAACAGTCTTAAATTTGTCGAGTTTGAAGGAAAAGTTCTCTCGCAGCTTCGGTCCGCAGTATCCTGCGCCTACACCCTGGTTGGTTTTGGACCCATCTGTGAACCAGACGATGCTATTCCTGGGTATTGCTGATTAATTTTTCCAGTCCTCCCTATCGGGGCAAACCTTAAAGTTGTTTTCACTCGTGTGATGTGTCTGGATCTTATCTTGTGGTTGGTACCACATGTCTCTCAGATTTCCTCGAAAAATATGGTTAAACCAATCTTGCTTACCTGTCAAACTTCCCAAGCACTTGAGTCTATACACGGTTCTCATGGCTTTGCATTTTACTGCCTCAGCCATGGACGGTATTGCGGCTATGGGAGTAGTCTTCCTTACTCAGCAAATGCCTCTGAGGAACATTCCCTGTACCCTGTTCAATTTTTGTTGAACTTGGGTCTTTTCTGTCCTCTGCCACCAAATTGGCGCGGCATAGGTAATCCTTGGTAACACAATCTGTTGGTAGATCCAAAGCAGGTGTTTCGGTCCTAGACCCCAACTGTTACCAAGAGCTCTCCTACAATGCCAGAAAGTGGCAATTGCTTTCTGACATTTGTCTTCCAGGTGACCATACCAGTTTAACTTTTTATCCAGGGTTGCTCCAAGATATTTGGTTTCTCTGGCATATGGCACCTGTTTCCCGCCAATCACCATTTCCCTGAGTTTTTTGATCTTATATCTTCTACAGAAAGTGATGATGGCAATTTTTTCCGATTGTATCGATAGCGCTTTCTCGTTGCACCATTTTTCCACAACCCTCAGGGCTTCCTGGACAAACTGTCAGCTACCAGGTTCCACAGAAGTGGGGATAACACTCTCCCTTGAGGACAACCCTCAGAGATCATCCCCTCCACTAGGGTACCCTGCCATTCCGTATAAATATACCTATTTCTAAGGGTGCTCACAATCCAACTTATGAGTTACTTGAGCACTCGATGTTCTTCCGCTCCTTTCCGTATCACTTCCACGGAGGTGCGGTTAAAAGCACCGTCAATATCTAGGAAAGCACCGATGCACTTGAACGCCTCAAAGGCCCTTAACGCCCTTACAACCTTTTTTGGATGTACAACTTGGGCATCGATCCCCCAGTGCCTCCCTTTACTCGTAGTAGGCTCCCCGGGGGTACCGTTCGATCCCAGTTTAATAATTGAAAAATTGCTTGTAAGCAACCTTTCTATGGTTTCCTTCGGAGATTTGGCAAACTCGCCATTTCCTCCTTTGATAAATCGTAGTTTACCATCATTTCCTTTCGATAGTATTCTCGCTAATTTTGCAGTAGGGGGTATACTCTTCGTTTCCGAACAGAACTCCCTCCATGCATTTATCTGAGACTCTCTAATCTGCCTTTTATAGGCTTTCAACCTACCCTTGTAAGCCGTCCAGACCTCTGCTGCGTTAGCTTTCTTTGCTCGATTAAATAATCTCCTCACCTCTCTTCGGCTACCCTCCAATGCTGGTCTCCAATGAAGGCTTCCCCTTTTGGGGTTTACTTTCTTGAGTGGGCAATTGGCTTCGAAAGTTCTCATCACGGCTTCCCTAAGAAAGACCTATGCGTACTCAAGATCGTTTTTCGCTCCATACTTGCCTTTGAAGCCCTTCATCCTGGCTTGCAGACTTTCTCTGAACCCTTGCCAGTTCGTGCTTCTCGGATTTCTGGACCATTTCTCTGCAGGGTTAAACTGTTCCAGTTTGGCCCGAATCAGTATGTGATCCGAGAGCGAGGGTTCATCAATAACCCTCCACTCCTGGACAGCCTCACGCATGCCTCGGCTGCAGAGAGTTAGATCAAGGACCTCTCTTCTGTTTGCCGTTACAAACGTTGGCTCAACTTCCTCGTTCAAAATTTCGAGGTTAGTGGATATCAGGTATTCCATGAGGGCCTCCCCTCTCTCATTTGTGTCGGTACTCCCCCATAGAGTAGTGTGAGCATTTCCATCACAACCAATGAGGAGATCAAGGCCCGCAATTGCGCAGTACCTGACTAACCTAGTTAGCTCCTCCGGGGGAGTTTCCCTGTCATGCGCAAAGTAGGCTGATGCAATCACCAAACTCCTTTCCCCTATTCCCTGAGAGACTTTGACCGAAGCCAGGACTCTAGTAGAGAATTCTTGTAGCAGGGCAGCGTCCATGTTTTAAGAACTACCCATGCCCTCTGCATTAGTCCCATTGCTGGTTTTGTATGGGTCATTTGCAGGTCCCTTATAAGTTGAGCTGAGGCATCTTTGCAGTGATGCAAGTTGATCTCGAAAATTATCGCACGACCGTTAGCCATTAAAGCTAACTCGCGCTAGAAGCTCCCGTCGCCGAACTTATCGGGTTGTTAGAGATTGGCCTGAACACAATCTCTCCTGTCCCCAGATAAGCTCGGTAGCCGCGGGACTCGAGGCGCTTGGCCGAGTCTTCGTCCACGCCGAGAACCAGAAGGGTGTCATGCGGCAGCTCCTCCCTGCGGTAGACAACCCACACCCCGACCCTCAACCCAGCATTCTGCTTGTCCAAGATTTTAAGCAGGATGCTAGTCTCCATCTTGGGTGGTGCCGCGAGTACCGTCATTTTAACTCTCTTGACGAGTTCCTCAGGAAGTACAAGCCTCACCTTTCGGCCCCAATCAAGGGTTATCTGCGGAATTGCTTCCCGCAGCCAACAGGCATTCTCGTCATCCACACAAGCGAAGGTGGCAATTCCTCCTCTCAGGTGAGACTCTACGAACCTGGGTATGAAGCCCCCTTCCGGGATGTCCTCAACCCGGTCAATGATGACCCCACTGAGTTGGTCAAAGACGCCCATCTCGACCTGCTACCCTACGTCCTCGCCAAAGGTCGAGTATGACATCCTTGTTGCGGATTCTTGCCCCTGCTTACCTTTGGCCTTCTTCCCTCGGGGTTTGGCTGTGGGATCTGAGACGCTCCTCTCGGCTTCCTTTTATCCCCAGAGGGAGGACCCATCGATTCTTTAGCGGTTGAGGTCGATCCTGAATGCTCTTCCAGACGGGTTCTAGCCCCAGCCACGGAAGATGCAGCCTTTTATTCCTCGAACCGCTTACTCTAGGCGGAGGACGCTCCGGAAGGGGGAGACCTTCAGCCTCCGCCCTTCCCTTCGCTTCCTTGTTTGCCACCCACTGGGCCTCTCGCCTCTGTGCGCCGTTCATTCGGATAGGGTTTGGACGAGTGTCTTCCGCCGTACCGGTCTCCATCAGAGTGTCCTTAGCCACATCCGACGCTTACTCCTCGGTGCAAGGCAGCTGTGGCTCTTTTTGTGCAATTTAATACTTCTGTGCGTCCATTTGAGTCCCACGAGAAGCTAGGGAAAGAAAGGTCACACCTCGCAGAGCCCCGCGATACAAGGTGAAGGCTATGTACAATGGGAGGTCGCCCGGTATCCCAAGGGCATCGTTAGCAGTACAGCTTCCCCTGTACCATGCATCCTTAGGCACGATAGCTCCCACCTATGGATTGGGGGATCCATTTTTGGTCACGGGGCCTCAGAGGTCCTTTGCGCCACCTCGACCTTGAGTTTCTAGCCTCACTCATACCCACATTCATCGGAGAAGCCCGTTTATAGAGCCCCGAGCCATTCATCGGAGAGCCCGGTTTATAGGGATCCGCATTCTCTCACCACTCACACTGCTATCGACTCAGCATCTCCTATATGGTGTTTTTAAGCCCCCCCCCCATCACGACAAGGTGACAGGATCCAAACGGGAAAGAAATACTTACCCTTCAATTTATTTGATGATGACGAAATCCAGGAATTGGTTTGATACTTAAATAAAGATATTATTTTGCTGAAAAGGGAAGCATTGAAAAGACGTTTCGAGACAATAGGAAGAATTGAAAAGTGTAGTAAATAGCATTCTTCAAAAGAGAGTTAAACATTTTGTTTACCATTAATGGCTACACGGCCTATATACCGTATAATAGGACATTTTATGGACATAAATTGGGATCTACAATCCCTTGGGAATGGTTTCATCTCTACTAACGGAGACCATACATGACATTATACTGCGACCACCTTCTATACAATATTGATACATTCAATAGTCTCTTTACATAACTAACAGAAAAGATAGCGACGAAGAGAGCGAAGAAGAAAACGAAGAAGAAACCAACGAATTGAAGCTGCTCTTAATTTGGACAACGTTACTCATGAAACATTACTTATCAGCAAACTTGGAAATCTTTGTAAGCAAATAAAATACACTAAAAAGACTCTTAAATTAAAGTCATGTCGTGATACTCTACTCATAGACGTAGCCAATATGGTGGAATAATCCTTGGTTGTGATGAATACTATCTTAGAAGGGAAACAAGCACTAAACCTTTCATGCGACAATAATAAACATTTGAAATGATACTAGTTAATAGATATTGAGTGGACAACGATAACGGAAGTTCTAAATATTTTAAAACATTTTATGAACTTACCCGAAATTTTCGTCGAAAATTATGTCACATTGTGTTTGCCGTTGTACTATGCAATAGGCAATAACTTGCATATGCATCGATTGCTATGCGTTGCTGCCTTTAAAAGAAGGTTGGAGAGGCCAGGTGATACAAAACATGGACCAAAGAGAATATAGTTTTATTATCACTTCCTCGTGGTACAAACAATCAGCGGCGATTACGAGGGCACGCGGCGTGTTTGTGGCTTAAACGTCCACAGTTTGAGACCGTTACCATTCCGTAGGCGAGGACAATTCGCAACAGAACTCATATCTTTGCGACGAAAATTGTGTGCGAAAGAGCCGATACGCACAGGCGGGTTTTCAATAACCTTTAACCGGAAAATCAAAGCGCTCGTGAATTCAACTGATCAGCGATCTATACTCAAACATTCCCCCCGCCTTGCGGTAAGCACGAATTAGAAGAACGATAATTACTGCGGTCTTAGGAAGAGACTGGCTTTGAGTTGTGTTCAAGGTCTATGGGCAATAAAACCATCTTGGAGATCGGTCTTTTCAAAACTGACTTGGCCGTGCGAATGGCCACAACTCGATCGAGACCATAAAACGCGACGTCCGTATTAAAAAAAGAAGAGAACGAGTTACGGAGCGAAGGAGCTAATACTTTCGAAAATAAACTGGGAAATGATATAAACACCGACGCGGAAAATGACGACTGATTCGCACGTGCGACAGACGATCGCCATGACCAACCTTACCTTCCTTAGCGATTGACCGCGTAAAACGAAGATATCCGATGATGGATGACGCGGCGCTCCGAAGGCGGTAACAAACGAAAATTGGTATGTTACGTCACTTATGTTATTCGTGTTAACCTAATTTTCATCCGAGTAATTTAACCTGTGACTTATCTTTTTTATCCGCGTAATTTATTCGTATGACATTTAGCGTGGGCCACTCAGACGGTTCCGTACGTAGCCACGGAGGTCCGTGCTACCAGAGTTGGTTGTCCACTTAGTGATGACAGGCCACGAAAACTGCATTGTTGCCAGATGAACTGCCAGATGAACTGCATTGTTGATGCCTGGAACGTGTCTTCACAGAATATTAGGGAATAACATATGAACTTTCGCGACGCGGTTCGCTACAAACATGTGCCAGTCCGATGATTAACCTTGGAGCCAGGCCAGCACAATCGTGGAGTCAGTCCAGGGATTTGTGCTACTAATCTAACCAGAAAACAACACCCCAGAGCTCTAATCGCGGAATTGACATCTGTTTTAATGGGGCGACTCGAGATTTGGAGGTCAGAAGCATGGTAGCGACATGGCCGGTAGAGTGAAGAATGCGAATATAAATGGCAGCTCCGTAAGCTTTCGAAGAGGCGTTAGAAAATGCGTGTAGTTTAGTAATTGGCAGACAAAGTACCTAACCAGTGTGGGATGCGCACCCGCAACAAGGATGGCAGCGAATCAGAAAATTCGCGCCACTTATTTGCCAAATCAGCAGGGAGAGGGGTATCCCAATCTATTTTGCTCAGCCAGAGTTGCTGCATGAGCATGTTAGAGACGACGATGACAGGAGCGAACCAGCCCATGGGATAAAAAATCGGGGGCAATGTTGGAGAGCACGGTGCGTTTAGTAATTGTAGAAACGTCGACCGGAAAACATTTAAATGTGTATGGATCGGTGGCCGGTTGCCATACGATACCAAGGACCTTAATGCTGTCATCAGACTGCAGAGTTTCATCGCAGGCCACGCCGACATCGAAATCGTCAATGTCTATTAGCAATTCTGCCGAGTTGCTGACGCACTTGCGTAAGCAAAGTTTTTAACAGGTGATTGAGTCTCGCATCTTCAATTGTGTCAGTTTCAGAGTAGTGCGGTCTTGCCAAGGGTTATAGGACACTTTACCTTCTGACATTTGATCTTACCCCATTTGGCCCTCTACCATTTGACCTTCTGGACACTTGACCCTCCAGGACACTTGACCCTCTGGGACGTTTGACCCTCTGGGACGTTTGTCCCTCTGGACACATGACCCTCCGGGACGTTTGACCCTCTGGGACGTTTGACCCTCTGGACATATGACCCTCCGGGACGTTTGACTCTCCGAGACATTTGACCCTCTGAAATGTGTGACCCACTATAACATTTGATCCTCCCTCCGTTTCTATCTGTTTTTTACGACAATTTTCGAAACCCTATTGATCCCTTCTGATCTCGACACCCCCCCCCCCATTCTCCTAAAAATACCAAATCTTTCCGTTTTGCTTAACCTGTCTTAACGCGAGTCATCCTCGAAATGTCCGATAGATACCTCTGAACTGTGATTACGGTTCCCGTAATGCCAAAACGTCATCAAAATGCACAGCGGACATGTCGGGGTTAAATGGTTATTTTGGGGATTTCCAAAATTGGTAAATTCCACGCGCTCACATTCCAACTAATAATGCATGCACTCATGATGCTTTGTGGGTAACTTGCGGCCTGGGGATCAACCATTATACTACCCTAACCTCTAACCGATGGATGTTAGTAATAATTGAACCCACGTGAAGTACGCGTCCCTGTAATTACCAATACGCGGAACTAAGGAGTGCTTGCGTGCTTCGGGGCTCCTCCCCCCAGATCCCCTTTTATACTACCCTAACCTCTAATCGATACACTGAAAAAAAAAAATTTTTCGTTCACTTTCAAGCCATTTAATTCTTAACTAGAAATATAAGATTTTGTATCGAAAGTACCGTTTCTGTAGGTTCTGACCCTCCTCGTTTCGATTCTGAAGTAAAAAAAAAAATTTACCCTGACTGAAATTAAATATGGCGGTTTTAATGCCAAAAAACCCCCTAAAAATATGTTTTTTCAAGTTTGATCGCATTTATCATCTCGAAAAAGTGTCCATATATAATTATGGTCTCAATCAAAAGTGCATAAAAAGTGTGTATTTTCGAAATATGCATGGCGGAATTAAACATTTGAAGATGGCGGACCCAATATGGCGTCAAATCCATTACAAAATCGTATAGATTACTCATATATTTTGCAAATTGCCCAATTGTCGTCGGAATCGCCTGAATCTTGTTATTCGGGGGTTTTTGGGGTCGCTGATTACGAATTTGAAGTTACATTTTCAAAATTCAAAATGGCTGATATAATATGGCGCACTTAAAATACAAAAATTTCTTCGATTCAACTGATTCTTGTTACTCAGCCGTTATTGGGATGGCTGATTACGAATTTCAAGTTAGATTTCCAAAATTCAAAATGGCGGATCCAATATGGCGGACAGAAAATACGAAAATTCATTGAATTTACCTGATTTTTGTTACTCGGGGGTTTTTAGGGTCGCTGATTACGAATTTGAAGTTACATTTTCAAAATTCAAAATGGCTGATATAATATGGCGCACTTAAAATACAAAAATTTCTTCGATTCAACTGATTCTTGTTACTCAGCCGTTATTGGGATGGCTGATTACGAATTTCAAGTTAGATTTTCGGAATTCAATATGAATAATCCAATAATACGGGCGCAAGATATGAAAATAAGTATTTTTTATTTATATGCCGTCTTCTTTGGACATTTATCAACATGTTACCGAGTGAAGTTAGACAAAATAGGATTTTTTTTTTAATTTTATAAGTTATATATATATAAATATACATATATATATTTCATTTCTCAGTAATTTTGTTGGGGTTAACAATATTTATCAAAGACTAAAAAATCTTTATTTCATAGCACTGCAATTTTCTAGTCATTTTTTTCAAAGCAAAGCTTGTCGAGGTATTTTGACACGTGTTGCAAAACTTACAACACGTGAAGGTAAATAAAACAAGGCTCTTTTCATTTTAGTTTTTTAATATTTTACTCCATACAATATCTTAGCACAGAAGGTGAGTGTGTTTATGTATTCATTTTCACTCTTCATTGGCTTGCACAAAACAAAATATTATCAAAACTTGTTTTAATTTTACATACCCTTTTTTATACGCGGAGAAACGTAAGCAGTGCGTGGCGCGGCGTATCGGCGGATGGCAACCACCCCCGCAGCAGCAATAATACATCAGCGCGTCAGCGTTCGAACTGGCATTTTGACGTCGCTGACTCTCCATACCGTGTTCACAAGAAATTACCACCGCAAAGCCATGCGAGATTTTCTACCTATAGGCTGACATTTCAGAAGGGTTGTCTCTGCAATATAGGACAATTTTATTTTTATACATTTTTAAGTTGTGCTGGTCTTTTTAAGGGCATTAATTTCTTTTTATTCTGTATATTCAGCGTGTCCGTTTTCATATAATGCTGCTGCATTGTCGTTTCTTATGTACGACCCCTTGCCGTTTTTAAAAGTAAGATTATTTAGAAATGCCGCCGAAAGCAAAGCGTATTAAAAAATCTAATACGCCTCAAGTAGAGTATGAGTTTGATGACTCTAATGGTACTTATGATGACATCGTGTTATTACCAAATGCATACCATTCTGGCAGTTCTGATGACTCAGATTCTGAAACCGAATCACGTGAAGATGTCGTACCACAAATTTCCTTCCGAGAAACTTCTAATCATTATACAGACGTTCAAACTAAATTAGAAAAAACTCACAATTATGAGTGGGTTTGTGGTGAGAAACCATCTTCAGGCAATACAGAGAATTCGCTTTTGTTAAGCGATGCCAATAGGAAATTGATCGGTAATTCTACGCCTGTCGAACTATTTGAAAACTTTTTTTGCAACGAAATAAAAAATTATATTATAGAAGCAACTTTAGAAAATGAGTTCAATTTATCATTACAAGATTTTAATACCTTTTTAGGAATCATCATTCTTACATCAATCAATAAAAGAAAATCACAAAGGGATTATTGGTCTAATGATTCTTTCCTAGGTTGTGATGTTATTAAATCTGCAATGTCACGTAATGATTTTGAAAAAATAAAAAATGCTAAAGTTTTCTACATGTAAAGACACTAATTATGATGACAAAGGATGGCGCATTCGTACAATCCTTGAATTGTTTCGGAGAAACATTCGAAGATATTAATATAAATATTCGAAGATAAAACAATTTATTAAAGGAAAACCAATCAGATTTGGATTAAAATTCTGGAGTCTTTGTACTCATGATGGGTATCTCTTAGATTTAGATTTGTATTGCGGAAAAAATTCAGCAGTTGGAGATATTTTATCTAAATGCACATTAGGTACTCGCGTTGTCATGTTTTTGTTGAAACATTTTTTTCTCCATATGAGTCCTCGAAAAATTATTCAGTATCATCTTTATTTTCATAATTTTTTCACCAGTCATGATCTTGTCTTACATTTAAAAAAGTTAGGTTTGCGCGCTACAGGCACTATACGAGAAAACCGAGTAAGTGAAAAAAATATCATTGACAAAAAGTCCCCCAGAGGCACGTACATTTCGAAGCAGGACAGGAACAGTGAGATTAATTATATAAGCATAATGGACTCTAAGCAAGTTTCAGTTGTTTCCACAGCTGCAGGGGTAACTCCTCTTATACCTTTACAAAGGTACAACACAGAAGAACGATCGAAAGTAGATATACCGTTTCCAAAAGTGTTCCACATTTATAATCAATTTATGGGTGGAGTGGACCTCCACGACGGACACTGTAATAATGTGCTGCCAAGTATGAGGTCTAAACGGTGGACTTGGGTTGTTTTTGTACGACTGATTCAAACCGCAATCGTTAATTCGGTTGTATTGTACAATGCAGCTACGGTTAACAAGAAAGGTACAAAGGAGTTCGTTCTTCAAATTGCAAAACCCTACATCCAAAACTCTGCTTCAAAAGTTGGACGATTGCACAACACATGCAACAAGAGCACACAAAGAAATGTTCCGTAATAAATTGTACAATCCGAACATATAAGTTTTGCAATGCATGTAAAAAATACTTCTGCAAACGCTGCTTCCAAGAAAATCATTAGAAAATATCTGTGTTACAAAATAATTTTCTTTTTTTACGTTCTAATACATATCGTTAAACCATCAAAAAATCTAAAAAAAAATTCTGAAAAATAAAAATAAAATAAAAAAACATTAAAAATAAAAAAAAAATAATAAAAACAAAAAAAATAAAAAAAAATATAAAAAACATAAAAAAAAAAAAAAGACTTTATTTTGTCTACCTCCACGTGGTAGGAGTCTGGAAACGTCTACAGAAGACGGCAAAAAGACAGAAAATACTTATTTCCGTAATTTGCGTCAGTCATATTTGATTCAACATTATGAATTTCGAAAACCTAACTTCATATTCGTAATCAGGAACCCCAAAAACCCCCGAGTAACAAGAATCGGGTAACTTCAATGAATTTTCATATTTTCTGTCCGCCATATTGGATCCGCCATTTTGAATTTTGGAAATCTAACTTCAAATTCGTAATCAGCGACCCCAAAAACCTCCGAGTGACAAGAATCAGATAAATTCAATGAATTTTCGTATTTTCTGTCCGCCATATTGGATCCGCCATTTTGAATTTTGTAAATCTAACTTCAAATTCGTAATCGATTAGTAAATCGTAATTTTTAGGGGTTTTTTGGCATTAAAACCGCCATATTTAATTTCAGTCAGGGTAAATTTTTTTTTTACTTCAGAATCGAAAAGAGGAGGGTCAGAATACAGATACACCCCTAATAGCTAATCCGCCTCAACTTTCCAAAGTCATTGATTTACTTGCCGTACAGAAAATAATTCGATACCGCGAGAACAATGACTTGCTCCATTCTAAGCAATGTGGATTTCGCAAACACCATAGCCCTCAAACTGCATTACTTCATCTTTTGTCCAACTCTTCCTGATATATTCCCTTTTCTTCCTTCCTATTTACCTGCACACTTCCCTTTTCTATTTTTTTCTTCTGTTTTACTACTCCTCCGAGTAAAATATAGACACTAAAATAAATCTTCTAATAAAGACTAATAAAATATATCTTCCATCCATTTTAATATTCTCTGTATGTTTTTCCTCTATGTCCTTTTTTATTGTTAAGTAGTATAGGGTGACCGATAGCCAGACGTAAACACCCCCCACTCCTCCACCTTGAGGTAGGTCTGGCGCCAGACGGCACGCGCGCCTTGGGATAGGTCAGGGGTTAATGACCTCATAATTAGGTGATAATGATTATTAATGGGCAATTAATGTCAAAACAAGCAATAAAAATGTCAATAAATAATGTTAATACGGTAATTAATGTCAAATAAATATTAATTTATGACCTTAAATAACGCCATGGCCGCCATGTGAGGTAGGTCAGTAGTCTGACGTAAACAAAAACGTACGGACAACCTTTGGCACGACGGTGAGGTAGGTCATGGTTCAGCGACCTGATACACGAGTGCTTCGTGGTTAATTGTTATATAAACAAATAATAAAGACGATAATAAATATCGATAATTGGGTAATTAAAGTCAGATGAGTGTTGATAATGATGATTAATTGCTAGTTTGCGAATAAACAAATAATAAAGACAGTAATAAATAACTATAATGACCTTGCTATAAACATATAGGCCCCTTTGGCGAAAAGTTGAGGTAGATCACGGTTCAACGACCTTTCAACGTTTATGTATTAGTTTTCGTTTTTTTTTGACATGATGAATAAATGGTAGAGCCGACATCGCACTTCCTCCGTATTGGGTATTAATATTTACCTACACAACACTCCACTGACCTTTATATGTATACATGTGGCGCACGTGTCACTCCACTTGCAGGTCGAAACAAGAAACTGAAATTTCTTACGCCGTCGTTGGAACACACATGTGGCTTATATTCGAGAGACCCGGTTTTCTAGGAAAATCTTGAAGACGAGGGGGGAGATAAGGTTCTAGAAGTAAGCTATAATAGGTTATGTGTAAAAAATAATATAGATTGAAATAAATTACGATAGGGGTTTTGCGACAATCAGATTTGTTCGAGGCCCTTTGACGAAAAGTTGAGGTAGGTCATGCAGTCTTACATTTTTCTTGGAAATCACTCAAAATACGAAAGAGGATGTGTCTTCCTATGAACTTCGAATGGGATGAAAAGCGACTAAAGAGATTACGTAATAGCATATGCTTACCTTGTCTTAAAGTAATAATTACACAAATGACATAATTATTTTTATTTTTATTATTATTTTTATTATTATCAGTAATAAATGGAATATCAAATACAAATTCGCTTACAATGCTAATTTTTCTTAAGTAACGAGAAAACTATTGTTTTTTTACAAAAATTTACATTTTTACAGCTTTGTTACACTTTATGCTTTGTATCCAAAAGGAAGCGAATATCTAGTCGAAATGTGACGCCTTTTTTTTAAAACTATTTTACATGTTTTTTCTTCTTTACGCGTTACAACTTCGTGAATTTCGGTTCGCCGTATCGCACTGAATCGAATTTTTATTTTTGGTGGGGTAGTAGTAGTGGTAGAAGTAGTACTATTATAAGTATCATTTGCCATAATTAGCTGATAAATCGAGTCGAAATTGATTTTATTTCCATTTTCGTAATTTAACGAAATCCCCTTGACCTTGCACGTATCGGAGTATTACCCGTTATTAGTTTGTACGCGATAAGCATAAAATTTAGGACCTCCCGAGATAAAAGTCGGAATGTAAGAACCTGGACCATAAACCGCTAATTCATCAGTCAAATCTCCGAGAAAATTCCCGAGCTGTGGGTCGTATTCTTTGGCTGATGTGTGCCCGCCCGATAAGTAAATTACCGAGTCGGTATCAAAATAAAGTACGCGACGGTCCAATTTTTCTAGGTAGCTGTAGAGTTTCAGGCGAGCTTGAGCTGTCGTGTAAGCCGCTAACACAACGTTTGTGCAATTTGATGATGACGATGTTTCAACCCTGTCAACCCAATTTAGAAATAAGACTTTTTCGTTAACGGGGAGAATACGCGTGACCTCTTTCGTAACATCTGAAAAAATGTCGAGTAACTCTTCTCGAGTAGTAATGATCTCGGTTCGCTGCAAATTTTCTCGCTGACCAAATTTCCCCCAAAATGAATTTAAGCATAACTTGGCGACCGAACGTAACCCCGGGTTTTTTAAAATATTATTTTTGTCCAGTTTTATTCCTTCAGCCCGTTCATACGATTCTATGTACAAGTTTTTTGACGTTTCGTCTATACACTCTGCCGGCCATCCGCTTGCTTCCTGTTTGATTTTTAAAAATGTATCGATGTAATCTTTAAATAGGCCTTCTTCTTGTGTTTGTGGATTATACTGTGTTATTTTGTACTGCCAAATTTCTAATATTTCACGAACGCGGTATCCTTTTTGAATGGCTTTTTTTAACTCGTCGGCTACCCACTTCCCTGTCAATATTCGGTCGGTTTCAGCGTCGTGTGTACAGTCGGTTTGCGATTCATTCTCGCAGCAGCTTCTACAAAGGGGGAACAACAAGCGAGAATTCATTTTTACCGGAAGGACTGCATGATAAAGATTTCTGGGTGGTAGTATTCTACACATAACAAGTACTTCGACCCCGTCTAAACTAATAGGCTCTTGCAGACTCGTGATTGTCGCGCATTCCTGTCCGACATAAACGGTAGGATGACCTACGGGAAAACGACCGGTTTTACAAATGTAAGGGTACAGTGAACAGACATCTACGTATTTGATTTTTTCGTCATTTTTTACGGTATAGTACGTTGCCGTATTATCCGTCCGTCCGCCAAAAAATGCGTCTCACGGATCTAAGATTTTGTACGTTGCCATAGGATGGTTATTGACATAAGCAGCAAGTTCCGCATCTGTTCGTTTTTCATGGTTGAAATCACACTCCCATTTTTCTATGAGAGTATAACCACTTGACCGAATTAAACGCGATATGGATTGCGTATTTGTGTACACTTTGTTAAAACTTTCGCCTGTAGCGAAATTTGGTTTGTCTCTCAACTCTGAGAAACACCGTCGACAACCGTGATAAAAACAACCGTGGAATTGAAATACCTGTCCCTTTGTTGTTTCAGATGTGCCGTTAGCGTCTGGTTGTAAATAGACATCTACCAGTGGACCTTCGGGTAGATGATATTCACGACCACGACCTGCATACACAATTTCACGACCGTATAACTTATCGCACCAAAGAAGCCACTCTATCGCGACCTTCGATTGACGATTACACCCCCTATAGCTGTTACTCGGAGGTAAAAGACCAATCGTGTTTACTTTCAAACAATTTTTTCGATATACTCGAGAAAACGCGGACGCAATGGTTACGGCTTCACTAAAGGGACAAACGTTACCTTTCTGGATAAATATTTTGCGAAAAGCAACACACGCTCTACGCAAAATATCTACATCCATCTTACAGTACGCTTCTATATCGCGTTTCAAGTCGAATAAGTCACCTCGCCTAGCACATGTGTTGTACCACTTATAAAAGTTGTCCCTTTCGTCAGGCGACATTTGTTCGGGCGCGTAAAATTAGCATCGGGAAACGGGCCTACGTAATCTTTATTTTTTAATGTATTAAAAAGATGTGGGAAGTACCCCTTTTTCGCTACTGTCGGAAGACCAAATGCTTTCGGTAAAGCACTTAATTTCATTTGAAAATAATTTAAACTATCTATGAATATTGTATTTTGAAATTCAATTTTTATAATGCTTTTACCGTTCAAGATGACGTTTGGCTTACACGTTTTATTAAAGACTTTTTCTCGTTCGACTAAATGCCGAAGAAGAAACTGGGAATCAAAACCTTTTGCGTTATGCGCTATACAGACGATTTTAGAAAAAGCAGATTTCTCACGAATCGCAATTTCCAACAAATCCTTAACGGGGTCATGTTTAAATACGTATTCGTGCATTCCACAAAAATTGCATATTTGCTCAATATTTGGAGAATCTATGCACTCCTCGCATACTTGATGCGCTACGCAAAGATTTACAATGTGGAGATTGACCTCAGAATTACCCCGATACGCTTCGTCTTGACGAGTTTCAAAATCGTAAAAAATAAATAATATTCGATGATGATTCCTATCTTTTAACTGTATTATATTGCTTCTACCAATACTACTACTACTACTACTACTACTACTATTACTACTACTAACACTATTAACGTGACTGATTGTTTTGCTGCTACCTGCGTAGTTTGCGGAGGATGAAAAAGAAGAAGAATTGGCTAATGATGCTGACGGTTGTTTTTTTGCAACAATTTGCTGCATGAAGCAATGCTGGTTCAGATCGTGTTGAATTTTGCAGCGTTTGCATTTTCCAAGCCCGCACACATGACGCCCATATGTAGAATTTATACATTTGTGACAATACAAACAAATTTTTATATAATCGCACATGGTGCGCAGCCCTTTCCCTAATTTCGAATAAGATCCAGGAGCGCGATGTCTACGGAAACAGTCTGCATTATAAAAATCTCGATTGCAACTATTACAGTGAAACGAATTATCGGATTTTTCACACGCGGACTGTGCGAAACACATGTTGCACGTGTACGGACACTGATGGGAAGTTGGTCGCGCATATCGCTTGTTGCAATGATGACAATATCTTTTATATTTCCCCACCATCCCCATCAAATTTGTAATCATTGAGAAGTGATTCGCTTCTGCATGATACAATATGTTTATTGTATCACCGGTGAACACATTAAATTCTCGTCGACCGTCAAATATTAGATCTTCAGACTCGCCGATACCGTTACTGTCGTATATTACGAGTGCTATATTTTTATTTTTATAATAACGTTGAAATTCCTGAAATTGGAGAGTTGAACATCCATTTTCAGGAATTTGCACGTTAGCTTCGCGAATAATTCTCTGTGCTTGTTCTAATTGAAGGGTGTTGTGGCTGCAAATCCTTTTCCATATTCCCCGCCACTCATCGGCGGGAATTATCTTCTTTTGCAAAAACCATTCACCCACTGCAAGCACTCTTGCAAAACAGATGTTGTCACTGTTGCTAATAGTAACGATTGATTTGCTTCGAAAAACCGCTTCACTAATAATACTATTGTTACCGCGACCACGAGGAATACGTACATGATGTACCTCGATTTGAAGAGTGTCGTTTAGGTTAATATTGGAAGCACTTTGCGCTACGGAATTTATTACATTAAATACGTCTGCGGCGTTAAAATTTGATATTGCACGAAAGGACATACCGGCAGGTTTTGAAAATGTATCGGAATTAAAAGTTAACCCTATCAAGTCCGAATGACTATCCAATTTATTATTAACAATATGATCCGTTACAATTTTATAAAGTTCATTTATCGCGCCCTCCAAATAAACGACGGGATTCACATTGTCTGTAGGGGGTATTATTCGAAACTGAATTTCGCGACCCGATAGCTGAAACCGCTTATAAAAACGTTCGGAATTATATAGGATATTCAATTTACTTATATTGTGCGCTGACGCTGTTGAATACGATGATGATGGTGATGATGGTGATGACGATAACCCTCTATCTGGAATCGGATTGTTCTCTTCTTCTACTTCTTCCCTCTCGTCGTCAGCATCAGCAGTATATGGTGCATTGTAGTTGTTGTTGTAACTATTTTGGCTGTCCTCCCTATCGTCATCGTTGTCCTCCTCCTCATTGTCTGCTTCGTAAGTCCCGATACTACCTGTATCGTAACTAGTAGTGCTGATGCTGCTGGAACCACGACCGCTAAGATTTGGAGTCTGTTCTGCATCTAAAATCAAAATTAATTATTTATATGATCAGAAAATTAATAAGATGTGAAGAGTTTAGAGTAAAACTTATACTTTTTACTCTTCTGATGTATAGAAGCATGTAGCGTCGATATACCTCATTACCAGAGGTATACTGACGGGTGGGTATACCTCCCCCTGCGAATTTTCAAAAGTGGAGGCAAGCCACCTCGCAACTCTCTGCATCTTGTTACCGTAATCGGTATCATTTTGCACGAGATGCAGACTCAGTCGCTTATAATAATCGAAAAAAAATATAAAAAAAAAAGTAATAAATATTAAATACATTTTTAATCGTCAAATTAATCTTTAAAAGACAGTATTAAATTTACCATTATTAATTTCGCTGACGGAGGTCATACACCTTTGCTCCGGCTCATGGTGGGTGAAGTCTTGAAGGGTTGGCTGTCGAAACGTTGCATTTTCCCTCCTCAGGTTACCTTGCGTCAGGTCATCCGCTTTGATGCTGCGTTCGTCATCCGCTGTAAGCGATGAATTATCCGAACCAAGATCGTTCGTATTGACAGATGGCGAGTCATCCCACAAACGCTCCAAATCTGTGTAAAAGAATAGAAAAAATATACAAATGCACGAAATTTTTACATAAAAATGCACGAACCGAAACGAGAACCATCGCAACGAGTCTTGCCGCACGGTGCAAAGCGAACAAGTTGACACCCCGTTGCAATCGCTCTCGATTCGCCCTTGCTATGCTATTTGCTTCATACGTATATAAATTATTTCACTTACCTATAACTGCTTGGCATTCATCCAGGATGCTTCGAAAGCGTTGACTGTTTCGGTACCCTCGCGAAATCAGAACATCCCCCGTGAGCCGCATCGCTGTGTCACACCGCACAATCACTTTATCGTAGAGGTTTTTCAAAACGTCGCACTCCAGAGCATACCGTATTATCTGGCGGAAATCATGGCACAATCGTTCAAACGATTTCCGGTGGGCACTCGCACCATATCGAAACCCGAACAGGTCAATTATCGTCGGATGGGTTGTCCCAATGAACGATATCATTAGGCAAATTGTTTTTCTTAAAGCCATTGTACGCGCTTCCATTTCTTGTTTTATACGAACCCACGAACTAAAGACAAGTGAGAATTGGTAACTATGTTCACCAGTTTTATACATCTATGATGATTTCGTCGCTGTACTAAAAAACATATTTTTCTCACATAAACCTTTAAATTATTACAAAAACACTAGTGAAAACAGGTCACTTTTCCTCAAAACTCATGAGAAATTCTTCTATCTCATGTGTTTCCAATAACTTACGTACTTTATAATATTTCGTTCCTTTTTCTCACATAATATACAAAACTAATGTGGAAATGTTCACAGAAAACTTAAAAATTATTACAAGCAGCAGATGGAATAGTTCGCTTTTCCCACGAAACGAATTTTCCGCCCTCACGTGTACTTGACTTAGTTATTCGGAGATTGTGAATATTTATGAGATAGAAGTAAATTACATACTTTATAATTTCCTTCTCCCCTTTTCTAGAAGGATTTCTAAAAACTGATAATTTTTCTAGATGAAATAAGGTATTTTAATATCAAACATTTGATACATGATTTTACTTACCCATATGTACACATCGTTGACCAAAACGTCCTATGGCTCGCTTGCTCTCTCTCTCTCTTTCTATGTGTATGCGTGTGTGTATGTGCACGATTTACTTATTGTTGTTGATGTAATGGGTAGTGTATTTAAGCATGAGGAACCGTACGAAAAGTCCCAGTCGCTTACGCATAGTTAAAAGGGAGGTTTCGGTGAAAAAGTGTGTAGTGGCAAGCTTTTGATAAAAATAGTGCACGTGCTCGGAGTAGTGTGTCGATTGATTGATTGACGTTTCTAATAAAAAAGTGAGTGAGTGAAAAATTGGGAGAAATATGGAAATTGATAAAAAACAAATGCCAACTCTAGACCAAAATGGTGAAAATACGGATGACATACACTCCCTCGCTACTCAAATTGTGTATCAAGAAACTCAAAATTTTGACGAAAAGACTGATAATGAAGATGAGGTGTCGTTGAAACCATCGACACATTCGCCATTATTCTCTGTCGAAATCGGGGGCAAGATGGCGGAAGTAGAAGCATTTCAATCTCCAAATGAAAAGCGTGCTCACATGTCGCCTATAGTGCAGACAGGTATTCTTAATACACCAGCGTTGCTTTTGTCAACGACGTACTCATTGAACAAACCATCGAGTAAAAGACTCAGTATTGGTATGGCACCTACGGATGCAGGTTTATTCATACCCGTTGTAAAAATTTATAATAACCAATCATCAACTGGACTAACTATACAGTCGGATAGCTGGTCAATGTTCACGAAAGTCATCGACACCGTGTCATCGTATTTTGACGATTCGTATTTCAAACGCTCGGCTGCCTTACGCGATACAAAAATAAATGTCAAAGAGTTTAACATACTCTTCACAACGTCGTACGGTGCGAAAGCGGTTCTATTCGAACAAGTCGCCAGCGATAATAATAATGATGAAAATGGGTTTAGTGATAATGGTAAGAAAGCAGCAGCAGCAACAGCAGCAGTGGCCGAGAACAAGTTTCCCGAAGATAAAAATATGTTGAAAACACCTGAAAAACATATCGATGTCGAGAGTGCTAACCAGACATCACCGAGGAAGAAACAAAAGAAGGAAGCATCTGACACAAGAATATTGAGAAGGAAGACTTTTACCCCCTCGATCGTAATGCACAAATCTACATTTGACGGTTTGAAAAGAATATTGATCTGTGTCGAAGAACGAATGAAAATGCTCAATGAAATTTTCGAAGATGTACAAAAATGTAGATTGCGAATCGAGGATGAAATTCTGAGACATCTTCTTTCACAAAATTACAAAAACCTACCTTGCGATTTGCGTATCGAACAAATTCTTTTTGACAATCGGGAAGAAATGTGTAATTCCATGAAATCACAAATGTCAAAGGCTTTCTTTGCATATAGTTTATTAAACATAACTGTGTATGAACTTATCGTACTATTCTTAGAAGTAATCATCGAAAATACAAAAACCACGTTTAATGCTGTACTTTAAAATTGACATGTATCATCATTCAAGCTGAAATAAATTACTTTTTAAAGTTTCCACGTCTTGCCTATCTGTAACCTGATAGCTTTAAGTAAATGTTTCATTCAGAAGGAATACTTCTTCTAAGATGTGTCGCCTTGGTCTTTGATGTTGGAGCGTCGTCGTTTATTTCTATTTTAGCCTGGTGTGTATGTGCATGCGTGTGTGTGCATGTGTGTACGAATAATATACTCACTTTGCGCCTGTATTTATACTTATATACGGCAATTTCCGGAAAGAGGATGTAGCCGCATATGTTTCGGATTTTCTGACTTGACACAAATTATACTTTCAATAACTCGGTTTTGAAGACGCTTGCAAGCATTGTCGAAGGGGGCGACACCGGTTAGTCTTGTCAAACGCGGTTCCCCATCTTCGATATTCGCGAAAATCAAGCTCGCGAAAGCCCGGGAGGGGAGCTATTCGCACTAAACGAGCTCGCGCGGTTGGAGGGGAGCTTTTCGCGGTAGATAAGCTCGCGAGAGCCCCGGGACGCGCCTCGCCGCCGCCGCCGCCGCGGTTATATGAATGTTTTCGCGTTATGTATATTTATCGATATATTCTATTATTATTATTACGACAAATCAGTCACTTACGTCAGATTATCGCGTACAGACGTTTCGAAAAATGTCGTCAAGTTTAAAAGTCTCTATGGATACACGGTGGAAACACCCCTGGACGTGCCTGGTATGTGGCCCTACAGGATGTGGAAAAACAATTTTCGTGACCAAATTTTTAAAAAATTTACCCCTAATGGCGGATACCTCGTTCGATCGGGTGATTTTTTATTACAGCGAATGGTAAGCTGAATATCGTGATAAAATGATTGTAGCTGGTAAGTCAACCGCTGCGCAACTTGGGATCGAATTTCGAGAAGGTTTACCAAACCCTGACGATTACTCAAAGGACAACGACATTAAAAAGTTGATTATAATCGACGATCTTATGCGCGAATCGTCGAGTAATACAATCATGGATCTTTTTACCAAAGGCAGTCATCATAAAAATTTGAGTGTAATTTTCATAACGCAAAATATTTTTCACCAGGGTCGTGGACAGCGCGACATTTCCCTCAATACCAATTACCTCAAATTCAGCATCTCGCACGGCAAGTATATCCGGAAAATTCAAAGTTTCTTCAAGAAGCTTACAGAGATGCAACTTATCGCCCGCACAGTTATCTTCTCTTAGATCTTAAACAAACCACACCGGATGATTTTAGATTTCGTACATGTATATTCCCGGATGAACAACTGCACGTTGCATATGTACCGAGACGTAAATGAACAAAAGTGAACAAGATTTGAAAAAAACGCGCACATGCAATTATTATTTTCAGTATCCGGTTAACCGCGGCGATGGCAGTATTGACTGTTGTAAAACATAAAAATAACAAAAATAATCTCCTCACAATAAATCGTAAAGATAGAAATCCTGCACAAAGAGAATACTGCAGTCTTCCGTGTTTTTCACCCTTTGGAAAAAAATATCTCGCTTTATTACACGCTCTGTGTCATGCTGATAAACAACAACATAAAGCTCTACTGAAAACCGCCGACAAAAAACTCGTTAAATACATCTGCGAGTGTGCGCTCAATGTACTGCGAGGTGTTATTGCTTTAAAATCACGAGAGAAGAGTTTACTTCGAAAGCATAAACAAACTTTACGCACGCTTGTCTTGTCTGCGAAGAAAAGGGGTCAAAGAAGGTCTAGACAGATCGGTGGTGGTGGTAGTACTGGTGGATGCAGTACGTGGAAACGGAAACGACGGCTTCTGTTACAAAAAGGTGGAAATTGGATACCGATTCTTTTAGCACCAGTTGTCAGTGCTATTTTCTCGAAATTACTCGGCACCAGCAGTGATTAAAAAACATTACCTTATGGAGTATATCCTCCCGGGTGGAAATAGTGAGGCGTTTGATTGCGATGATATTTCCACGTTTAAGATTAAAGACGGTGAGGCAGCAAAAATTTGTCATGAACGTGGTAAACTCGCTCGGTACATTCGAACACTCCAAAGATATCTCCATTTTTTCACCAAACAATTATATGGTGAAAAATGAACAAACGTACAGAATGCAAAAGATATCAACGGTATTGAAGATATTGGTCATATCGAGAATGAGGGGGGTCAGGAACATCAGCAAAAACAGAATTCGCTAAACAGTGGACAGGTAATTTCTAAGACTCAACATGATGAAGCAACCTCTAAGGTAAAGGATATGATTCCAAAGACAAATCCGATTGCTATCTCTGAAATTCTGAAAAGTATTCCTATCTCGTATAGACCAAAAGCTTTAAAATTACTAAATCATCTACATCGCTCGAAACGTATTTCCTGGGACAGTGAAGGTATTGTAAGTGTCGACGGTAATGATCTTATCGGGTCTGATCTCATTGTCGATCTCGTCAACGATGCAACACGTTCGCGAAAATCTGCACGACCAGTTAGTCGCGAAGAGTTTATCCGTGCTCTTCGTGCAGAACGTATCCCGCAACGTTCCGTCGGTAACAAATCTTTGTGGAACCTTGCGGCGACCCCGCGATTTGGTAAAAAAGCCCGAGATATTATAAACGCTGTGAGATTACGAAAAAACTTGTCGAAAAGTGTCGTCAGCGGCGAAGAAGAGGAGAAGGACAGTGAAAGTGAGAGAGAAAGAGTGAAAACGCCACAACGCAAACATGATAAATCAGGACAGATGGAATGGCTGGACCTCGAAATGAAACGGAAAACGATCTCGAAGGCATCTACTACGATCCTTCACATCCCGTCGGCTACTCGGGTGCCCGAAATATTATTCGTTTCAAAAAGCATCGCTTTTCCGAGAAAAACATTCACGAGTGGCTAAATCAGCAAGATGCCTACACTCTACACAGGCCTATCAAAAGACGTTTTCAACGTTTAAGATATTCCGTTACAAATATTGACGATCTTTGGGAAGCCGATCTCGTAGATTTACGATCTCTGAAGACTTACAACGACAATAAAAGCTACGTGCTTGTCGTCATAGATGTATTGAGTAAATATGTATGGGTCGAATCACTTCGAGATAAAAGCGCCCTTGAAGTTCTCGCCGGGTTTAAAAGAATTTTCGGTAGAAACGATGGTCGTACACCGGTCGTTCTTCAGACAGACCGCAAAAAAGAATTTATTGGTAAAGCGGTGCAAAATTATCTGCGTGAAATAGACATTCAATTTCGCGTTACTCCTAGCAACCCCGATGTAAAAGCAGCGATCGTTGAACGGTTCAATCGTACCCTGATGGAGCGAATATGGCGCTATTTCACACATAAAAATACCAGGCGTTACGTTGATATTTTGCAAAAAAATTACCGACGCGTACAATAACTCTTTCCACACAAGTATAAAAATGATACCGGCTTCGGTAACCTTATTCAACGCCCACATTGCACGTCAAAATATCGAATCCAGATATCGCTCGAAAAACAGACACAAGTCGTGTAAATATGAAATAGGTGATCACGTTCGAATCAGTAGTGCTAAAAACGCATTCAGGAAAGGCTACGAACGTGGCTGAAGTGAGGAGATTTTTCGATAAAGGCCGTTTTAAAACGTCAAAATCTTTTGGTTTACGAGCTCGAAGACTTGAACCGCGAAGAGATTGAGGGCTATTTTTATCCGCAAGAACTAGGGGCAGTCTCGAAAATCCGAACAGAACAAGAATTTAAAATTGACCGTGTAATCCGCTCTAAAGGTCAAGATGCGAAGAAAGAATACTTTGTTAGCTGGGTTGGTTATCCCGAAAAATTCAACTCGTGGATCTCTGCTAGTAGTTTAAATAACCTTTAAAAATGCATCACTCACAAATGGATGAGTTTTTTCTAGTTTTACCCAGCAACAGTAGTATGAAATATTTTCCCGATAATACAACTACAAGATTCACGACAGTTCTTCCCAAGGAAATTGAATTAACAGGGAACTGGTTAGTGGGATTATCGGAAATTCACGTACCTTACAGTGTTGTACATATAAGACGTAATAATAATTCATTCACATTTGGAAGCTTGGAGATTGGGGCCGATGGACTGCAAGTTATCGATACAACCAGTGTTAATATTTCCGAAGGTTATTACAATAGTGTATCTGATTTTGTAGACGGAATCAACGATCGTCTAAAAGTTTTTTACGACCAATTTTCAGACGGAGTACACTTACAATTCAATTATGCAAATACACGCGGGGGCATCGTTTCTTCGTTTTGTGCGCAAAAAGATTGTAAAAAATCACATTACTTTCTTTTTCACAGTTCGGTAAATAGGATTCTCGGACTTCCCGATATAGCGAACATTACTCGTAAAGAGGGGGAAGAAACTGATAAGAAAAATCGGATACATCGTTACTACCCTGCTAGTTTATCCCGAGCGATCCCCGATCAGTTATTTGTCTACACCGATATTTGCGAACCAAACATTGTCGGTGATTCCCAAGTGACTTTATTGCGAATCGTTAATGTAGGCGGAAAAAATTATAATTACGGTGAAACTGTGGTAAGGCGTTTTTCACCACCCAATTACATTCCACTTTTGTCGAAAAGATTTCGCGAAATTACAATAGATATAAGAGACCACGCAGGGGTACCAACACCATTCGAATACGGAACGTTGACCGTCACTCTTCACTTTGAAAGACAATATTTAATGGTGTACAATGTTGAATAATAATAGTTACATCACATACTACGACGAACAGGCTGGTAGTGGTTTTGGTGGAAACTTGTTGGGTAAAGGTCGACAAATTCGAAACGTTTATGTCGGTTCTCTGGATCAGCGCGGTCACGGAATCGGAAGTTTTCTCGGAGGATTGTTTAGACGTATATTACCCTTATTAGGTAAAGGAGCGACTGCAGTTGGTAAAGAGGCCTTACGTGCTGGAATAAATTTTCTCGATGATGTCGGCGAGAAGAAGGTTTCATTCAAGGAATCGTTAAGAAATCGCGCCAAAGAATCTGGCAAAAACCTCACAAACAAAGCAAGAGAGAAATTTTCAAAAATGATGTCTGGTTCGGGGTATAAAAGTTTATCAAAAATAGATCCTTTTCAGTATTCATCTGGTAATACGTTAGTGCATGTCACACAGCGACGTCGTCGACGCAACGCCAGTAAATTACGCAAAACCAATTCGGGGCGTGTTTCGAAACGAAAGATAAATAGTTCTCGAGGGAAAAAGAAGAAGACCGTAAAGAAGAAGAAGAAAACTCAGAAGAGAAAGAAAAAAAATATCGTAAAGTGTAGGAGTAGAAAACGAAAGCGTAATATCGAATCAAACGACATATTTAGATTAAAATAGAAATAATGTCATTTCTCCATTCACACTCGTGCGAGTGCATGAAATGCGAGCTCGACCTCTTCACCTTACCTCCAACACAAACGACGATCGAGAGCTCGCACTGGGTGCATTATAAACCCGTTTCTTCGTTAACAGATGACTCGCCGATAGAATTTGTTGTACCCGGTCATGGCAAAGAGTACATTGACCTTGCGCATACTATGATTAGTCTCAAAGCTTGTATTCACCCCAACGATACAGAAGACAACGCCAAAGTCGCGCCTGTGAATAACTTTTTGCATTCAATGTTTAATCAGGTAGATGTTTTTTTTAACCAAAAACTAGTATCACCACCTAATAATACCTACGCCTACAGATCGTACATTGAGACATTATTGCATTACGGTCCAGCGGCAAAGTCTTCGCACTTGACTTCGACGCTTTGGTATAAAGACACTGGGGATCATATGGATTCGTTACCGTCAAGTACGCATAATGTTGGACTGCCTAACCGTAAAAAATATACTGAAAATTCTCACACAGTGGATCTCATTGAACATTTGCACTGCGATATTTTTAATCAGGATAAATTCATGTTAAACGGAGTCGAAATACGCTTGCGACTCGTCCGCTCTAAAGATTCGTTTACTCTCATGGACGAATCGGTAGATGAAAAATTTTCAGTCAATATCAACGATATTACGTGACTAGTACGTCGAGCCAAGATAAACCCAGGTATACTTATCGCACATGCAAAAACCTTGTCAAATACTACAGCGAAGTATCCTCTCACGAGAGTCGAAGTAAAATCGTTTGCGTTGCATAGTGGAATACTGGGTGATACACTTGATAACGTTATTCTAGGACAGTTACCGAAAAGGGTGGTTATCGGTTTTGTCGACAATAAAGCTTTTAACGGCGATCGACAAATTTCAAAACAAATTCAAAACTATTCGTGGAAGCATATCACACACTGTTTTCAGGTACAGGTATTCATTTTATGAACGAGGGGAACGAAATCTCCAGGGATGAATTTGCAAATGGCTATTGTCTGTTTGTTTTCGATCTAACGTCTCATGTTTCTGCAAGTTGCGCTACTCATTGGAACCTCGTAAAAAGCGGTTGCTTACGTATAGCTTTGTGCCGCTCTTGAAAATACCGTAAATTGTATAGTCTACGCAGAATACGATAATGTTTTAGAAATCGACTCTTCACGTCAGATTATTACTGATTACAATGCCTAAATTCGTAAAGAGAGGGGACGCTGTATCGTTTAAAAGACTGAAACCGAAGGAAATCTGACATTAGTTACACGATCCCAGTTGAGTATAACGGTACAAGTATGGAGTTTATCGTCGACGTTCAAGGTTTTTTAAACAAAAAGCACAATTTCATTCCAAAAGAGATTGCTGTTGTTTGCATCGAGAAAAACAACGATAATTTCCCGAATTATCTGACAATTCGCGAAAGACAAATTGGTATCTCTCCGAGCATCATCACGGGATCAAGTGGTTCGACGGTGAATCAGACACGTGTAAAGTATTTCACTCACTTCAAGAAATCACGCGACATGCGAGTCAGATTTACGTACGTGGATATAAAAAAAAAAAGATTTCTGGAGAAAATTATTATGAGACCATTCACAAATTTAGAAGAAAACCCGGATGCTCCAAAGTTCGCCGAAATTCGATCGAATGAAACGTTCTGTATCTATCATGGACTCAGAGTCTCTGACAAATACACGTGCACCCTGAATAATGCTGTAAATTTGCGAAAGTGGCTGATTTCGCAAAAATCCGCTTCTGACGACAACAGCAACAACAACAACAACATAGACAACAATAAAGTCAAGATTGGAGTTTGCCGCATTCCACCTCGTCGTCGTCATCGTTATTGTGTGTTTCTACAGAAACTAGTTTCAGTTTCATCGCCGAAGATTGCAGTTCGGAAGCGCCTAACAAAATCGCCAATGAATTCGAAACAACTGTTACGATCCCTTCAATACATCCAAGGGCATACGAAAGGCGTGTATCCGGCAGATCTGATTCCTCTGGTGTGGACGAAACCTGCGGTACTAATCGCTAACACGGACGATAAAACAAAACCAGGTTCGCACTGGGTAGCATTCTACGTTGACGAATTTTCCAATGGGATCTTTTTTGACAGCTATGGATCACCACCATTCATCACGCATCACATTCTTCGCCTCCGACGCAATTGTAAGACGATCCGTTGGAGCGACAAGTGTCTTCAGAGCTTTACTTCTTCTGTGTGCGGTCAATATTGCCTTATGTTTTTATATAATATGTCTAACGGTTATAGCTATATGATTTTCATCAGAATTTCTCTACTGACACTAGAAAAAACGATTACGTCGTGAGCAAGTGATACGAACAATTTTTAAGAAAATATAGGTATTCTAGAAATAAAAAAAATGATGCATGTATCAATTACTCATTTAATTATGGCGATCAATATAATAACAAATGTAACCAATCGTGTAAGCTTAAAATATACTATGTTTGAATAAAATACAATGTTTTCTTATTTTATCCTTGTCCTTCGTATATTTACTAATTTAAAAGACCTCATACATTTTCGACATTCATTATTCTAGTTTGTAATTTTATATTATTTCGTATAGTATAATTTCTTGCTTACTTCTTGAATCTTATCCCCCTCATTTTTAAGATTTTCCTAGAAAATTGCGTCACTCGAACATGCGCCACATGTGCGTTTCAACACCGTAGGAAATTACAGACTCTCGTTTCGAATTGCAAGAGGAGTGACACACGCGCAACATATATATATATATATGTATTTTTTATTTCTAGAATACCTATATTTTCTTAAAAAAAAAAATATATATATATATATAGGTCGACATCGATGTGTTGTGTAGGTAAATATTAATAGACATCATAACAAAAAAAACTATTACAACTAATACGCAGTCTGTGAGTGGTCGTTGAATCATTACGTACCTCAACTTCTCGCCAAAGGGACCCCGTACAGATTCGTTTATGTTCGAGTAGTGACCTCACAACAGCGTTATCATTTATTATTATTATTTGTTTATACGTACATTGACTTTAAAGAATCATTACTAATACCTGTCTGACACTAATTACGCAATCATGGGGGATTAGCACAGTCTATATTATTTTTTTTTATTCATAACTTATTCTAGCTTACTTCTTGAATCTTATCTCCCCTCGTCTTCGAGATTTTCCTAGGAAACCGAGTGTCTCGAATATAAGTCACATATGTGCGTTCCAACGACGTAGGAAATTTCAGTTTCTTGTTTCGACCTGCAAGTGGAGTGACACATGCGCAACATGTATACATATAAAGGTCAGTGGAGCGTTGTGTAGGTAAATATTATTACACAATAAGGAGGAAGTGGGGTGTGGCCTCAACTCTTCGCCAAAGGGACCCACGTACCTGTATGTTTATCGCAAGGTCATTATCGTTATTTATTACCGTCTTTATTATTTGTTTATCCTCAAACTATCAATTAATCATCATTATCAACACTCATCTGACTTTAATTACCCAATTATCGATATTTATTATCGTCTTTATTAATTGTTTATATAACAATTAACCACGAAGCACTCGTGTATCAGGTCGCTGAACCATGACCTACCTCACCGTCGTGCCAAAGGTTATCCGTACGTTTTTGTTTACGTCAGACGACTGGCCTACCTCACATGGCGGCCATGGCGTTATTTACGGTCATAAATTAATATTTATTTGACATTAATTACCCTATTAACATTATTTATTGACATTTTTATTGCTTGTTTTGACATTAATTGCCCATTAATAACCATTATCACCTAATTATGAGGTCATTAACCCCTGAACTATCCCAAGGCAAGCGTGCCGTCTGGCGCCAGACCTACCTCAAGGTGGAGGAGTGGGGGGTGTTTACGTCTGGGTATGGGTCACCCTATACTACTTTGTTATGTCTTTGATCACTTACTATTCCTGTTAACGACTGGTGGAAGGGCTTCAAAATAAAACGCGTGATTTGATCGGCCGAATAAAAATATATCAATTTATTGCGATTAACCGGTGACGACCCGCTCGCAACGCAAACTTCCTAACCCGACGACGCGACGTCCCAAAACGTTCTGAAAACCCGATGGTCAATTTTTTAAATCTTAGTTCGACTTTTCCATTACTCGAACATTTAAAAATCGACAACGTCATATAATGCATCGATATTATAATGTTTGAATTACAAATAATTGTATCGAGATCGTCATCATTTTGAGGGCCCTTTACACAATTTACCTAACAGGCCAGCTTCATTTTGAGAGGTACCCCCATTCGGGTGTGCAATGGCGTAGGGAAAACCACCTTTGTGGGAAAAAAAACTACGCCGGGTACCGCAGTCGATAAAACATCGATTCCGACCGTAACAATTCCCTTCCTTAAATTGTTTATACTACGACCTCTATATCCTTGCTCCACTTGAAAAATTCATATCTCTTCTATGCCTCTTTATTATTCTGTTGACCTGCCCTTGTTGTGTACACTAGACACCATAGACACCTATTTCCTCTTTCACTTCTGCCATCGACTGCCTTGTCATATACGTCATATTAGGCGTCGAAAAAAGTGGAATGTTGGATTTTATGCGAATTGATGGTTATTAAAATTTGAACGATTTAAAAACTGTCGAGAAATAAACAAAACACATTTTGTGAAAAAAGTTTTCAGGTCTGTAGATGGTGAATAAAATCCGCCAACTTAAGGATTTAATTAGTTTTCTAACATATCTCTGAAATTGCGAGACCCGTTTTTGTGTATGTATATGTATCTATAGTCTTCGGGAGCGCTGAACACGAATCTGATCAGAAAACTTAAAATCATCGCAAAATTCATGTAATTTACTATTTAGGGATGTTTAGTGTCGCTTTACATCATTCACCTAATTTTTTAGCGAAATGTAGTCAACTACTACAGCTTATGTATATATTTATTTAGACATGAATGTGGTATCCCACAATTCTGTGAGGCTGTAGTACAAAAATTGGATATAAAATAAAATAAAATACGATAAAATACGAGGACAGCAGAAAGATTACAATATTTTAAAGTGCTTAATAACTAGGTTAATAATATGTGAAACTTAGAATTGATATACAAAGAGATGTTTCTCTGTTCACTGGAGAACACAGTGTTGGAAGGAACATTTAAAGAAAGGTCTCAAAGCCTCTCCTAGGCCATATCATCGGCTTGCGATGTCTCCCTGGGCGCAAAATCAAATCGCCAGTATACTGATGGAACGAGGACATCGCAGCTATCCGGCGAGAGTGTCTTAGAGACAGGAGACTGCACCAGATAGCTCTTCATAAACCGCAGTACCAACAACTAACTGAGGCCTACGAAGAAAAGAAGAAGCTTAAAGCTGCCATTAAGATAGCGAAAAAAAAAGTGCTGGCAGGAATTCTGCGAAGAGGTAGACTGGGACTCTTGGGGCCGTCCGTATGAAACGGTCATGAGGAAGATCAAACCCGAAGGAATGAATGCTCCATCTTGCAAGACTTCCTCCATAGAGTAATCCACCACCTGTTCGCAGAACATCAAGAACGAGCCACCGGTACTGGCCTGTTAGCACAACCTCGAGCAGTCAAGCCACCAGCCGTCACTGAAACCGAATTGAGGATGGCTCTAAAATGATATCTGCACGCAACGCTCCGGGAGTGGATGGAATCCCGGGCCTGGTAGTTAAGACCGCAATGCTGGATATCCCAGGTATCTTCCAGGAAACATTTACCGCATGTCTAAAAGATGGATGCTTCTCGGCGCAATGGAAGCAACAAAGGTTGGTGCTGTTGTACAGGGGTTCTAAACCGTTGGACGAACCATCCGCACACCGACCACATTGTATGCTGGACATTCTCGGGAAGCTGTACGAGCGGATAATGCGTGCCAGGCTCGAAGCAGCCATCGATAAAGTTGGAGGTCTTTCCGACAATCAGTTCGGCTTCAGGAAGGGTCGCTCAACCATTGATGCAGTCGACCGGGTGAAGACGTTAGCCGCGAACGCCATCAGTGGCAGTCGGAATACCAAGCGAATGTGTGCCATAATCGCGCTTGATATCAAGAACGCCTCAAGGTACCAATTTACCTTAGAAGGGTCATCTCTAGCTACCTGTCAGCCCGGACCCTGTTTCATGACACCGATGACGGCAGGCGCTGCCACAACATCACAGGAGGCGTGCCGCAGTGTTCGGTCCTTGGTCTCTTTCTCTGGAACGTCATGTATGACGGATTGCTCAAACAATCACTTCCAGAAGGGATAACTATGGTAGCCTTTGCTTGACGACGTTGCACTTATCGTCGTCACAAAAACCATAGAGGAGGTCCAATACCTCGGAGATGACGCTATTGAGGTGGTAGCTAGCTCGTTGAAAAAGCACGGACTCTGCTTGGCGGCTGAGAAAACGGAGGCGGTGCTCATATCTCGTACTAAGAAGAGAATGTTCGCTACCTTCACGGTCGAGGATGAGGGGATCAGAATGAAGGACACCATTAAATACCTTGGTGTTATGCTCGACGCGCGATTGTCGTTCAAAGACCATCTGCAGTATGCAGGCACAAAAGCGCTAAAAGTGGCTCGCGTACTGGGGTATACTATGCCCAATATAGGGGGACCAAAGCAACGCCGTCGATCCCTCCTTGCTTCAGTGGTGAGCTCTGTAATTCTTTACGGAGCGCCCGTCTTGGCGAACGCCATTACAAGCAAGAAAAGCTATGGAGCCACTTGCCGACGGGCCTGCAGGACAGTAGCGCTAAGAGTGGCTCGAGCGTATCGTACCTTGTCCGACATTGCCCTCTCAGTGATCTCGGGGTTCCCTTGCATAAATCTAATGGCAGCTGAGAGGGCTGAAAAGTACCGTGAAGTTAGGAGCATAGGCCAAGAATTGGCAAATGTCTCGGGAGGCCAAGGTAAATGGTCGGAAAGACTACTTGCCGAGTGGCAGCAACGATGGGACTCAGCAACCAAATGGAGCTGGACCCACCGTCTCATCCCGAATGTGGCGAAGTGGACATGCAGAGATCACGGATTCGTCACATTCCATCTGGCCCAGGTACTTACTGGGCACGGCTGCTTCCGCAGCTACCTCCATCGAATCCGCGTTTACGAAAACGCGGAGTGCCCAGTGTGCCCTGGCGTGGAGGAGGACGTGGAACTCGCCATCTTCCACTGTCCACGGTTCGCAGAGGAGCGGAAACCGCTGAAGAAATTTGGAGAAGACCCAATAACACCCGAGCGATCGGGCAGGGTCCTGCTCCTCTCACAGGAAGTAATGCCTCAAGGCGGTTCCCGGGGAAGGACAAAACAGCCTTATGCGGCGGTGGTTTTAGCGGATGAGAGCTCCGCACGTCTGCTGCCACCGGCCGGCAGAGAAGGCTGGTAGAGCTTTCCATCGTCGCGTGGGGAGAAAAAAAACACGCACGCATGCACGCACGCACGCACGCACGCACGCCCGCACGCACGCACGCACGCCCGCACGCCCGCACGCACACACACACAGATGAGGGCAAGGGAAACCACCTGAACAAAGCACCCCGTTGAGATGTAAACGCGATCATGCGACCTCCACGCGGTACATCTCGGGTAATGCTAATGCCGACGGTATTGTTAGAAAAGACTGAATACATACATATTGTAGGATGTTTGTAATTGCAGTTAGAACCTCGCTATGTTACTATTGCTATACTTGAAATTTTCGAAATATTTAAGGTTTAACTAAACATATTATGACCATAAATTACCTCTATGTCTGTTTATGAGACCGTCAAGGCCACCAATAGTTTTCTAAAAATTATTATTTTTTCTTAAAATGCTTTGTTTTTAAGATATTCCGGTGGTATTAAGTTAATGTAAGTCACTCTAATCATCTGCGTTCGAGTAATGAATGAATTTATTTTCAGGCATTCTCCGAAACCAGAAGAGTATGTAATTGAATACGTTATCGAACACAACCATAATTTATATGAGACTTTGGAGCGTTACGTCATGCAAGCCATGTCATTCTTTGCAGATCACAGGTATGATCCTTCAGAAATGTATAATGAAGAATTTTATGAAGACATTCAAAATATCCCTGATCCGATTGAAAAACCTCGTCAAATGATACAAAACTTTTTGTACATTCTCAACGATCTTGGTCCATGGTGTGCAGATAAAGCAGCTTTAACTCTTCTCTTGGCGACCGAAAAATATAAAATTAAGACACCCTATGAGAGGCATTATCTACTCCTGAGTATAGTAACTACGATATTCGTAAAAGTGAGGTAAATTAAATTTTCTACATTGCCTTAGTTATTCCTAGTAAAAATAGTTTTTTCGGGATCTGAAATTTCCATAAACATTCACACGAGTGGAACACAGTTGAAATGTTACAAGGAAAGCCGAAAAGAACATTGTATTTGAAGTATATAGCGAACTGACTCTGCTTATCATTACCCTTGTATATTATAGTTTTCAGCTTATTTCTATAGGACAAACAGAATTCATATATTCCAGGCCACATAATTTTGATTTAAGTATGATGCAACATACCAGAAAATTTAAATTTTATTATATAAATTATTTTCCAATGCGCAATCAAAATGTTTGCTAATTCTCCAAATCTGACATGCGAGTGTTCTCACTATTATGCTGATTAGTAGCCTAGAAACGATTAAGAGAAATATTGTTATATAAATCGGTTATTAGGCATCGTCAGACGTCCTTACACTTACACCAATTAACTAATGAATAAAAGTATACCACTTACGAAACTGTCAATCATCATTATTCCATTTCCTCTACATTGAACTTATTTCCCAACCCGCTTACAATTCTTTCAAAGATTGTAGTCACATGTACGAAATCTCATTAAACACTTGCATTTCTTTAATGGATTTTGAGCGCTTTTGCGCAAACGTTCAATACCTCGTTCTTCCGCGATCTCTGTCTTTCAAAAATTGTTAACGCTTAAATGAATTATCGATTTCTCCGTCAATATGTTTAACAAACCCCTTCGAGACAGAAATTTGTTTGATCTAGGAGTATCACTATATTTATTATTTGTTTTGTGGCTCGCTACATCCGAGTTCGAGATCAATTTAACACCGTTACTTCGTGCTTTTGTCGTAATCTCATGAAACTAATGTGGCCGGCGCTTTAAAAAACATCGAATTGGCTGGAAACCACTTTTCTCAGATACAGCAGGAATTTCGAGCGTGAACAGTGTGAGTTCTCTCACGTTGGTCAGCAGGTTGCCCGCGATCTCGTAGACATTCAAATTTGTAGCTGGCGCGTAGAGGCACTCTGTGTTTCTTTAATGTTCACTAGCTTATACGCAATGCTAAAATTGTTTAGCAGTTTTTTGCGGGATTCATTAGCAGAAGCGCGTCATATCATATTTACAGTGGTCCCCGTCCTAATACATCGCGTCCTAATGCACCACCCCGTCCTAACGCATATTTTTTCCCCGTCCAAAGTAATACTTTCCCCTTCATTCCTCTCCCTACCACGCGATTCTTATGTAGCTAATGGAGCTACTGTGAGACATTTGCGCATGCTCAGTGTTCATGCCCAATTCCGCCAACATTTAAAACTTTGCAAACCTAACCTCGCAAGCGTGATTTGATCATTATGTCAAAGATTATATTATATGTTATATTGTGTTTATTGATTTAAAAAATTATAAACAAGACTATTTTCTTTACGCTAAATAAAAAATAAAGATACTTTCTACGTTTTGCTTACATTCATTACCTGTGTGTATATTTAATGTCAAGTCTGCGTCATCCAGAAATACTTTTCACAGTTTGGATTTTTTCACGTATCTGTATTTTTCTAATCTCTCTTTAATAATTAAGAAATGGTGTTATGAATAAACAATAATTAAACATTTGTGTGTAAGTTAAAAAATAAATGATTAAATCGAATGTAATATAAGGCAGCTTATGCCCTGCAAATATTTGTCGACGACACCATTCCCGTGTTCGTTATAGGAAACTGTACTACGATAGTACAGGTGGAAAATTATAATATTTAGAAAATTATTTTATCATTAGAATAATCGTATAGAAGTATGAATAAAATTTAAATCCGTATATTAATCAAGTTGATTGAATTTTGTTTAGTATAATATGTGGTTAAAGAAAGTTTACCTCATTTGTTCGAAACATGTTATTGGGGTCTTACGGCTGCTATATACGAATATATTTGATTAATATTGCCATATATCATTTTATTTATTTACAAATATCAAAAACAATAAATAACATTCTTATCGTAGTTAAAAAATACTAATAGTACGTGGTTTCACCTAAGCTTGGTGTGAAAAAACGAAAAAACATAACTGCCGTATACACAATAACATTAGTGTACTCGATCTACTTGTCCATATCATCGGCAGCAACGTCAGTGACAACTTGTCGAATATCATCGAGCACTGACAGTTGTTGTGTCGTGAAGTCCCACCGGCTTTGCATCCACTTTCGTAGTACATCACATGCGTCTAATGCTGCCAGACTCGAAGGTACTGCACATTCATTTACTTCTGTTTCTTCTTCGTTCTTGTCTAGGTAATGTGATGAAACTTTACCAAAAACAATTTCTTTGTTGGTTCGTACCTCCCAACCAACACAAGAACTGTCGAAATTAATCCATTGTGCCGTTTGTTCAAGGGTGATTCCTTGAAATTCTGGAACCTGGTGCACGATGCTGACAACATCTATTTTCTCTGTTTCTTCGGGCTGCTTATTACCGTAATTCAGGATTTTGTTCCAAGCATTCGAAAGATTAGCTTCTGTCAAGCTGTTCCATGCTAAAGCACAAAATGTCATGCATTTGTACAAGTCCATGGTCTTTACGAATTTTTGCACATTATTTTTGTCCTCGGAAAGCAGAAGGGCCCGTAGAAAATTTTTTCTATATATCCTGTAAAAATAACGTGACAATGTTAAAGTGACGTAAACAGACAGAATTTAATCATTTGTTCAATATTACGTTATATACGAACCTCTTAAATGACTCCTTGATCCATTGGCTGGATAACAGAAGTGACGTTCGGTTGCAGATAAATAACAGTGCAAATAGCATTTATTGTATTTAAAGTATCAGCTGAAGGATGGGTTGGGGCATTGTCCAAAATTAGAACAAACTTTTGTCCACTATTTTTATGTTTTTCCATTACAGATGGAAGAAAAACTTCTTTGTACCACTGAGTAAAGACCAAAGTGTCCATCCACGCACTCTTTTGGTTAGAGTACACAACTGGCAAAGCATCCATATTTAGCCCTTTGAAACACCGAGGCTGATTTCCCTATCATTAGTAGTGGGATTTTATGTGTTCCACTCGCATTGGAGCATACCATGATGGTGACACGGTCCTTGATCAATTTCCATCCAGGTGCTTTTTTACAGCCTACTTCAACAAGAGTGTCTTTAGGAAGCAGTTTCCACAACAAACCGGTCTCATCAGCATTGTAAATTTTATCCTTTCCAAAACCGAAATCTTCAATGTACATTCTGAAAATAGAATTGAATTCTGTTACTGCCTCAGCATCGGCAGACAGTGATTCCCCTTGAGTGCTTAAACTTCTAATCGAATGTCTTTTTTGGAAGCATATAGTAGAAAAATATTTGCCGCCCAGAGCTCATCGCCATTCGGGCGCCTCCTCCCACGAGGTTGGGGCCAAATTTAAGTGAAGCGCCAGCACCGCTGGTTGTGTAAATTAAAAATCTACAACAAGTCAGCTACCAAAATTAGTAGTAACAAGCTGCCTGCCTTGAGACTTCTGTTGGTTCAGAGAACCCTTTCTAACGTTGCCACGACCCGCTAGAGGCCAACCCTCTTTGCGGTTACTACCGGACGGACACGGCACGCCGTAGCGCTCCCCCGTGTGGAACCCGTCGGTAGGGGCTTGACACCGCACCCTAGCTCCCCCAGCACGGTGGGTATCTCGAGTCTCAACGAACCAACTATATAATTTTTTTTCCCAACTCTGGCACTTAGACACTACAAAATCTTTTCCTGTTTAATGTCATATTTTCATTTTTTAAAAGCTCGATTGGCTTTAATGTATGAAATGGAACTTTGATTTCGATTAAATGCCAATGCAATGTTCCTGAGTTTTCCCAGCATCTAACATTTCAATGATTTGCATCTTTTCATCGAACGTCAATCGTTCTATTTCCGATTTTCTTTCCCTTTTCTAAATTTTAATAAAATATTCAATGACATATATTTGTTAAAGCATGCATTCCACGTGAAGTTAGGCGAATATTTACCTTTTTAGGTTCAGGAACATCAGGAGAAGTACACGGTGCATTTGGATTCATGGTTGTGTGAACATTCATACAATATACATACAATTTAATTTTCTCGAATTAGGTTTGTAAAACAGAGGTTATTATACCACAACACTGCTTCGATGAGCGCCGGAAAGAATGCCAAATTTAAAAATACCAAATTGAAAAAATGTCAAATTGCGTGTAAAGTAGGAGTGAGCTGATTGGCTGGTGCGAAAGTATGTATTGTACGAAAGTGGGAGATGAGGGAGGATATGCGTTAGGACGGGGGCGGCCATTTTGGTCAGAACGAAATTGATGCATTAGGACGGGGACCACTGTATCAATAGAAAATATAAACAAAACACTAAATGCATTATTTTTAAAATAAAACTTATGCAATTATCAGTTTCTAAAGATAAATCGTGTAACCGTAAATCGCAAAACGCCTTGATACTTTTAACTTATACTTGAAAATTAATTGTTATACATAAAATTTCAATGTACCACACTATACAATATAATATATATAGGTTATTTCATTCTACATGTGGATTAAGCAATAAAATTTTAATTTTAAATATTTTTAAAAATTGACCATTGGACAAAAAATATATTCATGCGAAACGCATACTTCCAGGACCAAAATACATAAATTTACGAGCATAATTGATGGTCAATGTATATTTTTTAATTATTGTTTCAAATTTCTCAATCATTATCGTTCTCAAGGTCGAATTGACAGTCGCAACGTTGGGATTTTAACTTTAATAACGTTGGTCAGAGAAACAACTCGTTTGAGGCTTTTCCGTGAAAATCCATAGAAAATGGGTTTTTGACCTTCAAATGACCTCTAAATGACCTGATATGTTAACATATTCGGACGTAAAATGTTCCGCTGTTTTCATTTCTGAGGACGAACGTAGGGGTTTCCATTTGAAAAAACATACTTTGACCATCAATTATGCTCAAAATTGACCTCAAGGCCAAATTCAAGGTCACCATGGTATGGCCCCCTTCATCGGACCCTACAACTTTTATCTGAACAATTTTTATATATATATATATATATATAAAACTCAAACGAATAAAACATCGTTACGTTTTCCCTAAAGCTTCATAAACATTCGTGCTAAATATAAAGAATTATATTTCGAAGAATTTATTATTTCGGTGCCTATTGGTAACATGCTGCATCCAAATTCTTTCTTATAGAAGTAATGAGTCAAACAGGAGAGGGCAATGACTTACACGGAGCATCTTCATTCACCGATCAGACGAGTTTGAAAAATAATAATTAAATAATAATTCGAATGAGAATTTGTGTTCCATTTAATCTGTTTATACTCGCTGAAAGCAAAGAAGTATTTAGTATAACAATTACTGAAACGTCAACTTAAAATATATAATAAAAATACATTGAAGTACAATTTATACAATATATATAAAGGTGCTCGATAAAAGCCTGACCTGGAGTAAACACTTAGACTCTGCCTTATCTGAAGCGAAGAAAGTCCTTGCGATTACCTCGCGCATGATAGGTAATAAGTGGGGCTCCAACCGGCCATGGAAATGTGGATATATGAGAACATAGTTAAACCAACAGTCACTTATGCAGAAATGATATGGAGAGATAAAAACCTCCAAATAAACTGCATAAAAAAAGTAACCATCATTCAAGGACAAGCTTGTCAGTTGGTAACTGAAGCATTAAACTTAACTCCAACAATTGCCCTAGAAACACTATTAAATATGCCACCACTCCGCCTGCAGGTGAGAAATGAGGCAAGAAGTGCGATGTACAGAGTGCACACAGGCGAGGACAAAACTGGTTATCAAAGAGATATAACAACCTCAAAAGAGAAACCTTTCGGAATCCGATCACGGTAATGCCCATTGACGACAATAAACCAGAGCTTGGAGAAACCAGGCTCTTTAAAGTCGAACCACCATCTAGAGAGCGACCAATGACGGAAGAGACCGATCTGACAAGAACCTCACTGGTGTGGTATACTGATTGCTCAAAAATGGCGAGTGGAACCGGGTATGGTATATTTGGTGCCCGCCCAGAAGTCAAAATGTCAGGAAGTCTCGGACAAAATGCAAGCATCTTTCAGGCAGAATTAATGGCAGTCAGGGAATGTGTGCAAACTCATTTGGACAAAGGGTACAAAGACCGTACTATCAACATTCTAACAGATAATCAAGTCGTGCTAATGGCTTTAGCGGCATTACAAGTAAGCTCCAGACTAGTAAAAGACTGCATATTTGCCTTAAACAACCTGGCTCAATACAACAATAAAGCTACCCTAAAATGGTTAAAAGGGCATGCAGGAAGGAGATGAAGAAGCCGACAGACTCGCCAAGGCAGGTGTCCGTAATAAGTTCATTGGCCCTGAGCCTGCTTTGGGAATAACTACTAAAGTAGCGAAAAAACTACTTAAAAAGTCGACAATTAATGAAGCAAAGAGAACTTGGGGTAGTTTGGAAATCCCAAGACATGCAAGATCACTGATAGAAGGCTAAAAACAAAGTTAAGCCATGGAAATCATCAACTGCAAAAGCAATAACAAGACTACTAACAGGACACTGTTGACTCAACAAACACTCACTCAGGATAGGGCTAACAAATACCGCATCCTGCAGATTCTGTCTTGTTGAGAACGAAACTCCTGTACACTTACTGACATCTTGCATAGCAACCTGACAGGAAAGATACATGACTTTCGGAAAGGACTTTTTAATACCTGAAGAAATCAAGAATTATTCATTTAGTAGTATTGTAGCTTACATAGGGAAGCTGAAAGTACTGGAAGAAATATAACTTGGCTAAGGTTGCCACAATAGGATCGCATAGATTGGCAGTGACCAGGCTCAGGAGCCTAAGCGTTTAAGAATGTATAGGTTATGAAACGATACTGATTTATTTGTATATTAATTTTTGAATTCATTGAAAATTGCTGATATTTATTGAATCCAGAACCGTCAATATTATACCAAAGCAGTGAAAGAGTCCAGATAAACTAAAAAAAAACACGATGGAATCCCAAAATGAGCATATTAAATCAATTTTCAAATTCTTCGAAAAAGTAATACTGATTACTCATCTTTCTTCTCTATGCGGTTTCACATAACGATCTCCTACAATAAGGCTTCTGCATGTATATGGCTTGATAATATAAAGTAGCCTATGTAGCGGCGGTACAGATTCTCCTGCAATTTTATAACTGTCCTATCCCGAAATGCCAGTGCTATCTCACAAAATTGGCACAATACTGGCGAGAATGAATGACCAGAAGAATTTTGCTCGTTTAGTCATCGGTCATATATCGGTATGAATCTGACTGTTTGAAAGGTCTCTATTACACGGAGAGAAAAGTTCCGCAAATTTCATCTTATTTTCGTTTGTAAATTCACCCGTACCGAGTAAGGTAAACGCAATATTTCAATACTGCAGTTATTACAGGACTTTCTCCCAATGAGTTCAGCGTCGGCGCAGTAATACCAATATTCCACGTGGAATGTGATAATTTCCCGCGACAAACCGGTGTGCTTGCCTGTATGTGATGCGAAAAATTCTCTGAAAACCATATGTAATGAATATATTTGTAAAAAACATTTTAATCTCGTGGAAGTTAGAACGATTTGTTCAACGGTTCGAGGGTAAGTAATATACCGAGTGGATATGTGTGTAGAATATGTCACGAATTATTGCTTTTGGATTTGAATTTACTTTACATATACTTACTTTATATTTTACAGTCAAAAGTATAAATTTTCCACGATTATCACTGGTATTTTAGTCCACATTGTTTCTATATACTGTAAAATTACTTTAATAATTCCTAGCAATACATATGTAATGCACGTAACCTAAAATTATAATACTGAACGGAAGTTTTTAAAGAATTCGCTAATTTTCTTTTTAATAAGTTCTGCAGATTCTGCTGAATAATCCTATATATTTTACCATATTCATATAAGCCGAGTTCTGCTTTAAGCCATCCTGTATCCTTTATAGGCGACTCCTGTAATTTCTGCCGTATGTAGACTGCCGGAGATACTTCCGCAAAAATTACCGGAGTGCCTAGCAGAAAATACCTAACTTTTCTCTCCGTGTATAGCGCAATTGGTAAAGCCCCAGCGTAGTGAATTTTTTTAAATTTCTTTATACGTGCATTACAAATATATAAAATAGGTTTAAATATCATACAATAATATGAAATGAAAATAATTTTAAAATAACTGGCTGTGTATTATGTTCTTAATGCTTTGAAACTTGTGTCTCACAAGTGACATGCGTTGTTGTTTATTTCTATGACGGACGTTATTTGCGTCGTTCGGATTTGAACGACCATTTTTTCATTCTAGGCTTGTGCGATGCAATGCGTTCTTCAAGTGATGGAGCAAACCATCTATATTCAGACCTTATTTCTATTTTTGTTTTCATTCGGTCGAGAAATTTTACATTACTAATTTTATTTTGAATATTATTAGTCTCTTACTACCATTATTCAAAGTTCATATATACTCTCATTTTTCACTTAAAAACATAAAACACTGTTTCAATTTTTAACTTATTATTATATAACAGATTATTTAAATAATAGCGTTCAGGGCATAGCCATGTCCTGCTGAAGAGTACAAAATGGCAACCTAGTGCGAAGCGCTTTTTCTAGAGCTCAACGTATCTGGTTGGGGTTTTGTTCCATTTTCCCAATAGTAGAATAATTTTTTCAGGCTACATATAACGACAATAACTTCATTTACGATGCGTACACTAGCATTATAGTGACGTTTATGTTTTAATCCCTCGTTTGTTTACCTTCCCTGTGCAGTGACCGTCTAGATTGAGACGTTATTTTTATTTTTAACTACATTTCATTATTTATTATGAAAAACGCACAGATTTGAAAATGTGGATCCCGAAAAATGATGTTCATAAATATGTTTTCTAAACGTTTTTATCGATTTTCAAACAGCTCAATAATTCCCTGAGATGTTTTAAAATAAAAAAACATATTTTTGTTGCCAACTGATATAAAGGATACAAGAAACAATTTGGTAAGCTGATGCCAAAAGGAATATAACTTTTCGTACTATAAAACAGTCTTTAAATTTTTTATTCAATACTAATTATATTTTTTTAGTTTTTGACCAAAATAAAAGTTTGCCTGAGAATACCTCTACGGAAGTAGTTCCGCTAATAATATACACCAAAAAAAAACTTATTGCCATATTAAGATTTTACGGCATCGTAACGACACGATAGATGCCAGTTTAGGGAGTTTCTTGATAACAATTGGAGAAGCTTATGCATGCATTAGAATAGGAAAATGTACTCCAATCAACTCCAAAGAATGACGAAATGAAGCATTGATTAACCCATTAAGTACCAAATAGACAATTTTTCGTGGTCGCCTTCAAAGGCGGTATATTATATGAAACTGGATATTAAAAAATTCGGAGCCAAATACATCTTGCGTAAAATTGATCGTTCTCTCCGAATCTGTCGTTAAAAAATGAATCCAGCCCAATCCGAAAAACCATAATGCTTGGTTTTTCACAAAACAATCAGATTTTTCACTGACAAATATTTAATCGGCATTCTCATATCGGAAACGGAAGAGATTAATGATCGGTGAAAATATCGCATCCACGAACCTTTAATTTTGAAATGTCCATGATAGCATTTTCAAAATAAAGTTGGAAACGTCCAAAATGGCGGCCAACATTCTGAAAAAATATCGCCGTATTCTTTGATCCAAGAACTTTTTGTTCAGCAACATTTTTTCCAAAAGTATCATTTTCATCAAACATCCAAAATGGCGGCTAAAACACGAAAATATCAGCGAAAAGCTCCGGAATTTTTTATTCGAAAATGATACTTTCGGAAAAAATGTCGCTGAACAAAAAGTTCTTGGACCCGATCAAAGATTACGGTGAAATTTCAAAATTAAAAGTTCGTGGACGCGATATTCTCACCGTTCAATGATCTCTTTAACCGTTTCTGATATGAGAATGCCGATTAAATAGTATTTGTCATTTAAAACATCTGATTTTTTTGTAAACCAAGCATAACTTTTTAGAATGGGCTGGATTGATTTTCTAACCGCAGATTCGGAAAGGTCGATCAATTCTACATAAGATGTAATTGGTTCAGATTTAAAAAAAATCTGGTTTCATATAAAATACCGCCATTGATGTCGACCACGAAAAATTGTCCATTTGGTCCTTAATCGGTTAAAACGAGAATAATGAAACTCAGGATAATAATCTAAACTATTTCTACCAATTATGCCAAAAACGAAATGAATTTCACTACTATTAACACCAAAGTTACAATTTTGATAATTTTTATTTCCACATTAAAAGACGACCCCGTAACCATTGTATATCGTGCAGGTCATTCTTTTCTCGGTGCATAAAATTCCATTTTACATTCATTACTCCAAAAGTAATCTTGTGTCTCAGCTAAAAGTTACATTTTCTCCTTCTGAATTACATTGATAAGATGGAGTATGCCTATTGTGTTTAAAAATGGAGCCATAACTTACGTTTGCGATTTACTAGGCTTAGTATAATTCGAACACGTTTACCGACCGGGTGAATTTGACATCAAATCGAACGTCCAGGTTATGGACGTCAGGTTGTACAAATTGCACCTTGGAATGCTTGCAGGAAATAAATTTTACATTTTTAGGCATTGTTGCCAAGGAATAAGGTTCTCCGAATCGAATGATCTGTGACATATTTCAATTTATGGAAGATTCAACGGGAACAAATTTAACGTTGTTTTGTGCGGAGGCCTTTCTTTTCCGTTTATTATATTACATGTTCACTTTTAAATTTCATATCATTGTTAGTGTCAATCCTCAAAGGCACCTGGATGCCAAAACCGGGCGCGCTCTGAAGGGGAAAAGTCCGGGCGCGTGAGACAAATCGGCCGAATTTATTCAATGAATTCCGTTGACTTCAACTCGCGATGTTTCGGAGAAAAATGCATTAAAAAATCTGAAATTTTCAGGGTATATTCACAATGCATTACCGAAACTGGTAGACAAATATAAAGTAATAAAATGTTAACCAAATTGTTAATAATAATTTATAAAGTTTACGTTAATATTTAATGCGAAAAAGTGTGTTAATGGACAAAAAGTGTCGAGGGAAGTTTAGAGTTGAATAAACTTCCAGTGAGACATTTGTTCCTTAGTGTTTCAAGAAGTTCTGTAGAAAATTTCAGACCAATCAGTTGTAAATTGGTTAAAATACAGATTATTTAATAAAGCGCACGGCGCCGTCAACGGCTGGTTTCCGTCAACTAAATTACATAGCGGCTCCTCCTTACCCCTTCTACTTCCTCAGAGATAATTTTGTGAATACTTTTATTTTATTTCATTACCACTTTAATGATAAATCATATTAATAATATCTAACAAAATTTAACTTGTAAAATGTGTTTATATAAAAAGTAAAATAATAAATTATAAAATGAAAAAATGCATTATTTTACTTTTTATATAAACACATTTTACAAGTTAAATTTTGTTAGATATTATTAATATGATTTATCATTAAAGTGGTAATGAAATAAAATAAAAATATTCATAAAATTATCTCTGAGGAAGTAGAAGGGGTAAGGAGGAGCCGCTATGTAATTTAGTTGACGGAAACCAGCCGTTGACGGCGCCGTGCGCTTTATTAAATAATCTGTATTTTAACCAATTTACAACCGATTGGTCTGAAATTTCCTACAGAACTTCTTGAAACACTAAGGAACAAATGTCTCACTGGAAGTTTATTCAACTCTAAACTTCCCTCGACACTTTTTGTCCATTAACACACTTTTTCGCATTAAATATTAACGTAAACTTTATAAATTATTATTAACAATTTGGTTAACATTTTATTACTTTATATTTGTCTACCAGTTTCGGTAATGCATTGTGAATATACCCTGAAAATTTCAGATTTTTTAATGCATTTTTCTCCGAAACATCGCGACTTGAAGACAACGGAATTCATTGAATAAATTCGGCCGATTTGTCTCACGCGCCCGGACTTTTCCCCTTCAGAGCGCGCCCGGTTTTAGCATCCAGGTGCTCAATTGTAGTATGTAACTAATGTATCCCTTCAGTAAAAAAAACTTCTGACAATTTCTTTTCAGCTTATTATAGTATATATTCAATTTTAAATTTCATATCACTGTTAGTGTCAATCTTCATTGCCCTAGTATATCAGTTAAGTAGTGTAGACTTACCCAGTAAACGAAAAGGAATTCAAAGGAATGCAATTTAGTTTCCTCTGTATCCTTTTGAATTCCTTTTTTGACAATTGAATCTATTTCAATCCCTTTTTTTACTGGGTATACAGGGTTCTTATGTGATCGGTCGGTAAAAATCACTTATTCCCGAAAATTGTCGGTCAGTTCTCAATTAATTTCTTTGGTATTTTCTGTGATATCGTCGGTAGTAATTAGAATCATCCTTATAAAGCCCGAATTTTGAAAAATCCATTCAGTAATTCTTTATCTACTGTTTTTTATTGAAAATTGATGCCTTATTGGCGGATTTATTTGTAATATTTTATATAAAATTTTTAATATTTTATTTAAAATTTGCATATTGCCGTCTGATACATTGTAAATAGATAGGAAATAAAAAAAATTAATGGAGCAACTCAGTACTCCCTATGTTAATTGTAAGCCTATTGGTGTATTCTGTTTTAAAATTAATATTGCTGCAAAATAACAGAAACCAAAAAAAGATTTGAATTCGGATTTGAACTCGGATTTGTCTTGTCCTAGGGTAAACATTAAAGCAAGTTTTTATGACGCATCAGAACTGCTCGGAATATATACGGAAAGCTGAAAACATTCGTTTTTGACGAGTGCTATTTTGAAATTACTTCTACTGTTCCGTAGCTATTGAATTCTTTTCGTGAAGACTTGTTCTTTCATGGGGGAAAAAATTGTAAAGATTTTTTAAATTGTGAATGCCTAAAAGTGACTTTTAAAAAATAGTTTATTATGTGCCAAAGGCGCAATTATCGATCTCCGACGATTGCGAAGTTTGTCGCCCGAGCGAAATGAAGGTAACAATCACAGTCGTCGGAGATCGATATTTCGCCCGTGACCAATAATGTATTTTTTCATCTGATTGTCGTAGGACAATTGATTGTGCATTGTATCGGATTTTTTAATAACGAATGTGAAAAAAGAATTGTTATTTCCGGGTAACGGTAACAGTTATGATGGCGTTCTTAATTTATACATTTGAAATTATGAGTTGGATCCGCCATTTAGAATTTCAAACTTCTGATTTCGGATTCGTAATCAGCGACATGAAAAACGTATAAATTATAACTCTACCATATGAAAATTTAGGTTAATCTCGAAAGGGAGAATTTCGTCACGAAAGATTTATTGAAAAAACGTTATTTTTTGGGTGTATTATTATTTATAATTAATTACTGAAAAAGGTTTCAAACGTATTTTTATACGTTTGTGAATTCTCTCTATATTTATCTTGTAATTATATTTGTTATCTTTATTTCCGACGAGGGATTAAAAAGTAAAAATTTAGAAAAACAGAGATAAAATATATAATTCTGATTTGTTCAGTTGGCCAATGATGCGCGCTCAACTTTATAAATGTCCTGAATTTGGTTTTATACAATTAAATGGGGACACCCGATCGTATTGAAAGGCACACTCATATATTGATCACGCTCGATCACCCTTACAACAATAATATTTGATGGACTAGCACGCACCGCTCGCTCACAATTACAACACACATTTGACTAATTTTTAGAAGAATACAAAAACCGCTTTTATATGATACGCACAATAAAGCCTTTCTGAGGCTACGAGTCACACTTATTCGCAATAACTGACGGGAAGACATTAATTACATTGACCCTGAGGACTTGTTCGATTTGGTCCAAGGAACGAAGGTAGAATTACGTAGGGTTGATCCGGTCAAACACTTTGAGTGCCACCGCGAGATTACTGACAGAAATTGTCGTTCCCAAATTCGCCTAATAATCTTCAACTTGAAAACTCAAGTTGGGCGAAGGGATAGCACTGCGTGAACTCAGTTCCCCGGCACGTCATACGATACCCAGCTCGCTCCTTCCTTCAATGCCTATAACTGCTTCTGCAGTGAAACTCCTTTTGAATGTTCTGCTGGCAGTTTGAACAACGTTGTTCCCTGGAGCTCCAAGACAGCACTTAAGAGATATGGAAGCAGCTCGAAAGGACCGATAATTTCCTATCTTCCCTCCTCAGGGCACGTCGACTATTGGCACACCAACTCCAAGTCTAGGGAGCACTATTTGCAGGGACTCCTGTCTTGACCCTTCTTGAGCCGCCGAACCTTTTGAATTCGTGAACAAAAAATAACACACACACACGGTGAAACAATTCGCGTATTTCCTTACGTCGGAAACCATCCCCGACATGGTTTCCCGGTCACTTACCCCGATTGGGAAGTCAATCTCCAGACGACATGAAAAGAGGCCGAGGCCGTTCTTGCCTGCTCTTTTATGTGCCTTTTTTTTTTAATTTCCGGCAACGGTCGATCATCGCCGTTTTTTGTTAATTTTCGCGAATCCAAATTATCCACGCGTTGATTTTCTTTTTCGCGAGGATAATTTCGGCCGACACTTGTTTACACACTGACGTTCACGAACACGTACACGCGTCTGGATAACCATGCTGTAGCACCACCAACCAATCAGCGCTTGTTTCCCGAAAGCCGCTCTCACTGACATATATCCTAACTTTACATTCAATATTCTCGATCCCCACACATTCGAGCGCGCGAACCTCTACACGTTAGTTAAACACCTTTGGCTTATAGAAATTTAAGAATAAAGTACGCAGAATGATAAATTGATTTTTAAGATTAAAAAAATGAACAGTCAAAAGGGGACCCTGTAGTGACGAATATGGCACAAGGGGTTAAGAGACGTATAAAACCGTACAACTTCATAATTCATTTTCATACAAATCAATACGGCAGGGAAATAAATTTTGTGTATAATTTTGCAAGCGATCCCGTTTGTTGGGATCTGACCCCCATAAGGTCCAAATAGAAGTGGAGCACCTCTTAAATGCAGTAACTTTTGTTGGGATCTTTTTTTTTTTTTGATTGATTATATCGTTAGAAGTAAAAGAAAAATTATAACCATATTTTGAACACTCCCATATACCCCATAAGGTCAAAGTAAAGGAATATTGCCGCTTAAGTGCAGTAACAAATTACTACAAATGGGTTAAATACTGAAATATGGTTTCTGAATTTCTTCAGAAGTTTGTAGTTGCTTTACAAAATTATTAAAGTCGATTAAACTGCAAAATATTGTTCCTAATTTACATTTGCGATGAAATGAACGGTTGTGGATGTTTTGATTGCTCTTAAGGCCAGGTTCTCATTCTCAGCGATGAAAAAATCCATTTTTTTTTCTTAAATTTCGCCTTTATGGTGTGGAGAATATGTGGCCGACAAGATTTTGTGAGAGTGAAGGTATTTCACGAGTTTCAGCTCGTTGGGAGGGGGCAGTCTGTTGGCCGAAAAACAGGTAAGAAACCTGCTCGCACCGGCTTTGTGGGAAGACCTTTACGCGGATTTCAAATATGCAATAGACAGCAAGTTTATGACCCTCCGAACGAACTCCAACGATATTCGAATCTTTTGTACACTTGTATACCTGCGTATTCTCAGTCGTGCGATCGTACTTCTTGTAACAACGTTGCCTCTTATGTGTTGAGATCGTGTAAAAATAAAAGTGCCGAAAAAATGCCGAATACACGTAAATCAGTGGGAAATAAACGACCCAATCACGCACTGAAAAAGAAATTGAGTTACAATGCTGGAAAAATGGAAAGCGAGACAGATTTCGTAAGCAATTCTGACAAGAAATTGAAAGATAAATGATACAATGATATCGAAATCGACGTTAGGCGTAATAATGTTATTCTCGATTTTAGTGTTTTCTCATTTTTATGGGAGAGTCTAAAATGTAAAGAATGTCACGGTGATATAATATTTTCTCGTTTCTGTGAACGTGGACTTGGTTTCAAACTAGTGATAAAGTGTATGTGCAACAATGAACGTAGCGCGTCTTCGTGTCCGGTTGTGAATACTGCATACGTATGAAATCGCAGATTGATGTTTGTAATGCGCATGTTGGATCTCGGACTACAGTCGATAAACTTTTTCTGCTCAATCATAGAAATATGTACCGGCTTTTCAAACAACGCTTATTACTTATTTCTTGAAAATCTGTTGAACGCTGCGAAGAACACATTTGAAATTATTCAGCTTAAAGCTATTGCTGCAGAAAATATGAAAATGTGGAAGCTGAAAATGAAGAAACGCATTTGTGCGTATCTGGCGATGGATCATGGAAAAAGCAAGGATTTTCATCGTTACTTAGTGTCGCGACGTTGATCGGAAAGTACACACTCAAAGTTTTAGAATTATCCTCAAATCATCTTTTTTTTCAAAGCTGCAGTGTTTGGGCATCTAAAAAGAACACTGCGGAATATGAGAATTAGTATGCCTTTCACCAGCGTAACGGCAGCATACATCATGTAATAAAAGAAGTGCTAGTGGAATGGAAGTGGAGTTGATGAAGGAAATGTTTTCTCGTTCTCGTTTGTTGGGCGTAAAATATGCGACGTACATCGGCGACGGAGGTACTAAAACTTTTAAAACTCTCCTTGAATGCAATCCGTACGATGACCTCGAGGTTCAAATACACCGGTGGAAATACTCAAAACGACAACGAGTGTTTTAATTCTTGGGTGTGGAAACTGGCCCTTAAACACCTTCATTGCGGCGCTAAAATCGTTGAAATAGCATTATACATAGGTGCAGGTACATTCAACGAAGGCAATTCATCTGTTCTGAAGATAATGAATATGCGGGGATTAGTCGTCGGGATCAACAGCAAAAATTTCGCTGAAAAAATGAACGAAAAGCGTATCGCGGCAGTGGAGAAGACTTCGTCAGAAATCGCGATAAAGGCCAGGCTATACATACTTTCTGCCAAAATACAATAACAGCGGATGTTCGAAGAACAGAAAGGCATAATTAATAGTGCTAGGATTGCTGATGGAGCGTAAGATGTCAAAATGCAAACATTAAATACGATTTTTCAGTACGTAAAACTTTAAACGCGTTTTTCTCGAAACAGAATTTTTTGGCGCGCGGGCCTCTACAGCTTCACTAAATGAACCAAGTTTAATGAGTGATGGATAGTTAGTTATAGAAGGAAAGTTAATTAAATTTAGGGTGCCTTCACGAGGAGTTTTTTCAAAAAATTAATTGCGAATAATGTTTAACGGACGTTGAAAACTAAGAAAATGGTGTAAAAAGGGTCCCTTTTTTTCAAATAGCCTCCATTTTATTTTAAAGGCCTATTTTGAAAATTGGAAAATGATTAAGCCCCCCAAATTTTATCTATTTTGAGAATTTTCTCTTTTTTGGTTTCAGATCAACCGATAAGGCTTCGGACGAGCCTGGCCACGCCCACTCGTGTTCCATACGGCTACAACGAATCCGGACCCACCATTTTTTAATTCTTTTCATTGAAAAAATTCACAAATCATCTTTAGTTATATACAAATAAAAGCCATATAAAGTTTTGATGGCCATATAAATAGATAGACCTAACATTTCGCCTGGGTAGTTGGTGGGAGATAACGAATGCATATTGTAAATGTATATATTTCATTAGAGATATCAAAAATCGATTTGCCTTCTACTACAAACGGAAATTCTTTGACTACAATGCACTACAAAACATTTTGTTAGAAAAAAAATTTGAACAACAAATTTTTTAAAACGAGGTAGAATTGCATATGAAATTCTCTTTACTACAACCAAAACTCTATCAAATAAACATTTTACATTTGCAGTCGGTTGGCAGGTTCATAAAGCCTGAAAACTATATTACAATTTGCACACAAAAAAATATTGTTCAAATATATTTTTCTCATCTTATTTTGTAACATTTGAAATGTATCAGAATCAATCCAATTTGAAGATAAGAACTGACACGCTCAGGACATGAACTCTACGCTGATAAATAATATTATCATTCAGCAAAAATGCCGCCTCAAACAGAAAACAGCAACAAGTTAGTATAATGTAACCGCATCCTCGTTCGATGACGGCAACCCTGCCAGCGCTTCGTTCGAGTCAGGTTACGAATATAACGACAATCTCGTTCCATGAAGGCAAATTCGCCAATGTTTCGCTCGAGTCTGGTTAGGAATATAACTATAATCTCGTTCGATGAAGGCGACCCAGCCAAAGCTTCGATGGAATCAGGTTATAAAAGTAACCGTAATCTCGTTTGATGAAGGCAGCCCTGCCAACGCTTCGCTCAAGTCAGGATGTGAATTTATATTCTTTGCTTATGCGCAACCTCCTTCAGCGAAGGCAACCCAGCCAACACAACGTTTCGCTCGAGTCAGGTAATGAAGACAACATACAACTTCTTTCGATGAAGACAACCCCGTCAACGTTTCGCTCAACGGTTCAGGTTATTATATATATAGTATATAATATATAATATATAATATATAATATAAAATATAATATAATTATATAATATATAATATATTATTATAGGTTACGAGGTTATTATGGGACTAACGAAGGCGCATGATTTTAATTCTATTATTGAATATGCGTAGGATCATCTCTGCCCAGCGAGAATGTTTACGTTGCCGTAATATCGGGAATCTTCAATATTGAGGTGTGAATGAAGGTAAAATTATAAAATTAAATAACAGATAATACTATAATACGAAATATGTTTTCTTTCGAGCTTGGCGTGTGTTGATATTCATGTACTGCTCTTATATGCATGCCGTGGAACTCAATATAATATTAAATCCTCGCAAATAAAATCGAAAAGTAATGTACCGCAAATTGGCGGTAGGATTTCATATTAATAATATTAATGGCTGATGAGATCGGCTGTTTTTTTAGGGAAAGAAACATGACTGTAACAATGCATGCACAATATTTTCTATACCATATGTTTAATCATTTTATTATTTAGGCACGAATCTATGTACGATTTTTTTCGCTTTTATATAGGAATGAAATTTTTCACATTGAAAAAAAAAAACAATTTATTGGTTTCAACATAATTTTACTTGGTTGAAGTAAAAGGTTTCTTTGTTTACTAGAATGAATATTCAGCCTCTACTTTAATTACTTGATAAAAATAAATAAATCCCTGATTAAAATAAATATTTCTTTTTTTCAAGAAATTCAATTGTTAGTTGAAGCAAGCGAAAAATATTTAATTAAAAGACATAGATATATACTCTACCATACTAAATAATTTCTTCCTCTGAATTGATATTAAGTAGTTATTTACTTCATTGCTGAAAATATTTTTTTCTGTTTCTGATAAATTACTTCTGACTTAAACTTATGACGGTGATTTCAATTTGTTCGGAAGAGTAATGAAATCGCCGTACGCGCACCGTTCCGGGCCCTGTAGCTAAATTATTTAATAATTTAAGATTATGTTGCAGGGCCAAAATGGCCTAGGGCACACTGTGCCCCGAAGCGGGACACAAGGAGGGAGAGATAGAGAGAGAATAAAATTGAACGTGGAAACCGCAGAAAAAGAGGACCGCGAAACGCGGAATTCGACACTCTTGATTTGGCCTTTGGGAGTGATGCATCGTGGAATTAAGAGAGCTTCTCCGCAAATCTTGCCGAAATCTTGTCGTTGCCGGGTTTATCGGGGCAAGTAGTGTCCGAAACAGTCCCCTCGCGTTTGCCGATTTTCGACCCTGGTCCATCGGGTTCGTGTGCACCAATTTTCGCACCAGTGTCCGGGGAGGATTCAACAAGGTGTCAAAACGTAAGTACCAGCGAGTTGTCCACCTGAAACGGCAACAGTCTATTCTCTCTCTTCCTCTTCTCGTTTCCCAGGAGTTTTAGCGCATTTTTCGGTTGTGCCCGATTGGTACTTTTTAGTTCGCCCATCGCGATAATTTTGTGCGGTGCTCGATGTGCATTATTATTTATGCCATTATTATTTTGTTCTTTCCCAATAATCTTCGAGTATATTCTTTCCGTATTTTCTATCGGTTATGGCCGACTCGTAAACTCACCGCGAGTGAGTTAGTCGGTGGACGAGTGTTTCGCCTGTGTTGCGTCAATACCAGGATGTCGTCGCGTGTCCTTACGGGTCATCGGGAGACCATTTGCTCGGACGGAGCCCGGACAACACGGGTCGGCCATCCTGGCCACTTCAGGTCGCACTTCCTTTGGGAAAACCCGTTACACAGTGGATTCAATATAGCAGCATGTTGGACTTGCCATTTTGTATTTTAAGAATCTGACAACATTTTCTTAATCAGCGATCCGGAAAATCCTGACTACCGAGATTTATCGAAATCGAATAAAGTTTCGAATTTTGGTTCGGAATGATGGATTCACCATTTCGAGTTTTTGAAGCTTGACAACAGGTTCATAGTCAGCTAAAAAATACAAGAGATCTTTTTTATATAGATATAATAATTCAACCCCCCAAGAGGGACCCGAGACGTCCGAAACGTTTGGGTGTTTCATAAGAATTTTTATTTTTATAATTCCCGCCCTCCCCCTCTTTTTTTCAATATAATTACCCATTTAATTTTTTTTTTAAATTAAATACATATTTTATTTTATATTTTTTTCTTATTCAATATAATTACATATTTTTTCAGTTACATATTTTATTTTTTATTTTTTATAATTGGTCGGTTCAAAGCCCTTAACTAAATTTATTTATTCGTACAAGAGAACTCATTTTTCAAATATTTGAATGTATTGAAAAAAAACATAATTTTCTTGAATTATTTTACTTACTGTTGCCGTATGATTACGACAAGGGAATGTAGAATGGATCGGAAGAACGGAACCGAACACATAAACCACTTAATGCACTAAATTAATATGTCATATATTCGCATAAACTTGAATTACAGAATTTAGTAGTAGAGTATGAGTAACCGAATATGCGCAGCGTACGTTACAATTGAATACTCGGATATTTGCCGTGAAATCGATAAGAGTGTTATCGCGAACCGTCGTTGATCGAAACCCGCAGAGAACAGAGCGTGTTTCTAGGCGGAAACGAGCTGAAAACAATCATAAAAATAGATGGCGCTAATTAGTACATTGGCGGGACCCGCGAAATCAAAACGGCACTGAACGCGATGTACATAACGCAACATACCGGCCTCCATTGTAACGAGCAGCTTGCAATAACAATCGGAGTTAGATTTCGCATTACAACTATCTTAACCTAGGATTTATTCAAATCGACAGGAAGCAACGCGAGTTGCGTAACCGGTTGTGTTAATGATGACGTCGCGGTTCGTAGCTTGACAACGCGCACGACATCATCTTTACCGGGAATACAAGTAATAACACACACTAGAGGCCACTTTGTTGGAAGCATGTTAGGACGCTTGACTAGAACTAGTTGACCTACAGATATTGGATTTTTCGTTACATGCCATTTCATCCGGTGCTGCAACGAGAGCAGATAATCTGAGGACCAAAATTGCCAGAATCTTTCGAACATCTGGCGGTACAATTGCCAACGCGATAGGTAGTTAACTGACCTTGTCAGCAGTGATCTCTCCGGCACAGCATTCAAAGGTCCACCAGTCAGAAAATGCCCGGGAGTCAGGACCTTGAGATTGTCAATATCCTCCGTGAGAGGACCCAAAGGACAGGAACTTAACGCGGCCTCGATTTCACAAAGGAGGGTGCTTAGCTCCTCTAACGTTGGAGTATGGTCTCCCAAAATGCGTTTTGAATGGAACTTGACGCTTTTCACCCCGGTCTCCCAAAGTCCTCCGAAGTATGGAGCAGCAGGCGGTAAAAAGCGCCAACTCACACCATCCCTTGCCAAAAGATCCCTGAAATCCTCAAACTTAATCGCGTTTTGAAATGCGCCCGATAAGTCAGTATGAGCGCCAACGAAGGTAGTGCCTCGGTCACTATACATGCATTTTGGCAAACCCCGCCGAGAAGAAAAACGTTTGAATGCCGCAATGAACGCGCTTGCAGAGTAGTCCGATACAATTTCGATATGAATGGCCTTTACAGCAAAATACACAAATAAGACAATATAAGCAGTTTGTACTGTTCGACCTCGCCCTTTGCTAAGGCGAATGCGACTTGGACCCGCGTAGTCCTCTCCGCAGTGGGAGAAGGGGCGATCAGGACGAGTAATACGTGAAGCAGGCAGATTTCCCATAGTTTCAGAGCTGAGTTCGGCTTTCACTCGAGCACAGGTTACGCACTTAAAAATCACTGAGCGTATAATTTTTTTTGCATGGAGAACCCAAACAGTTTGCCGCAAAGTGTGCAGCGTCAAAGACAAACCTCCGTGCAGGCAAAGCAAATGAGTGTGAATAATTAAAAGACGAAAAATAGGATTAGCTCGCAAAATAATTGGATGCTTCGCCTGGAGGGGAAGATCGGAATTTTTTAGCCGGCCTCCTACCCGGATAATGCCAACCTCATCTAAGTAAGGTGCAAGGCTTCGGAGCGAGCTCTTTTTTGAAATGCCGCATCTGGTACGAAAATCCTTAACATCTTGAGGAAAGAGCTATGATTGGAGCCAGCGGAAGATGACTACTTCAGCGCGATTTAGTTCCTCGGATGTTAAACTGCCTTTATTCATGGAACCGCATAGACAATGTCGTCAACGTAGTATGTACGCTATAATACGCGAAAATCTTGACCAGGTGGATATTGTCAAGGTGAGGTGTTCTAATAATTCAGAATGATGACTTGACACGTTAGAAGCTCTTTCTTCCAGCAGTGTGCCTGGTCCTTCAAACCACAGTTTGCACTTGGGTAGATCGTGCGCTGAAACACCACGCGAGGCGAGATCTGCGGAATTTTCTTCACTTGGGAAGTGGCTCCACTGAATAACGGGTAGTAGTGTCTTATGAATAGTTGTGGTATCGTATGCAGGTTCAAATGTTCAAGGGCATCTGACGTAGAAGGAAGATCCGTAGCACCCATCGGAGTAGCAGTCATCAATTGTGCTTGTACAGTAGTAACAGTGTCCAGGTAGAAATTCTGCTCAACCATGAATCTATTTTCTCTAAAATATGCCGTATCACGATCTACATCAGTGGCCAGCATCTCCATCTTGGAGTTCAACTGACGACACTGAGACCACAATGTTTCAATATACGCAAGATGCACTTTTAATTTCACTTGAGTACATTGACCTATAGAAGGAAGAGCAGCGACTGTCTTTCTAATCGACTTAAATGTCGTGTGCAGTTGCGTATGCGTCTGTTCCACGACATTAAATATATGTCTATCATCAGCCATGGCTAATGCAAATTTAGATAAAAAAGGAGATTGAGAGAGAGAGAGAGAAAGAGAGAGTCTAGAGCAGATCGTCACAAGGCTTTGTTAGAGTTCGTATGCCACACTCTTGTACATGCGAGAGCTGAGCACGAAATGACGGTTTTGAAGTCGCGACCGGCGCGGTGTGTTCTTATTTATGTGTGCAAATACGACGTAAGCACGCGCATGTAATCTAAATACAGGCCGAGCACTATTTTACAATATATAAATAAATAAATAAATTTAGTAGTAGAGTATGAGTAACCGAATATGCGCAGCGTACGTTACAATTGAATACTCGGATATTTGCCGTGAAATCGATAAGAGTGTTATCGCGAACTTTTCTGTCAACAATTCTCGGTTTTGGTAACCTGGCGGCATGGCGCAAAGAAGACCCTCTTTTTATATACTTTTTATATTTTTATAGCTTTATATTTTAAGTGTACTCGACCCAAAAGAATTGTATTATTCATATAAGGGTTAATAAATTAATTGATTGATTGATTGAATTAATAATATTATTAACAAAAGTTCTCACGTAAGGTCTTTCACATATCATAATTGCCGACAATGATATTAATTTAGATGAAAAAATATCACAAAATAATATTATTTACGAACATAGCTCTAAGAGACCCATTGCAGTGGTTAGTACACCGAAGTCACATAATACCCCGTTTTACGGTATAATTTTTTCTTTTCCCGCACACGCTGTATTAATTAAACCTTTGCGTCTCTGTTTACCCGTTGCATCTTTGTGATCGGTCTCTCGGAGACATACTTACATTTTACCAGTTTGCTATTTTTCAAATTGATTTTTTATCAATAAATATATAATTTCTTGCTTCTATACGTCATATTTTATATGATCCGAGTGAAACGCGATTACCTCTCGTTGTATGTACAACTTGTAAACGGGATTTATATAAAATTAAAAATGACCCAACAGCCACAGTTAAACTCCCTGAATTCGATACTCTTCCGCGGGTTTACACTCGATTAAGGTCTCATAAATTGTGCAATTGTGAAATTTGTAAATTAAGTAGACAAACAACCGAGGCTGCATCAAACTGTTCAAAATTTGGCACTTTACCAAACCGAAAAAGCATAATTATGAACTTATCAAATGAAAATGATAAAGGTAAGTTAATGTTTTATCAAAATATTTGTTCTATGTTCTTAAGTTAATTTTATGAAAATGTGTTTTATTTAATGAGTAAAATTAACATTTTCAGGTATGGCAAGTATACCTAGTACAATTGAAAAACGATGTAGTACCTGCTTTTCGCTAATCTCAAAAGGGACTTCACATAAATGTTGCATGAGTACTCGAATTAGTAATCTTACTAAAGCTATTGAGCAATTGGGCGCAAAAGGTTCTGAACAAATAGTTTCGTCTGTATTAAAAAGAAAACTACAAGAAGAAGAAAAAGAAAATGGCAAAGAAAGAAAAATATCAATCTCTCAACATCGTGGTAAGCCGCTAAAAATTACTATTGGTGAACAAGTTTCTGTAAAAAAAGATAAGTCGCTGATATCAGCCCATGATCTTCGAAAAATTCAAACTAAATTCCATTTGAGTCAGAAAAACACTGACGGGATCGCTGCTGCATTGCTGCTGCGTTGCTACAAAAAATGCAAAAATAATCGAGCCGAATTTGAAAAAGAAATTATCTGAAAAAAGCCATTGTGTCGACAAATTTTTTGGAGCTAAGACTTTCGATTTTGTAAATATAAACGGTAATAAAGCAATTGTCACTACGATTAGAAATGTTGCCTATTGTACGGATCCTGAAGGATTAGTCGAGTATGTTAAAGAAAAACGTTTCTCGGAACTCATTCACTTAAAATTTGGTATTGATGGAGGTGGCGGTTTTTTAAAAGTATGCTTGTCGATTCAATCTTGTACAGTAATTACAAGTGAACGAAAATCCCGTCAAAAGTATAATGATGGTATTTCTGCTACGTGCTTCAAAGATTCCGGCGTCAATAAACTTTTTATATTAGCATTGGCTCCATCTTGTCAAGAAAATTATGACAATGTTTCACAATTGTGGTCGATACTTAATATCAACCACTTCAAAGGAACAATTGCAACTGATTTGAAGCTTGCGAACATTATCGTTGGGATTATGTCGCACAGCAGCATGTACCCCTGCACTTGGCGTTACGCATCAAAAAATGAATTGGACAAATGTGGAGACTATCGCACTTTACAAAACATGTTGCGCAACTATCAAGCTTGGAAAAACGCCGGATCTAAGAAAGATGATGCTAAAAACTATAAAAATTGCATTAATCCTACACTTTTCTCTACTTCAACACACAGAAAATTTCTTCAGATTATAACCCCGCCAGAACTACACTTGCTGCTTGGTTTAGTAAATACATTATATAACAGTTTATTGAAAGAATTCGAATCTACAGTTACAACGTGGGCTAAGGAATGCCATGTATTTCGCGAAGTAGGCCATGGATGCTCCGCATTCAATGGGAATTCCTGTAAAATTTTACTGCAGAAAATTAACTTACTTCGTTCCAGAAATCGTAGTTTGGGATGTGTGAAGTATGTACATTGCTTTGAAACATTTAGAGACGTAGTGAAAGTGTGTTTTAGTCACAATCTTGACCCTACCTTTAAAAACAGGATTCAGGATTTCAAGAAAAGCTACCTTGACTTAAACATCTCTGTAACTCCGAAAGTACATGCAGTATTCTTTCATGTACCCGATTTTTATGAAGAAACAGGGATAGGCCTTGGATTTTACAGCGAACAGGCTATGGAGTCAGTTCACGCAGACTTCAAGCCAGTTTGGGCAAAGTATAAGGTACACCACACTTATCCAGATTACCTAGAAAGATTGAAAAGAGCGATGTGCGAATATAACAGTCTTCACGTTTAAACGTTAATAAACGTTATTAAAATGTTTATATTGTAAATTCTTATTTGTTAATATGATTTAATGTGTATGTACCTATTTACTTATATCATTGAATGTACCAAAACTATCAAATAAATTGAATTTTTACCTCCTTTGAAAACTCCTAATTATGCAGGAAACCACCATTTTTCTCGATTTTTTTCAATTTTTTGTAAATTTTCGACGAGTATAAAATGTTAAATGTTTGTAAATATGTAAAGAGAATAAAAATACAACAATTGTATGCAGAAACTGCAATTACATATGTATTTTTATTCAAATATATCAATGAACGTCGAAAAATTTCAAATATATTGAGTTTATTTCTGTTTTCTCCCTAAGATGATTTTGATTTTGGTCTTAAAATACTTCTTAGACATCACAGAAATGATATCTGAAAAAAAACGCGAGGTGCCAGACATTTTGATTTAATGAGCACCGGAGGGGCACGCTAATGGTGGGGCGGCACGAAGTGGCACCCAGAGAATGAAGGGGGCTCGGCACAGCAACGTTTGTTGCGTATATCCCCGTCTTCTCGATAAGCGAGAGAGGGGAAACGAACGAATGATAGACGCATGGACGCGGCGCGGTGGCTTCACTAATTTAGAAATCAATAATTATTGATTTAATTATTGGTAACATTGAATGTACTGGTTCCGAAGTCACTTCACTTTTCCAATTTTTGTTTCAGGTACACAAAATTTGCACCATGTTCGGTTTTGAATCACAATAATCCTGGCAGGATCGCCAAATTTCTGTTGCCGTATGAACGCGACAACGGAATGTAGAATGGTCCAAGGATCGGAGGAACGGAACCGAACACATAAACCACTAAATGCACTAAATTAATATGTCATATATTTGCATAAACTTGAATTACAGAATTTAGTAGTAGAGTATAAGTAACCCAATATACGCAGCGTACGTTACAATTGAATACTCGGATATTTGCCGTGAAATCGATAAGAGTGTTATCGCGAACTTTTCGGTCAACAATTCTCGGTTTTGGTAATCTGGCTGCATGGCGCAAAGAAGACCCTCTTTTTATATACTTTTTATATTTTTATAGCTTTATATTTTAAGTGTACTCTACCCAAAAGAATTGTATTATTCATATATGGGTTAATAAATTGATTGATTGATTGAATTAATAATATTATTAACAAATGTTATCACGTAAGGTCTTTCACATATAATTTAGATGAAAAAATATCACAAAATAATATTATTTACGAACATAGCTCTAAGAGACCCATTGCAGTGGTTAGTACTCCGAAGTCACATAATACCCCGTTTTACGGTATAATTTTTTCTTTTCCCGCACACGCTGTATTAATTAAACCTTTGCGTCTCTGTTTACCCGTTGCATCTTTGTGATCGGTCTCTCGGAGACATCCTTACATTTTACCAGTTTGCTATTTTTCAAATTGATTTTTTATCAATAAATATATAATTTCTTGTTTCTATTCGGTTGTCTAGACATAAGCAAGTATAATCAACAGTTAAATAATTGTTAATTGTTAATAACAATACTACTGCTAATTAACAAATAGTTAAAAATGGAACTATTTTCACAAAGAATGCATCCCTCACTTGTAGATTAAGAGATTCAAGACGCCATTTTGTTATGTATTCAATACTATTAAACAAAATTATTTCAGAATTTTCCGCCATATTTTTTAATAAATTAAATTTTATTATTACAAAACGTAAAAAATCAATTTTTTTACAAAATTCAAAAGAAATATTAAATGAAAATTAATGAAACAATACTTAGCTTTATTTTATAATAGTAGTATAGTATATTTATTATCTCATATAAAGGGAGTGGAGTCCCATTGAGATGGAGTTCCGTTGTGCGGATACAAAGTAAAAAAGGTATTACAATATGTTACTAAGAAATGGCTTAAATACGAGTCGGGTTATGCCCAATAACAATAAATGTGTAACTAAATATATATTACAAGCTTAATTGCCCAACATGAAGTTCCTACGAACAAAACAAGCTTTCGTGAAACAATACAAGCGCTTAACCGAACGGGCATCTTTATCGCAAATTAATTTAAAAAAAGCATTTTCAGGAGATTGTCCATTCAAGGTGTACTTTTCAAAAAAGGCTACACGGAAAGAGTACGAAGAAAAATATGCATTAACGTTTCGTTCTTATCCCAATTACATACTTCGCAAACGAGTGTAGGCTTATAGTTATAACGGCAACCAAAAATTATAAGCGAGCGCGAATATACAGATGCTGCATTTTTAGTCTCAAGAAGTCCATGGGTAAACAGTTGTGATAATATACATAAACAGAGTCATTACCATTTCTGAAAATAGGCAATTGCGGCGACTCAGATTTATAGTACGCCGCAAGGTCACTTTTTCTGTGCAGATCTCCGTATTTGCTAACCACTGTAAATCTCAAACGTTCCCATAAATCTGGATTAAAATTATTCCAAAGGCCGGATACCCCTGCACTGTCTGAAACAGATTTCAGCTGTACAATCCAATTCGTTGTGTCTGTCGATAAAGAATTCTGTGCAAGTTGGTTTAAACGGAATAATAAGATCTTAGATATTCTGGAATCCGGCATTTTAAGAACTCTTATAATCCATTTAAATGCTCGGTTTAGGATCTTGATCGCAATAGGTAAGAGCCCTAACTCAAGCCTAATCAAATATGCTGGCGTATTTCTAGGCAGATTAAACAGTCTTTTGAAGAAAACTAGTTGCACATATTCCAGCTAACACATATATCTGAGCGCCCAGAATGGCGCTGCATAAAGAAGTACAGAGATTACCATTGCACTATACATTTTCCAAAGCGCATCCCATGCATCAACTTTGGCCGAAGTTACAATTGATAAGACTGAAGCATTCGCGGCGCGCGTTCTAAATATAGCATCCTTACAAGGTAAAAGACCAAGCCCTGAGGAAGAGAACACAACCCCTAAGTATCTGTACTTATTAACAACCTCAATTGAGTTTCCCTTATAGGAAAAAACTTTAGAATGAGAGTCCAGACGCCCTCCTAGTCTAAAACAGATAATTTTAGTTTTCTCAGTATTGACGGTAAGCTCATTCATAGCACAATACTCAGCAAGGAGTTCCAGCTCCCTCCGCAGATCGAAGGAACAGCGGGCAAAGATCTCTAGATCATCAGCATACAGCAACATTAATAAGTCATATGAAGACGTTACATCTACTCCGCGTACCCCTCTATCAGAAAGGTACAAAATAAAAAGCAGCGGGCTTAATATCTCTCCTTGAAGTACCCCTACAGTGACACTGAACTCAGACGCCGTTGCATTAACCGTTTCAATAAAAACAGAGGCAGTTTCGTACATTGCGCGAATTACTCTAATAAATTTTGCGCTTACGCCAAGATTAAAAAGTTTCTGCCAGAGTAACGCGCGAGGGACAGAATCCTACGCTCTTTTAAAGTCAATAAAAATGGTGTACAGTTTCGATTTTTCCCGACGGAGAAAAATCTGAATAGTGGCAAACAGAGAAAAGAGGTTATCCTCCGTACCCCTCTCAGTCCGAAAACCAGCCTGTTCCTCAGGCAATATACATGATTACGTTGCCCAATCTGTCAGACGCTTACATAGAATTTGAGAGAATATTTTAGTTACAGCATTGGAGATCGCAATCAGCCTGTAATTGGCTGGATCTTCAAGAGAACTTCTTGAACAGCATAAAAAGAGCTGCTCGAGCCCAGTCTTTCGGGAACGCTTCTAGACGAAACATTTTATTAAAAAAGTCCAAAAGATAGGAAAGCCATACGTTATTTAATAGTTTAAAAAGTTCTGCCGGCAACCTATCCGGACCAATGGCTTTCCCAACCTTTAAACGTTTTATGCTATCGAGCAATTCTAATGTCGTAAATGGAGAGTCCAGTGAGGGATTGACGGCACCGAGGAAAATCGTGTCCGAGACATTTATCCGAGGAAAAACTTCCGAAAAGTTAGTCACCCACGACGCCTCTGAAACCATCGATCCGATGAGTGGTTTTTTCGGTATAATCGAACAGTGTTCCAGAAATCCGCCGCGTTATGAACGGTCGCGAATTGATTCGCAATAGTTAACCCATAAGAACGTTTACTAATTCTAATTTGATCAAGTTATTTCTTTTTCGACACCCTGAATAACTGTATTGAACACTGGTTGTACGAAGATTCCTTCATATGTTTTAACGCTGCCTTATAAGCTCTCTTAGTTAAAATGCAATCCCTATCAAACCAGACCTTCGACAGAGGCTTTTTGTTTGACGGCTTACTTAGTGTCAGTAGAGCAAGAATTTTCATATTTACGGCGGTGTCACGTAGAGTTTTTGTTAAGGACAGGTAGGTTGAATCTACAGATGGCGAGGTTTGTGTAATCTCGTTAAAATTTAAGTGTCTGAGCACATTAACAAAATTTATATTCCCGACTTTCGACTGTATGTATTTTGCTCTAGTTCGTGTTTTAAGAAGAGCGGAAGGCTCTCTAGTCATAGAGTTTTCAGCACGGAGGTATAGACTTAAGCACACTGGCAAATGGTCCGAACCGCAGAGATCATTCCCCACATATCGTGTACAAAAGAAAGGTTGGACGCAGATATCCACACAAGATCAATAACGCTAAATCCATTGTGCCCAAGATACGTGAAATGAGCAGGAGTATCACTAAATGTACGGCCATTCAGCAGAATAAAATTATTTGTGCACATGAAATCGAGTAAGAGCGATCTCCGACTGTTATGTTTATTGTCGTCTGTCTTCCTAACTATATAAACATCAGAGCCTTCAAAAATTTGCTGGAAGTCCACGAGGTCAGTCAGATTTCCAGTTCTGGAATTAAAATCGCCGCCAAGAATAAACACACAGTCGAGGTACTGAGCTTTCACTCTGGCTTTATATGCTATTAAACGATCTTTTTCTGTAAGATCATTTGAAATATATATGTTCGAATTTTGCAGAACTGTTCTTTTTGCATAGAAAATTGAGCGTTTCAGATCTCCCGATGCTAACTCGACTAAAAATGTGGGAGGATCGTTACGAATTGATCCCGCACTGGACACAGCATTTGTAATTAAAAACTTGGTCGCAAAAAAGTTATTAAAATCATTCTTCAAGTTACTCAGATTTGGAGATATTCCTGTAATTATAATATTTTTCTTCTTCAGCATTTTTTCATGAAATAAAAAATTCAGATCTGAACTCGTTGAGAGTGCTCTTAAGCTCCGAAATATCAACTTTGCATCCTCCGATCTCCTCTTTAACTGTCTGCGTGGACTGAGCAATGAAACTTTGGATTTCCTGTTGCATCCTAAACAATACTGGAATATCTTTATGCGTATTGCAAGAAGCGGAAAATGAAGATTCCGGAGTTACCGACTCCGATTTACTGCGAGCTCTAAGAGACGGCGGTGTTTTCAGATCGTCGTTACTACACGAAGTATTTTGTTTTCGCTTCATCACGAAATCGTCAAGCTAGACGTGCGAAAGTCTTTCCACTTACTCGCCGTAGTAGGACGTCCGATAGCCTGGTGCCCCGCCTTTCTCCCAGTGGAAACTTGAACTGGCGTATCAGCGGCGTCTGATAAGGATTGATGTGTAATATTGTTCGACATGTGCTTCGTAAGCTCAGTCCGAGAGGTGCTGACGCCCGACGGATAAAATTGAAGACAAAGCACGAAACTGACAGCACGTGAAAAAGCCCGCACAAATAAACAAAAAATAAAACGGCGAGTCAGCTGTGTTAATGAAAAGCACTGTAATCCTTCGAAGTAATGCTGTTATTTTCATATATTCTGGGAAACGAGCATACACAGAACGGGACTCACCGATAAGCGCCGGTATCCTGATCTCACCAGAGGCACAAAATTATAGGAACACTTGCTAAGAACGAGTTCCTTTGCTATTCCAATCAGCAGTTTTAAAAAAGTCATTAGCAACAAGTTGTCCTGAGGATGCGGGAGTAGAAGGTTCATAAAAGCTGCCGCGCCAGAGACATGGATAATAACTGACACTCAAATACACGTCAGATAAACAGCTCCGTTGGTAGGTCAATCACGTTGTTTACGTGCACATGACGTCATCGAATCCAAGAACACAACGAGTTATTGATTAACGGTACCAACAGCGATTGAAGAAATGACAAAAACACTTTTTATTCCAGCCTGCACACACGGAACAATAACAGCATACGGTGAGCCGATTCTGAGTCGGTCTGGAGATATAAAGCTAAAAGCACACTCCCAGAAAGCGAAATTAGCAAAAATTGAAAACATAACTGAGGAGCACAAGAAAACGCGTCTGCTGTACTCACCGATCATATGCGAACGTCGGTTTATTTAATAATAACTGTACTGATATGCGTAATGATACAAATCTAAAATTCATTTTAAAAAACTCAAAATGGCGGATCTAATATGGCGGACGAATTTCTAAAAATCAAATGATCGCTGGTTATAAATTTTAAAGTTAACTTTTAGGATTTAAAAATAAATCTAATAAATATTGTATCAAAATCTAAAATAAAGAATTACAATTTATGGATTGTTCATTTTTATATAAGCACCTTGCTGCAGGGACCAGACATATCTCAGAAAAGAAATAGGGATTTTCAAGCGAATCAGATCATTTTTTGAAAAAGTCGTCCTCCATATTGGGTCGCCATTTTGAAGCTTTGAAAACGGATTTCAGATTCGTATTCAGCTACCCCAAAAACCTCCGAGTAAGCAGTTTCAAGCGAATCAGATCATTTTTTGAAAAAGTCGTCCGCCATATTAGATCTGCCATTTTGAATGTTTGAAAACGAATTTCAAATTCGTAATCAGCGACCCCGAAAACCCTTTGGTCTACAGTGACCTTTAAATTTTGTTAGAAAGAAAAATATGTGACGAGGGTGAAAAGAGGTTTGATTAACATTTAAAATAAAAATGGTATGCTTATATGCAGAATGTTCATTTTTTATGTATGTTTGTATGTATAAGAAATGCATCGTCCCAAAAATGAAAAAGCCTAACATTTTTCGTACTCACTTGTACGTGTAGACACAGAAAAATCGTGTTTAGTATGTGTGCCTTCTATTTTAATTTTCCCCTGGTCGAATTTTGAATGTTCTACGGAATTACTCCGTGTGTATATATATATAAACTTCATGAAAGCTGAGATCAGTTCTTGTCAATAGATTTATTTTGAATGCCCAAAAATATGCCAAAACATTAACTGAATATAGCAGTAATTTTGTTTTCGTGATATTCCTTTTTTTTAATAGGTTAACGTAGTATTTACATATATTTATTCACAATGTGGGTTTTACAATAATATTATGCGATCATTCTATATGTAACAATCCTACAAATTCGGCCATCCTAAAAAGTTATTCGACTCGAATGACCGAATTTGAAACCCATGGTTTCATGTATTCAACGTATATACTTGTTGTCACAGGACCTTCGCCATCACCTACACGTTTAACATCCTACGTATCATTGAATTTTTTTTTAATAATCTTATAGGGTCCAAGACATTTCTCACGTAATTTACGTCCTGGTATCATCATACGTTTGATCGCAACAAGAGCACCTTCAGCATAATTTGAAGAAGTTCGACTCCGTAGATTATCATTTTTCTTATTTTCCTCTCGAATTTTAGATATTTGGACTTTTGCTTCGTGGCATAATTCGTCCCTAGCGTTTTTTAATTAATTTTGCCATTCTACTTCTAACATTTTATTCGATTCATAATCTTCGGCACAACGCATTCCAGTTCCAATACCAGGATTGTTTATTGACGTTTTTGTTAAAACAGTAATAATGACTGGATTAAGTCTTCCGATCTGGCCATTTGCTCTTGGCATTGAACTATGCTTAATTTATTCTTTTTCGCAATATTCTTCAAATTCTGTAGACATAAAATCAGCATCCCGATAAGAAATTATGCGAACTGGGTTTCCAAAAGAAGATTTCTGCCTGTCTAATCTTTCAACGACCTCTCGCGATGTTGTTGATCTAGTTGGATATACCCATACAGTAGATCCCCCGTTACCCGTAGTCGTCGGTTCAAGCCACCGATCTCCAGCCCCGTTATCCGTGGACGAGAGGAGAGGAAATTCTTCCTCTTTCAAGCGACTCGCCACATTATGATCACGTGATGCATTTCACCAATCAGCGCTGTTTATCGGAACCTGGACGATCGCACACGCATACATACATATTTCGCGCTCGCTTATTGGATATGTCCCGACCAATCCGTTGTCCGGTACACACCCAAACATACATAGTGCACATGTATATGACCCGCGTGGTGCAGGAGTGGGAGTAAGAGGGGCACCTTTTTCTACCGTTAACGGGGGATGGCATCATACGGATACGGGGGGATACGGATACGGGGAGACCGGATAACGGGGGATCTACTGTACATATTTTGTAAAAGAGTCAATGACATCGAAGATATGATGATATTGTTTATTTGTTGACTCTAAAGGTCGAAGAAAATCAATATGATGCGTATGTAGTTGTTCGCATATCTTTTCTATAGAAAGAAGATAATCTTCTTTGTCTTCTTTACGATTTACAATTATACAATGAATGCGATTCGAGATATATCGAATCATACAGGGTCATCGAAAAGTATCGGACCCCCCTAATATCTTCAGTTAGAATGCACTTAGGAGAAAATGTCCAATAGCAAAGTTGTATGGTTTCAAGCGGGGAGTAGGATAATGACCTTGACTTTGACCTTGACCATGTCCTTCAAGGTCATTTCAAGGTCAATCTTATTTTTTTAAATAGAACCCCCTACATTTTATTGCATATTCTTATAGCTTATCTCGAGAGCTTTCCAAAACACTATAATAAAATATTTTTTTATTAAGTACTTTTTGAGTTATAAAGGTTTGAAGTTAACTAAACAAACTAAACAAACTAAAATTATAAGAGCATGAAAGTCATGCATTTCGTCAATCTGTATAGGTGAGAATTGTAATATACGAGATTTTTTTTTCAATTTTCCTTTCTCCATAAACTTACTTTTGTTTTGTTCTGCGAAATTATTTGTCTGTGAGCAAATCATATCAACGAAATTTTCATCCCAAAGAGTTTTAAAAATTTCAATGGGAGAACTTCTAGAAGTCAATCCAGATGATGGCTGAACTCCATGTTTATTGTCTGTAAAAGGATGTATAATAGGATGTAATACATCTTGTTCAGTCCATTTAAAATCTTTTTGCAAGTTCGAGAGACCTATACTCAAAGGTACATCAGATTCCTCACATGAATCCTCTTCAATGTGCGAAATTGTATCATCTACGCTATTACTTCCGTCGATACTTGCAGCATCGCTACTCGATTCGTTCATCAAGAATTCATCACTCTCATCACTACTGATGTTATCCTCTGAATCTGAGACTGAACTCGTAACTTTTCTTTTTTTCCACGCATTTGGCATTTCAAATCTCTACGGTCTCTTTTATCTTTTACACTATATAAGACAAGATAAAAGCGGAAGAACTTCTGGCTTTATAAGTTTTCAGAAATTCTTTCAGAGGAAAAACAGAAATAAAAAGAATGTATTATATTATCAGAATTTCTTATTTGATACTCAAACTATAGAAGGTAGCGTCGATGCTAAAAATATACTATGTTGTACAGAATTACTACGGCTCCTTACATACTAAACGAAGGTCGGGGAACAAAGTTCCGAAAATCAACACACCGAAAGACCAAAATTTCGATATAGCATGGCTCCAGCGTGATTTTCTTCACTTTGTCTTTCAAAATTTGGCAAAAAGGAAGCAAATTGAAATACCTTGGACTCACTCAATGTCGAAATTTTAGCCTTTCGGGGTTTTGATTTTCGGAATTTTGATCCCCGGCCTAAACGAAATTCATTTCTACAACGAGAAAGAAAGACCCTAGCGTCGATTTTCACAAGTGCTCAGCATGGAGAGAAACAAACAGGACTGGGTACTGTCTACGCAGCACTGGTTACTGCGTGGCCGGCACGTAAACATTTCTTATTTCAACTCGCTATAACATAGTGAATTTTAAGAATTTTGAAACGAATAAAAAACGAAAATGATAATTAGAGTTTTCTACGTCTAATAAAAAGAAAAAATAATATATCTCAATACCCACAATGTTATTAATTTTTTTCTACACAACGGCAAATTATACGTTTTTATTCTTTCAAGAGCTTCGTTTATCAAGCCAATTTGAATTATCCGAAAAGTGTCAGTGAAAAAATTGTTCAGGTACGTAAAAGTTTTCTGGAAAGCTTTATTCTAATTGCTGTATATTTATATGTATTACATTAAAATGTGAAACGTTTAAAATTTTAAACATAAAATTCAATATATTGTATTGGACTGATATATATAGAAGCCCGCTACAATTGTACATCATCCAATTTTTTTGAAAGCACATGCCATCAAAAATAATGTTTTACGAAAAATGCTTCAAGTTTGTCCGATTTTGAGCGGCCATATTGAATTTTCTGTTTAAAGTTTTAAAAATTTGTCCGCAAATTCGAATTCAGCGATTCAACGCACCCAATAAAACATAACTCTGATGTATATCTGTTTCTTTAGTCTCTATTTATTCATTCTTTTATAATTACGCGTATAATGAAAAATGCTTAAAAATTGTTCGATTTTCAGCGGCCATATTGAATTTTACGTTTAGAATTTTCGAAATTTGACCACAAATTCGGGTCCAGCGATTCAAAATACCCAATAAAATACGACGCTGGTATATAGCTGTTCTTTTATTCTCTGTTCATTGAATCTTTTATAACTACGTGTATACACGTAGTCCACAGTGTGAGCCCATCTATTCTACTACGTGTATACACGTAGTCCACAATGTGAGCCCATCTAGTCTACTACGTGTATACACGTAGTCCACAGTGAAAGGGTTAGACATCAGTAACTAAGATCGGTAAAGATCAAATCAGTAAATATGATAAAAATACTTCTGTCTATTGTATTTCTTGTAATACTTGCGATGCTACATCTATGTATATACAGGGTGGCCGATTTATCTGAAGACATCGAAATATCTCGAGAACTATGCACAGAATCAAAAAAGTTGTCGGATGAAAGTTGTTCGACACGAAGGGGGGCATCCAGTGATAATTAAATTTACCCCCTCCCCCATCCCCTGGAGGTGGAGTGGGGGCAAAAACAATAAAACTGAAATGGGAACCCCCAGTTTTTATTGCAGATTTGGATTCTCGGGAAAAAAGTACACCAATTTGACCTAGGAGCTATTTCATTTTGGTACACAGGTGGCGCTGTAATCGATAAAAATCCAAATTTATCTGAAGACATTGAAATACCTCGAGAACTATGCACAGAATCAAAAAAGTTGTCGGATGAAAGTTGTTCGACACGAAGGGGGGCATCCAGGGGGCAAATAGGGACAATTTGATCCCTTTATGAAAATTTAATAGTAAAAATTCTAATATTAGAATTTTTAATATTAGAATTTAGTAATATCAATTGCGAAAATTGTTATTCTGAATATGAAATTTTAATAATGTCCATTCGAAAAATTAAGATTATGAATAATTGATATTCTTCATATTAAAAATCAAAACTGATTACATAAAAATTGTGCATACAATATGGAAGCAATTTTATAAATAAGTTTTCTACCTTCAATAAAATTACATTTTAAGTTTTAAATTTATTATTTAATAAACAAAAAGAGGACATCACGCAATCCATTAAAAAATGCGTCATGTCCCTTCACTCAGCTCATTCATTCTCTCTCTGTATGTTTTTTCCGAAATGAGAATAAATAAGCTGAGCATTGACTGTCAAACCAGCTTCTATTAAACAAAACGAAACTCTTACTTCATTTGGGGATTTCGTCGCCATCTACCGGACCCCGAGAGAACTCACGTGGTTTCATACATGTACACCGCTTGCATTTCGGCCATCACCGGCGCCGGTTCTGTTACATAACGCTAGAGGGCGACATAACTCGAAAATAAAGTAGCATATCATTTTATACATAAGTTGAGTCACACGTAACCAGTTCACCTACATTTTTCTCTACTTTCCTGAAGGGAAGTAAATGGATATCGCGACTTTCTAATCCCCATATTAAAATTTAGTATTCACGGCCTCTCAGTGTAAGACTGTTTTTGAAGTCCATTGTATTGGTAGTAATTCGGTCGGAGGTCACTTTGCTTTTAGAATAACAACTTTCCGTTTACGTGACTATTTTTTGTCTACCCTTCATTGCTTAAATCGAATTGCAAGTTAAAAATGAATCCTGCTACAGTTCCCGAAAAAATCGAAATGATTCATATTTATGGTGAATGTAAGAGGAATATTGACGATGCTATTGCGTTGTATGCTGAGCGTTTTCCAGATAATGCTCGCTCGCGTTCTTTTTTTTACAAAGTTGTGAATGCCTTTCACTCTGATGGCAGCGTACAAATGAAAAAAAGGAAGCGAAGATTAACAGTTACAGGAGAAGCTAACGAAGTAGCTGTACTAGTAGCTATTCACCAAAATCCACATGTAAGCACACGACAATTACATCGCGATTCCGGCATTTCCAGAGACAGTATTAAAAGAATGTTGCATCGTCATAAGTTTCACCCATATCACATTTCACTGCACCAGGAACTAGATGGCGATGATTTTCATAACCGCGTGGTGTTTTGTGAATGGGCATTTCGAAAAATGCAAACGAACCACAATTTCTTTGCTAATGTATTATTTTCAGATGAATCTACATTCACGAACCATGGTGGCGTCAATAGGCATAATATGCATTATTGGAGCGTAGAAAATCCCCATTGGTTACGACAAGTTAATCATCAACGTCCTTGGTCGGTGAACGTTTGGTGTGGAATCATAGGAAATAAACTCATTGATCCTTATTTCATTGAAGGTAATTTGAATGGAACAAAATATCGAGATTTCCTAGAACAAGAAGTACCATTACTACTTGAGGATGTTGCTATGGAGGTCCGAAGGACAATGTGGTTTCAGCATGATGGTTGCCCAGCACATTTTTCAAGAGTAGCAAGGGAAATACTAGACCGTGATTACAATGGTAGGTGGATTGGTAGAGGTGGCCCCATTAATTGGCCTGCGAGGTCACCTGATCTAACATCTCTGGATTTGAACCAAAATCAAATAGCTCCTAGGTCAAATTGGTGTACTTTTTTCCCGAGAATCCAAATCTGCAATAAAAACTGGGGGTTCCCATTTCAGTTTTATTGTTTTTGCCCCCACTCCACCCCCAGGGGATGGGGCAGGGGGTAAATTTCATTATTACTGGATGCCCCCCTTCGTGTCGAACAACTTTCATCCGACAACTTTTTTGATTCTGTGCATAGTTCTCGAGGTATTTCAATGTCTTCGGATAAATTTGGATTTTTATCGATTACAGCGCCACCTGTGAACCAAAATGCAATAGCTCCTAGGTCACATTCGTGTACTTTTTTCCGGAGAATCCAAATCTGCAATAAAAAATGGGGGTTCCTATTTAAGTTTTATTGTTTTTGCCCCCACTCCACCTCCAGGGAATGGGGAGGGGGTAAATTTAATTATCACTGGATGCCACCCTTCGTGTCGAACAACTTTCATCCGACAACTTTTTTGATTCTGTGCATAGTTCTCGAGATATTTCGATGTCTTCAGATAAATCGGCCACCCTGTATACTTGAAATATAGGATTTCAGAACACGAATCGAACATTCGTTGGACTGTACCAGATACTATGATAACAGATCACAGATTACAGTTTAATCATGACTTCAGTTGGACTAATGTAAGAATTCTAGATAGAGAATCAAATTTTTTCGATAGGGGATTATCCGAAATGTTTCATTAAGCTGCCGTCTAATCCTCTGAACAAAAATGATGACACCCACAACCTAAATATAGTTTATAATGATCTCTTGTTGAATGTGAAATCTTTTGTCCACCCACGTCAAAGCTGAGTATATAAACGATACTTAATTTCGCCTTAGAGTATCCACGATTTCATCGTTGGTCATTAACCTCCTAAAGAGCGATCAGTAAGATCCGAAACGATGGGGTTATCTTTCCACAATTTTTCCTTTAGCTTGGTCTCACTAATTGAGAATTAATTTCTTATACCGAGAGAAATACGTTTTCCTTTTCCGTTTTTTCTCTCTTATTGAAAATTTCTGTTCTTACTTCCTTTTCGTTTGTAATCGTGTTTTGAATTTTTTCTTGTCGCACGCGAAAGTACCCGCAATGGCACTTGACCAACGCAAACGCAACCGGATAGTTTCCGTTTTTCGGCTACACACAGGCAGTTTGGATGTAGACCGGCGGCTTAACTTTCGGTGCAGTGCTTAGTCTGACAAAGCTCCTTTTAGGGGGACATTTTTAAGCACGTTCATGAAATTCCACATAAATAGATTTGTAGCTTGATATCGGTTTGATTCTCCGTTTATTGAGAAATCGAGCGACAATCACATTTTTGGCCTATTCCCGGGTTGGCTCTCGAGTAGATAGGTCAGGCAGACAATCGAAGAAATTGCAAGACACTACATAGACAATATAAGGCAACAACTACCCAGCGCCAGTCCCCCCCAATATTGCACACCGTACAGCGATCTCACCCCTCAGTATCGCATTTGGACGGGATCTGGAAGAACTACGGAAAACCCAGACAGATACAGTCGACGAACTACTTTATCATCAGTGGATACCCTCTAGCAATTGGCAAATAGCAATTGGCCTGCTATCTTTGCCGTAGCGGACGCAACGCTCATTTTTTTTTCAACACTCAACTTTCCAAGTATGGATCCCCAATCATGGATGTTTTACTTGACAGAGCGACTACGCGTCGCGCCGACCACAGGGCAATTGCTGTCAGTGTGTTTTTTTAAAATTAATTTTCATTTATGGTGTTGATATCGTTGTTTAGGTGGTTCGACTCGTTGTCGTGCTATCAGGAATGCTAACTTAGGGTCTTGGGCTGAGCGGATGTAATGTAAGACGATATTCCCGCGTCTTTCGTTGGTCTCTGTAAATATTGAATAAATTTCAATGGAACTCGTTAAAATTGAATATTCGGAAAAATTCTACTTTTATAACTTTTCAGGATGTTACATAATAAATAATAAATTATACTTCTCGAATTCATTATTTGTAAAGCAATTTGTTTATTTTTTATTACATATTGTTACAAGTATGTGAAGAGTTTTCTTATTTCCCTCCCTCTAATGGAACTCTTTTATTTTACAGATCCACTTGTGAAAGCGTTTTTGGATATTTCAGTGAACAAGGAAAAATTTATAACTTTTGCAGTCCGAAAGTTCGACGTTTCCTGAAAGTGATTCATATGTTCAAGCCAAAAACAATAACTGCTACAAGCCCCGCGAATGGTATTTGCCAATTTATTTCCAATTAGTATTATACTTTCAGTAGACATATTTACTCTATGGAATGGAATAATCGTTTACCTATTTGCGTACCACTAGCTCCATATCGTGACTTCTTTAAAACTAGTGTCCTGAACATCGCAAAGTCATTATAGTAACATATTAATGTTTTCAAATTGTAATTTTATGGAAGTAATCGTTTGTTTCGTTTACTTATTACTCGGAAACGAGTAAAGATAATTTAAAAATGTTTTTGTTAATAAGAACTTAAGGAATACTTTACAGTCCAATATGCACCATAATTGTCAAACTAAATTTCCAATTGTATTTACAATTATTTTAAACAATTGCAGTTTAAAATATGTTGTCAATCTCTTAAATAAATGAGACTAGGCTTATTTCTTGCGATTATTTCAACCAGTATTTTTGAGGTGTATGCAAAATTGTCATTTTATAAAGAATTTTCTGCACAAGCTATTAGAAATCGTTGTAAACAATGATTATATAAACAATGATTCCGTCGTGAATTGTTCCAACACGATATTTTCCTTATTTCAAACAGTACTTTTTATGTGTATGCGAAATTTTCACTTTATAAAGAATTTCCTGCACAAGTTATACGTATTTTACAGAAATCGTTATAAACAGTGATTATTCAAACAATGAATCCATCCCGAATTGTTTCAAAACTATATTTTCCTTATTTCAAACAGTATTTTTTTAAGTGTATGCTAAATTTTCACTTCATCAAGAATTTCCCGCACAAGTTGTTGGAAATCGTTGTAAACAGTGATTATATAAACAATGATTCCGTCGTGAATTGTTCCAAGACGATATTTTCCTTATTTCAAACAGTATTTTTTATGTATATGCGAAATTCTCACTTTATCAAGAATTTCCTGCACAAGTTATACGTATTTTACAGAAATCGTTATAAACAGTGATTATTCAAATCAATGATGCCGTAGCGAATTATTTCAAAACGATATTTTCCATATTTCAAACAGTATTTTTGAAGTGAATGCAAAATTTTCCATTTATCAAGAATTTCCTGCACAAGTTATTAGATGTCATTATAATTAATGATTTTTTCAAGAATGATTCCGCCGCGAATTGCTCTAAAACAATATTTTCCTTATTTCAAACAGTATTTTTGAAGATTAAAAAATTTTCACTTTATAAAGAATTTTTGGCACAAGTTATACGGAATTTACAGAAATCGTTATAAACAATGATTATTCAAACAATGATTCCGCCGCGAATTTTTTCAAAACAATATTTTCCTTATTTCAAACAGTATTTTTGAAGTGTATGAAAATTTTTCACTTTATAAAGAATTTTCTGCACAAGATATACGCATTTTACACAAAACATTATAAACAATAATTACTTAAACTGTGACAAGGTGTCACCGATAGACCCCTTGGCAGATCCGTCGCGGTGGATGCCGCGGTTCCCTCGCGTGTCGAAAGTGTCCCGGAGCTCAGGATCGCCTCCCTCAATCCTTTTTTTTTATCAATTTTCATGCGTTCGGATACCCGTCCGTCAGTCGCCGGCAAAGCGCCTGAACGGATTTACCGTCATTGTTCGGTTGCGCGTTTCGCCGGGAGCGTCACCACCTTCCGAGCACTCGAAACGCCCGAGTCCCTCTTTCCCCTGGCTGTCCCTCTCGGCAGCGCAGGAGGTACCACCCAATGGTAGGAGTCATCGTGGCCGTCGAGAAGGGACACCGCCCCTCTCTGACGCGCCTCTATCGTTTCCCCCTTTCTGTCGCTGCGCGTCTGCATTACTCAGGCCCAGCACGCTAAAAACCGCCTCACATTCCCCCTCTTTTCCCGCGTGTATGGCAACCTTACTCGCCTCCACTAACTCGGCAGTAGCCGTCCAACTCTTGCCACCTAAAAGCTGCATTTTGGTAGCGTGGCTGTTCACACCGACGTTGCATCATATAACGCCTGTCTCTCTCTCTCTCTATCGCTGCACGGAAGCCGACGAGACGAAGACCGAGAATACTTTCCCGACACCTGTGATTTGGTGGGGAAAACCCCTATCGAACCCCGCTTTTCTATTCCTCAGCCCAACTACATAGTGGGTTCCCCCGTATCAGCCCCGGTGATTCTCCGCTCCTGGGCATTGGAGATGCGCGTACGGTTCCCGCGCGCATATACCAAGCGCGATGGCGGCCCCACTACTTCACTTCGTTTTCGGATGCGTTACGAGACGGACCCCAAAAACCCTTTTTGTTTTTCGAGCTGTGTTGCGATCTTCTTAGCGAAAATTTCTGTTTTTTTTATCGATTCCCGGTCTCGCGTGTGGCTAGTGCCAAAAATATTGTTGTGCGGACTAAGAGTAGAGCTAGCAGCCCCATCTACGTGCAGAGATTTTGTTGTGTGCAGTGACCCCCTACACGAGGAGCGTTTTGTGCGACGAGAACCCCCCATCCTGTGCCCCCCCCCCCCCACCCCGCGGTCTATACACTTATCGTGCCTCCGGTCTTTTTTTAAGAGACTCTACCGTCGAGTGATTTGTGAACTCAGCACCCTCTGCGTATTAGTGCGTTCATTTTCTTGTCGCGCCCCCAAAACTTTAATGTATTTTTTTTTAGAAATATAACTTTCAGTTTCGTGTATAGAGGTTGAGATTATTTAACCCCCTTGCGTTTTTCTCATTCATTTTTTTTTGTGTTCTACCCTTTTCCAATTCGGGAAAAGGGCTATAAAACAATGAATCCATCCCGAATGGTTTCAAAACTATATTATCCTTATTTCAAACAGTATTTTTTGAAGTGTATGCTAAATTTTCCTTTTATAAAGAATTTCCTGCACAAGTTGTTAGAAATCGTTGTAAACAATGATTATATAAACAATGATTCCGTCGTGAATTGTTCCAAGATGATATTTTACTTATTTCAAACAGTATTTTTTATGTGTATGCGAAATTTTCACTTTATCAAGAATTTCCTGCATAATTTATTAGAAATCATTATAAACAATGATTATTTAAAGAATGATTCCGTCGCGAATTTTTTCAAAACAATATTTTCCGTATTTCAAGCATTATTTTTGAAGTGTATGAAAAATTTTCATATTATAAACAATTTTCTGCACATGTTATGCGCATTTCACAGAATTCGTTATAAACAGTTATTATCTAAACAATGATTCCATCCCGGAATTGTTTCAAAACTATATTTTCCTAATTTCAAACAGTATTTTTGATGTGTATGCAAAATTTTCACTTTACATAGAATTTACTGCAGAAGTTGTCAGAAATCGTTATATAGAATGATTATTTAATCAATGATTCAGTCCCGAATTTTTTCATAACGATATTTTCGTTATTTCAAACAGTATTTTCGAAGTGTATGCAAAATGTTCACTTTATAAAGAATTTTCGGCACAAGTTATACGCTTTTTACAGAAATCGTTATAAAAGGTGATTATTCAAACAATGATGCTGTAGCGAATTATTCCAAACGGTATTTTCCTTATTTCAAACAGTAATTTAGAAGTCTATGCAAAATTTTTACTTTATCATGAATTTCCTGCACAAGTTGTACGCATTTTACAGAAATCATTATAAACAGTGATTATTTAAAAAATGATTCCGCCACGAATTGTTTCAAAACAATATTTTCCTTATTTCAAACAGCATTTTTAAAGTGTATGCTAATTTTCACTTTATCAAGAATTGGCAGTACAGATTATAGGCTTTTTACAGAAATCATTATAAACAATGATTCCATCCCGAATTGTTTCAAAACAATATTTCCCTTATTTTAAACAGTATTTTTGAAGTGCATGAAAAATTTTCCCTTTATCAAGAATTTCCTGCACAAGTTATTAGAAATCATTATAAACAATGATTATTCAAACAATGATTCCATCGCGAATTGTTTCAAAACGATATTTTCCTTATTTCAAACAGTATTTTTGAAGTGCAAGCAAAATTTTTCCTTTATCTAGAATTTCCTGCACAAGTTATTAGAAATCATTATAAACAATGATTTATAATGGCTGTTTTTTTTTCCGGCCAAAATTTATTGGCTTGTCGTCCACCGCCCGTGAAGCGGGCTTTGGGGTTTTCTCGGGAAAACCCCGCGCCAGGTGGACGACTCGCTTTTTTTTTTAGCCCGGCTAGCTGGCGAACTCCCGGTAGGGCACGAGCTCGCCCAGAGGAGGTCGGCTCCTGCCTCCTTCCGCGCCTGAAACGGGGATCGCGAAATGTCCCTACGGCGGCACCGCACACCGCCCGCACAAACCACGAAAGGGGTGTAGCAGGAAACAATAATAATGATTTATTAAAAAAAGGATATCGGGCCTTCTTGCCCTCTCAATTTATTTGAAATAATACACGGGTGGCCCACGGCCGACTTACAATTAGTTGTTCACAAAGTTGCGGTTCGCCTGCTCGCTCCCGACAAAATGGCGTCTCGTCCTCGGGGTGATGGCGGGTCTCGTCCTCGCTTGACGGCCGATCTCGTCCTCGTTGACGGCAGACCTCGTCCTCGGGATTCCAATTGTACTGGTCGTTTCCCTCTTTGCATGACGTAACTCGCAGATCCAATCCTCGACTACTCACGCGGTGCTCGAAACTTGGGGGTTTACTCGACACGTTTTGTTATTATACGTCCTTCCTACTCGAAGGTCTACTCGGAACTGATTAACGCGATCCTTCCTTCTCGAAGGCTCAAACGCGACTCTTCCTGTTTGAAGGTTGTAAAACGACTCTCTCGGCGGCACTCTACGCGGCCGCGCATCTCCGTGCGCCGTATCCGGCGGCGCTCGGGCATTTTCGGGGCCGTTCGTATCTGCGACGATCCTACTATCGATTGATTCGAATGATTGTATCACTCCGCGTTCTCGCGACCGCGGCACGACTCCTGGACAAACGTAACGTCCCGTTACAGATTATTTAAAAAATAATTCCGCCGCGAATTGTTTCAAAAAAATATCTTCCTTATTTCAAACTGTATTATTGAAGTGTATGAAAAATGTTCACTTTATAAAGAATTTCCTGCCCAAGTTATTAGTAATCGTTAGAAACAATGATTATCCAAACAATGATTCCATCGCGAATTGTTCCAAGACGATAGTTTCCTTGTTTCGAACAGTATTTTTGAAGTGTATGCAAAATTTTCACCTTACACAGAATTTCCTGCACAGGTTGTCAGAAATCTATTTAAACAATGATTATTTCAATAATGATACCGTCGCAAATTGTTTCAAAACGATATTTTCCTTATTTCAAACAGTATTTTTGAAGTGCATGCAAAATTTTTCCTTTATCTAGAATTTCCTACACAAGTTATTAGAAATCATTATAAACAATGATTATTTAAAAAATGATTCCACCGCGAATTGTTTAAAAAAAATATTTTCCTTATTTCAAACTGTATTATTGAAGTGTATGAAAAATGTTCACTTTATAATAAATTTCCTGCACAAGTTATTAGAAATCGTTATAAACAATGATTTCGTCGAGAATTGTTTCAAGAATATATTTACCTTATTTCAAACAGTATTTTTGAAGTGTATGAAAAATTTTCTCTTTATCAAGAATTTCCTGCAAAAGTTATTAGAAATCATTTTAAACAATGATTATTTAAAGAATGATTCCGCCGCGAATTGTTTCAAAACAATATTTTCCTTATTTTGAACAGTATTTTTGAAGTGTATAAAAAATTGTCACTTTATAAAGAATGTACTGCAGAAGTTGTCTGAAATCGTTATAAAGAATGATTAGTTAAGCAATGATTGTATCATTTATATTATATTGTATCATTTATATTGTATCATCACACTGTATTTTTTAAGTGTATGCAAACTTTTTACTTTATCAATAATTTTCTGTACAAGTTATTAGAAATCATTATAAACAATCATTATTTAAACAATGATTCCGTCGCGAATTGTTCCAAGACGATATTTTCCTTATTTCAAACACTATTATTGAAGTGTATTCAAAATTTTCATTTTACATATAATTTACTGCAGAAGTTGTCAGAAAACATTATAAAGAATGTTTATTTAGACAATGATTCCGTCGCTAACGTTTTCAAAACGATATTTTCCTTATTTCAAACTGTATTTTTGAAATGTATGCAAAATTTTCACTTTATAAAGAATTTCCTGCACACGTTATTAGAATTCGTTATAAACAATCATTATCCCTCTTAAAAATGGTGTGGGATGAAAGTTGTTCGACACGAAGGGGGGAGTTCAGTGATAATGAAATGGACCCCCTCCCTCGTCACTAGGGGTGGGGTGGGGGAAAAATAAAACTTAAATCGGAGTACCCACTTTTTATTGCCCATTTTGATTCTCCACAAAAAAGTTCACCAATTTGATCCTCGAGTTTTTGTGTTTTGGCTCACAGGTGGCGCTGTAGTCGACAAAAAGCAAAAAAAATCCCTCTGATTCGAAAACGTCTTCAGAATTTACATCACATCTGGTAAATAAAAGAAGACGTATATTATATTATAAAAACTATTCAATGCCACCAAAACGAAATGTTGAGTTTTCTTTGATTTTATTTTATTATTGTAATGTTTTTTAGTGTTTATGTTACGTCCGAAATTAGCGCTCGAACTCGAGGCACCAATTTAGGACGGTCGAAAGGGGCGAAGGGACGATCCGGGGTTCGCTGTTGAACGCACGCTGATGGATGTAGAAAAGGGAGGAAGGCGGCGAAATATATGTATAATCCGGTAAATAGGTAAAATGTAATTTATTTAGGCCGTTGTACATATTCTTGAATCATAATTTTCTTCGGTGTATGAGAAGTATCTGGGAAAGGATTAGGCGGAAGTGTGGAAGTCGCTGCGGATGGTGGGGCCATCGGGAACTGGCAAACTTAGGCCAGTTTTTTCAAGGTGACGGGAATGGTGGAGAGTTCGGGTTGCAACAATCTCGAGAGATGTGCTCCTCACACGGACTACTATGTGAGGAGTCTAAGCCGGGCCTTTTTCTCCCGTCGACGCTGCTGAGCACTCTTCGCTAAAAAAGAAGAATGGATGTTATCGTCAGACCAAGATAGATGGGGTGAAAGTGAAAGAAAAGGCGGAGTAGCGAGAACACCTGTGATTGGTGACGGGAAACGGACCGTATAATTTAAAGGGAAATGAAATTGCAGGAACGTGGAAGTTTCTATTGTTGCAAAAAAAATGATGGTGTCTGTGGGTCAGTCATGCATCAAAGCATGTCGACTTTGATTCCACGAGCAACCAAGGGATCGATCAATCTGAGGGATTGCAACAAAGATGTATTCATTGCCATCATTAAAAATTATTGGAAGAAAACAACGAGTGGCCTAACTGTAATTGTAACTTTTACCAACTGCTGTTTGTGATTTTCACCGTTTTTCGACATTTCCCCCCTCCAACGGTGTGTTTCTGTCGTTTCAAACACCTTCCGTCGTAATCGCTCGGATTCTCAAACGTTTAGGCCTTGTCGAAACACTTATAATTTCAACCAGTAATGAAATTAAAATGAAAAAGCTAATATAAAAAAGAGAATATTAAAATTATGTTCAATAACTATAAAGTTGATACAATTTCAATTTGACAGTTACTTGGAATAGACTGGTATATGAATATGATTTGTTAGCATGCAATTATAATAAATCTAAAGAAAGAAAAAAGACAATTAATATAACAAAATATAATATGAAAACAAATAACAAAAAAAAATGTTTGTATAGACATGCATAAAAAATATTTATAGACATGCAAAAATATATATATAGACATGAAAAAAATATACTATATAATAAATAAAAATTGAAAAATTAAAAAGATACATGCATGGCGTTTCGTTTAATCCCCTCCGCAACTGAACTCTTCAGTGAGGCTTGGCGGAAGGAATCAGCCTCAGACGCCATAACTACAAACTGATACTGAATTCGGATACACACATGCATGACATTTACAGAGAACCCAGGTAAGAAAAGATTCCTAAGTGATTGAAGGGGTGGTTAATTAGGAAAGGAAAACTACATCTATGCTGACTCATTTTGATTATTATTTAGAGGAAATTAGTTAATAAAAAACGTGCCAATAGTGAATAGAAAATTTAGTCTGGTATATTAATTGATAATTATACATATTTGCAATATGTATTTGTACGCGATAATAATAATAATAATGATAATAATAATTCAAAATGTTCAGCAAGACAACTACAGAACTAGATACTGATGTGTAGTATTGTGGACTTGGTTTGGCTCTCCGCTAATTATCTACATTTTGTTGAAGATTTTTGTATTGGCTCAGATAGCGGAGGTTCAGATCATTGTCCGGCTACGGTCACTTTGAATTTAAATTGGGATAAATCTTACGGTTCGCAGCCTACTTGCATAAATTATCAAGCTAATACAAAATTAAATTGGTCGGCGAATGGTGTGTCACCCTTTTAAATCTTGCAGAACAAGAGGGCTTAATTAAAACGACAATTTTCTCAAAAACTAATCGTGTTTCACATCATGAGTCTCCTTGGTACGACTTGAGCTGTAGATAAGCCCGTAAAGATATGAACAATGCGCTTCATCTTCTTCGTATCAAAAATTATGACAGTTCTTATGAAATAGGTTATTTACAAGCCAAAGAAATTTTTAAAAATACAACTGCTACTGTGAAAAAATTATATTTGACGAAGGTTGCGGACTCTTTTGCGGCGGTGCATGATTCCAGAGGTTTTTGGGCCACGGTTCGAAGGCACAGAAGAACGCCTCATTATAACTCAACTGTTTCCTCTGTGGCGTGGGCGCCACATTTGGAATTCCTGTACCCGCCGAGAATACTGTCCCCTATGACTTTTTATGGTACCTTCGATCCTAAGCTTGATACACCGATAACAGTTCCCGAACTAATGATGAGCATGAAGATACTGAAAACTGGAAAAGCGGTAGGTCCTGATGGAATCCCAGCTGAAATTTTGAAATTGCTTTCGGGTGATTGGTTTTCTTATGTACTGGACTTATTTAATTATATATTTGACAGTGAATTACCTCCAGACGGTTGGATGCATGCCAAACTCTTCATGCTCTTCAAAAAGGGGAACCGCGCTGATCCTCTGAGCTATAGGGGTATAGCGATTACTAATGCCTTGACTAAATGTTTCACGCAAATTATTGCTAATAGACTAGACTCATGGCTTGAAATCAATAAGGTAATTCCAGAGGAACAAACTGGCTTCAGGAGGGGACGTTCTACGAAAGACAATATTTTTTCTTTAAATGCCGCTGTTCAGATTCAACTATAGAGAAAAGAATCTAAATGCTATGTTTTATTTGTTGACTTCCGAAAGGCGTTCGACACAATACCTCATGAAACGCTATGGTGTAAATTGTCTGGTCTTGGTATTAGTGCCAAACTAATTAGGTTACTAAAATCCTTCTACAGCGGGGCGAGGTCATCGGTTATCTGCTCTACAGGCTCAACTCCATCAGTTAGGGTGACCGAGGGAGTTCTTCAGGGCGAAATACTGAGTCCATTACTATTCCTTATTTATATTTCTGATATTGTTTCGTTTTTCAGAAGTCATGGTTTGAGGGGCGTGGACTACACGTTGATCTTTGACCTGTTGATGTTACTCTATGCGGACGATCTGGCGATTTTTGCTTATTCTCTGGCTGATTTAAGAGCAAAATTAAAAATACTTGCTCTATACTGTTCACTGAATGGGCTCATGATTAACTTGACAAAAACAAAAATTGTGGTTTTTAGACGGGGGGGGGCCCGTTAGATTCATACTCCAGGAATTTTTACTTTAATAGTCAGCTGGTATAGGTTGTGTCATCTTCCCTGTATTTGGGCACAGTCGTCTCATCGTCGGCTAGAGGACTGAGGGCCACTGAAAACGCTATAGCCAAGACTAGACAAGCTACGGCTTCTGTTCTAGCTGTATTGTCTTCAGTGAAAGGTGACTCGTACGAAGCGGCCATTAAACTATATAAAGCATCCATAATTTCAACATTATTATACGCAGCCCATTGTTGGGCCTTTGGCCACCTTGATCTTTTAGAATCAGCGCAAATTATTTTTTCAAAAAATGGCTTCGGCTTCCTAGGTCGACGCCTTCATATCTGCTGCGCCTTGAACTAGGCCTATATCATATAGCTGTTGAGATCATACGCAGGTCGCTTCTACTCGTAATAAAGCTTCGCAAACAGGCTTCTTCCAGCTTGCCTCGCATGGGCCTTTTGAGATAGCTTGCGATCAGCTTGGAGGGTCCAAGCGATCAGACCATAAACTGGGTTTGCCAGCTGAGGACTATTTTGTGTTCATACGCCCATGATGACCTCTGGTCTGACTTTTCTCCAGAAAATTGGGAGGCGCGTCTGGAAGCGACTTGTGCCACTTTTGCTTGTGAACAACGCAATCGTGATTTACAGCGCTACTTTAATTCTGAATCTGTACAGTTACCGATTTTTAGGCAACTTTCGGATGGCCTCGCCAGTTTGTATCCTACGCGTTGTCCTTAGGCGTTTGTAAGCCTGAGAATACAATTGCGAACTGCTACTAATCACTCGCGAGATTTGGTTATTGGCAACTATCGCCACATATATAACCCGACCGAAATTTGCACGTTATGTAATTTAGGTGAATTAGAAACCTTAATTCATATTTTTTGTAATTGTCCGATATCACGTCCCTCGAGATCAAGATTACAATAGTCAGATGTTTAAAAACCGTCATATCACTTCATGTGTAGTCTTTTTACTTGCCTCTAATGAATTGTATGCGCTCAAGAAACTGTATTTTTTTGTGAAATCGTGCTTCCGTATAAGGCAGTTCGTACTTGAATCGTAAATCTCTGTGATTATTTATTGTTATATATAGGCAGTTATCCTAAGGTTGTCTTAAGTGTTGATATTGTTTTGTTTCGTAATCATACTGTTTTTATTTACTGTTTTACCGCTTCATTGTATTTATATATTTGTATTGCGACTTGAATTTTTGTGTGCACTCAACCCTAAAGAATTTATGTATATTCATGTAAGGGTTAAATAAATCTAATCTAATCTAAATCTACTGATGTGTAAATACCGTTACCATTATGGATGTGAGTTAGTGAGGGCAATTGGTAGGTTTAAGGTATTAATTATTTTATTTTAATTTTTAAATGCACATACGTTAAATCTGTATTATTGGTTATAGACTCTGGGCGTGAATAAGTTCTCAATACTAGTTTTGTTTTAAAACTTTATCAATTCTTTTCTTTACTTACTAAAATCATAGTTTCAAAATTTATTTATACACATTATACTAATTATGCATTAAGAATCATTTCGAATTGACAGCTTGGAATATATTTCCTGCATGACCCATCTTAAAATAAAATATCCCCTTACTAACTCACATCCATAATGGTATTATCATCTATTCTCTATTGGCATGTTTTTTATTAACTAATTTCCTTTAAATAATAATCAAGATGTGTCAGCACAGATATAGTTTTCCTTTCCTAATTAACCATCCCTTCAATCACTTGGGAATCTTTTCTTACCTGGATTCTCCATAAATATCATGCATGTGTGTATCAGAATTCAGTATCAGTTTGTAGTTAGGGCATCTGAGGCTGATTCCTCCCGCCAAGCCTCATTGAAGAGTTTAGTTGCGGAGTTATCTTTTTAATTTTTTAATTTTTATTTATTTGTATATTTTTTGCATACCTATATACATTTTTTTGCATGTCTATATATATATATATATATATTTTTTGCGTGTCTATATAACAATTTTTTTGTTTTTTAGTTTTTATATTATATTTTGTTATATTAATTGCCTTTTTTTTCTTTAGATTTATTATAATTGCATGCTAACAAATCATATTCATATACCAGTCTATTCCAAGTAACTGTCAAATTGAAATTGTATCAACTTTATAGTTATTGAACATAATTTTAATATTCTCTTTTTTATATTAGCTTTTTCATTTTTATTTCATTACTGGTTGAGATTATAAGTGTTTCGAAAAGGCCTAAACGCTTGAGAATCCGAGCGATTACGACGGAAGGTGTTTGAAATGTTTAGAAATTTCCAAACTATGGCATTTTAATATCTAATGCAATTGGCCAGTTTAAGCCATTAATTATTTTATTTTGATTTTTAAATGCACCTTCCGTAAATCTATATTATTATAGATATTATTATAGAAATTTATGTTTTCAAAGACGCTGATTACCAACTTGCAGGCAATTTTCAATCATTCAAAATGGCGGATCCAAAATGGCCAACATTTTTTTTTTAAGTCAAGTCAAGCGGCCATATTGCATTTTCTGTTTGAAGTTTTAAAAATTTGTCCTCAAATTTGGATTTAGATATTCAACATACCCAATGAAACCTAACTCTGGGGTATATCTGTTTATTTATTCTCTATTTATTAATTCTTTTATAATTACGCGTATAATGAAAAATGATTAAAAATTGCCCAAATTTGTGCGGCCCCATTGGATTTTACGCATAGAATTTTCGAAATCTGACCTTAATTTCGGATCCTGAGATTCAAAATACCCAATAAAACATAACGCTGGTATATATATCTTTGTTTAGTCTCTGTTTATTCAATCTTTTATAACTAAGTGTATACACGTAGTCCACAGTGTAAGGGTTAAAAACTATTCGATGAAAAAAACGAGAGGCCTAACTGTAATTGCAACTTTTATGAACCGTTGTTGTGTGATTTTAACTATTTTTCACCATTTTTCTCCCTCTAAAAGTGCATTCCTGCCATGAAATTTTTGAAAATCGGTCAAGTTATTCCAATGAATGAGGGCAATCCATCATTATTAACTATTCAAAGAAAAAACGAGTGGCCTATCTGTAGTTACAACTGTTATCAACCGATATTTTTGATTTTCACCGTTTTTCAATATTTATACCCAGTCAACGGTGCCTTCCTGTTATTAGAATTCTTTGGAAATCGGTGAAATCATTCATTGCCAACATAATTATTAAATATTCGAAGAAAAAAACGAGTGGCCTAACTGGAATTGCAACTTTCATCTTTGTTTGTGATTTTTAACGTTTACTATTTTTCCCCCTCGAACGGTGCCTTCCTGTTATCCGGATTTTTTGAAAATGGATCAGATTACTCATTTCCATTATAAAAAACTATTCGATGAAAGAAACGAGTGACGAAAGAAATGCGCAGAGAGATCTGGGTGGGATATTATCATAAAATCTCAACTGACGAGAAACCCCAGCATTCATACTGTTCCGACTCCTCACGCAAATTCAAGAAAGCTGCCAGATAAAAGGCAGTTAAACTTTTGAAACATCCTCCTGCTCTTGCTCGAGATGTTCAAGAAATTCTAAAACCAATCTATGAAGATTTAACAAAGCAAGAATTACTTGAAAGTTGCCTTGGTGGAAAAACGTAGAACAACAATGAGTCATTCAACAACTGCGTTTGGGCAATGGCTCCTAAACACGTCTTCAGCAGAAAAATTATTGTTCAAATAGTTTTAGAATACCAGACTTATTATACGTTATAACTGCACTATAAATCCCTTTTGTTGCAGCGGGGGTATAAAATATGATTTTATTATATTTTCAATGCAACTTTCGAATGCAATCGCGTGCATTTAACGAAACTGAAATGAAAAGTTGTTTTGTCAGCATTAATTAATTTTTCATAATTTAAAAGACAAAAACTGCATACCAACGTTTTCTAAATTGCTATTTATTACAACGCAGAATAACATTTCTAGAGAATACGTTGATATCTAAATGCTAATTACTCACTGGCTCCATTTTTTAAACGCGTTTTATATTAATGTTATTTATCTTTAATTCTACCGTAATTTGTAAAATAAGATCCACACAACAGAGTGGATTTAAAACTCGATTTTAAATCCGAATTTGCTGCAGAAAAGTGAAAAATAATAGTGGATTTTCAGTCTCAGGGAAATTTCGTTGAATATTGACGTATTTGCTTGACGTCGTTACTGTAGGTTGTTTGGGATCGCTGATTCAAATTGAAAGTCAATTTCCAAACGTTAAAAATGTCAGATCCAATATGGCGGACATATTTTTGATAAATTCACCGAATTCCCATGAAACTTGTTAATTGGTACACTGAAAAAACTGCAGGCGATGTGTTGAACTAAATACAGTACAAAACGTATCCATGCATTTCGTACGACGTCTACGTTATATTTGGGCTAATCATTAGCCCAAAAGTCAGGCGAACGTCTGTGTTAAATTGCGAGCGAGCAGATATGCTGAGAAGAGTGTAGATGCCCGCCTGTCCATAATCCATATCGTACAACCGGCTTACTATATATATAGGAATTAAATTACAAGAAAGGGGACTAATTATTCATTTTACTGAAGAAAAACAATATACCATATAAAGGGTCGATAACTTTTAGGAATTTTATTTTAATTCATTTCACACAAATGGCTTTAACCCCAAATAACTAATTAAATCCTGACAAAATATTTTTCTACCCCCTATGTAGTTTACGATCATTTCTACAAAATGGCAGTGTCCAGGTGTTTAGGGTCGCCGATTGCGAGGTCTAAGTGACGCGCTTCGTAGTTTTCGATCATTTCTCTCAAATGGCAGAGCCCGGGTTGTTTAGGGTCGCTGATTTCGAGGTCTAAGTGACGCGCTCCGTTATTTTTGATCATTTCTGCCAAAAGCCAGTGTCCATTTCTTGTATTTGTTATAAACTTACCTTAGTTGAGAATTCTGAGAAAAGCAACAAAGTGATTTCTTTATAAAGACATATTTCAGAATAAAAATTAAGTCATAGTGAAATGAAAATAAAGAAAATACATTTAAAATAGAATAAAAATAAGAATACATGCATGTATAGTCAGGTTAAAACAATTTACTTAAATAATATGTAGAAAGCATATGGTTTTATAAAAATGTATTTTAAAATTATAGGATGTATCGAGTACATATGAAATGTGTATTTCCATTTTTAATGGATATACAAGGAGAAACGTTTGGTAAATCCTTAAAATTATACAATGTAAGTTTTTTATATTCGTTCTGAATAATGTATGCGTGATAATGTCGGTCGAAAGTTATTTCTTTGAAAACTTTTACAAGAAAATATATTTCCTCTTTTTGCGAACAAATTTCAATAATCTCGCCGAATTCATTTTCGCTGTCAGTCATATCAGGTACAATGAATGTACCTGTTTTGAACATAATGCCCGAAATGTTGACTGTTTTATAAAGTTTTGGACATTTTAATTGAGGAAATCTAGATATGTAATGTAAATCAACATCGATTGTAACTGGTATACCAAAAATAATGTTTTCTTCACATTCCATAGTGTGATACATTTGGCACATTTTCAATTTTTGTTTCATTGCTATTGTATGCAATAAATTTTTCCTGCAACTCGTTGATTGCACGTTACCTTTCACTTCCCGGTGTCGTGATTCATATCTCATACTCCAAAAATTAATTAATGGACCATTTTCCAATAAGATTCTCGGGTAATGCACCAGATTATAAAACTTTGGTTTTAAGTTTCCAAACATTTTCAAATAAAGTGCATTATGATTTTCGATTAATTTTTTCAATACTTTTGCATCGGATCTAACAATTCTCGGCGACATTAAGATGTCTACAATTTGACGCAAATAAATATATAGTTGCCAACATTCATGATTTTCTGGTATTATGTCCCCAATTATCACACTAAAACATCGCATGAGGCCAAGCATTTCAGATGCCGACATTTTAATGCTTAATTTCCTCTTTAATCTTTGAAGTGATATTAATGGTGGAGTATTACAATTTTGCATTTCAGTGAATGGAAAATTTTGTATGCGAGCATTTAAATCTCCGAGTTTTACATATTTTTGTTCAAACACATACTTATATATAATTTCGGTCATAACATAGATACAGACGCCTTCTAAAACGTCGTGCATCATATCTACGCAAACATTTTCAGTGACGTGAAAGTCATCAATTCTGTGGAACGCACATTGTTCTTTAATCCCGCTTTTTGACACATTCAATTCTTTTATGTCTTCGGCATAATTTTCTCGAGTTCTTAGCAATGACTTATCTTCCGTTGTCATGATTGCAGATTGTTCGGATGATGCTTTACATACCCGACATGAATAATTTGCATTGAAAGACTCTGTGAAACCTAAAATTCCATTGAGACCGAGATTATCGCCAAGAACCAATGCTAACGCAAACTTAATCTGTTTGGAGGTTCCACTTGTACGAATCGTTAGTCCGATGTTTCAGAGAACCCGAAAATCTTCAATCAAAGTTTGAAATGTCTTTTCGTTTGTAGTCCGCTTTTTATCATCGGCGTGTACTAGCAAAGTGAAAATGATGCTATTCAACTTGGATACTAAATGCGGTGGAAGACATGCAATTGATGTATATACAGCGCCGAACTTGTTCACGCCAGCATGGCTACCTAAAGGATCTCCAGTTTCCAACTCGTCCCAAATCATATATAAGGGCAAAATGAGATCATCATTATTTTTGGCATATTTTTTTCTCCACATGTCACCTTGAATAGTGTTCGTTATTATATCCGAGTCTGATCGCAATTCTTTCTCATATTCAATAATTTTTTCTAACATTCCCGGTATTTCTAAAAATAACTGTAGTGATTTCATTAAAGGAACGTATACTTCATACATATTACATGGCATATACCGCAGATCATTACCTACTATTTTTTAAGTAAAAGTCATTCCTATTTCCAACATTTTGTGATCTATAAATCCTCTCTCTCGTAAAATTTGAAATCGTTTATACTCGGTGCTTACATCTTCAAAAATGCCACTAAAATTTTGAAAGCATTTTTTTATTTCCTCGATGCAAGATTCCGCAACATTTTGTTTCTTTAAAATTAATATCACTTCATTTTTAATTGATTCTAGATAAATGTTAATAATAAAATTGCGTATAAATTCTACTACATCTTGAATCAGTTTTCGAGGAAAGTTGGACTGTCCGTATAACATTAAAATAAATGTTAAAATATGGTGAAACAAATTTTTATAATCCATATTGAAAGATTAAATTTTTTAATTCAAAGTAGTTTTAAACGCACGCAGATGCAGAATATCACAAATTAACAACTTTCGTAAAAACAAAAATTATGGTAATTTCTTAATCTCGACGCAGAGTTTGCTGGCTGCAGCAAAGCATTTAACCGGAGTAAGTTCATATACAGATTGCTGTAAAAATGTCCACACGTAGTCACACACGAACGGACATCTTCGAACAGCTAATAAACACTTAAAACAAACTTCTATAGCCTTTTCTACATTCGTATAAAAATATTTGTCTTTCTTTAGTACAACATATGCTATATGGTTCTCAACAGTACCGCACATAACCACATACGGTAAAATGGGTTGCTCGTGACTTGTGAGTCACTCTTCGTATTCGTGAATCTTCAAATCAATGTCTACATTCTCCTGAAATAATGAGGAATTTTATATATATATAATATATATATATATATAAACAGCTGAACATACAACTATAAAAATGTACTTTACTTTTACTTGCAGTACGAAACTCTTAGATATGTCTTCTTTTCCCATCGTCACTGCAGCTGGTGTAGTTTTCTTTTTCAATTTAACTGATTTCACTACCGTCATACACAGTGGAAGTACCAACAATCCTAATACACTGATATGCGTTTCTGGAAGAAATGTAACATATAATAAAAATGTAATAAATTAAGCGCATGCACGGGCAAATACTGCATAAGAAAGAATACCTTCAGAGATTAAATCAGCGTGAATTTGCATAAACTCCTTTACTTCCTTAATTCTTGATTTTTTACAAGTGGAAATTATTTTTGAGGCTACATCAGGCCAAGTACTCGAAAACGCCGATGTCGAAGTCGCTACTCCTTGTTCAATGTGTTCGTGAATTATTTTATTGAAGTCGGATTCCAACTGTAATTATGTTAAGTAAAATTTTTTAAATCAGAATTAAAATTTCAATGACAAAAATATATCAATAATGAGGTTTGAATTGTCCATTCGTCACAATTCATTTTGTTTAACGCATTGAAAATTAATCTTTGAAAAATTGTATCTATAATTACACTTAAAATGTTAATATTATTGCTTACAAAGGAATAAAAAGAATACTTCAATTATTATCAATAAGTATTCAGATTACATCTTTTATTTAGAATAAAATCATTTTTGTAAAAAATTATAAGTAATATTTGAAAATCATGTATTTTTAGCAATTACTGGATTGTCTTTTTAGAGCCAGATTCTGAATATAACTTTAGTCAGCAAAATTACAGAGAGCCTTTTACAAAAAACGAAAAAAATACGGTGTCAATAAAAAAAATATTTTAGTCCTACAAATGAATTAAAACTGTAATAAATTAATCCTAAAAGCAAGTTGTTAAATAACAGATTATTTTTCATGAAAAATATTGCTTTCTTTTTAGAAATATATCATGATTAATATAATTTAAGAACTCACATATCAAAAGAAATTTTTTGTTAAACCCGGTTTTCGGGTCGCACCATTTTAATTTTTTTTTTTAATGCAATGAAAAGGATTGAAATATTATTTAATTCTTTTCAATAAATATATATTTTTTACTACACATGTTATCACTTTAGGAATTTTTACCAGAGTAACTCCGAGAGGACTCGCTATGCAGGGAAAACTTGCAAAATAGCTTTCCAACGAAATATCCGCTTTCTTTTGAACTGCAACTAGTAGTTTTGTCCTTTCCTCGTAACTGGACTCCCATTGACAAATTACATCTTTTGACGAGTATCTTTCAGTATCAGGATTGATTATACAGTCGAATTGGCTTCCTATTTTAAATTGTAAATATTTTTTTTTTTTTTCTTACTTCTTGCCTTACAGAGATGAAAAAATTATTAGTGTGCATTTCTGTGCTATAGATTATAACTTTCCAAGCACATTTGCAAGCAGAAAATAGAAAAAATAAATTTTGGCCAATGTCTTTAAGTTTTAAACAATTTAAAGACATTTTGTACCGTCAATGCTGTTTTCGTTCTCAAAATTATCGTTTTCTTCATTATTCGTTTCGTTTAGTAGATTCGCTGTACGTAACAGTTTACGTAAATATTTGTAATGGGTGTAGAGAGAACCTCGAGCACCAATGGTATGTCTTCCAGACCCTTTTAAATGCGGCTTATACAATAAGTCCTCATCTTCGGATGGAAACAATTCCTTAATCTGATCTCTCAATTTTATAAATTGAGAAGGTTTAATCCTATCCAAGCAAAATAATTTAATTAATTTACTAAATACTTGATTAAAAGTCCCTAACAAAAATTATGATGAAATTTTTACTCACTTATAACTGGAATGTACTTCAAATTCGCGAAAAATTAATAAATCATGTAATTTATTGTAATCAATGCTTTTATTCTTGTTTACATATGTTCCAAGTATAATTTTTCCTTGCAGGCTGCTATTTAAAAAATGGAAAAGATCATTCTCTTTGAATACGAATTTTTCTAAAAAATAAATACAATAAAGTCCAGGTATTAAAATAAAATCTACATGTAACTGAAATAACATGCTCTATAAATATTACCTATCGTAACAAGCGATGCTTCGTTAACAGGTAAAGTCGAAGTTTCATTCGAAAAATATGCAGTACAATTCTTTTGAAACGATCCTGTTACATTTTCAACTATTTCTGTTCCTTCTGTTATTATTACATTCTCAGATATTGGATAATCTTTTACAAAACGCTCTTTTTCAGAATTGAACTTTAATAGGACTTTTACAATTAAATCTATTGATTGACCTTTCAATATAGACATTACATTGTCATCATTGAGAGCAAAAAAGCTGTTGTCATTTATACCATTTGCTGCATGCAAAAATAAATAAATGTAAAGAAAATAGTTATGATACGTATAGGTTATGTACGATAATTACTTACATTTGAAGAGGACACACATTTGTGACAAATCCAATTCGTTAAAGAATTGTTCCATGCTGCACTTTTTCACTTGCGAATATCAGGTGATAAAAAGAATTTTTCCGTAAACAACATCAAAATGCTTGTCTCTGTCTTAATGATCACGCGCGGCGATACGAAATGCACGTGCACTATGCAACAGCAGGGTACATACGTTGAGCTTTGGGGTATGATTCAACTCCAATCGAACGCAACCAATCACTCCAGTGTAAGGTGTGCACGGTTTTCCACATTTGGGGCAGATGTTATTTCGCGTAAGGCAACAGCGCTTCTTCTTTACCGGCCGTATGCTTACTGACAATTTCGGCTACGCGTTAACCCGCTGTGGGTCAACGGTTAGCCCAAACCGGGGAAGCATTCGACTCAAAGCGATGCCGCGCATCTCGCCGCCATTTTGTGTACCATGTGTATCTTACGGGCCAACATATGTCCTGCAGTTTTTTCAGTGTAGGTTTATGGGTCACTAGGAATTTGAAGTAAGTTTCTAAATGCAAAACGGCGAATTCAATGCACAAACAAATTAAAAAAAAACTGTTCGTTTGTTACAAAATTTGTTATGTATGTATTTTTTGGGTCGCTGAATACGAATCTAATGTCAGATTTTGAAAATTAAGAACGGCGTATTCCATAAAGAGGACAAATTGCAATGAAAAATTTAGATTTTTATTTGAAATAGTATTTTTGGGTTGTTGATCTTAGAGTAATTATAACGGAAGTATCTTTTATATAAAAATAAACAGGACCGTCGGCATTAGCATTACCGGTTCTACACCATGAGGAGGTAAACCGAACAGATTTTGTACGTTACGTAGGCCTGTTTGCCCAAAAACTTTCTTTTAAATGTTCTTTGTAAGTCTCTCTTAAGCAACCAACAAATCTGCCATTATGTTGGAAGATGTATTATGATACAGGGATTACGTCTCATAATGTATGGTTGAGAAAAATCCTGACGCGATGGTGCAAAAAGGACATAAAGAAGGGACAGTCTGGTCCCCTAAACCAGATATTTTTTTTTATAACTGTGATATTATTCCAAAAGCATGCAAAAATGTAAATTAGGGCCTATTAATATTATTATTATTATAAATTATTTAATATTGTAAAAAACTATAAAACTACCTTTTTATGTCTTTTACAAGAAAATATTAGCTACGAAATGCACGGGTTTAACCAAATTTCGGTTTGTTTTTTGCAGCTCGTGAAGGTCTAGGAGAAGGCCAAAGTAAAGTTAACCATCCGAAAGATATTCGGATGAGACCCGTGAAACACGTCAGATTAACACGCATAATAGCAGATCCAGCATTATTATGCGGGATTGTATTCGTAGACAGTAGCCTAACAGCGAAAACGTTATTCCATTTATTACAGGTAGATATAGCTATGATTTACAATCGTATTTTTTCTTTCGTGTTGTTTATAATTCTACCTTTTGTAGGAAATTAAAAAATGTCAGGAAGATTTTAAATTTCTCGTACCACTCTACATAAGCGAAATGACCGATGATAATACAGATCATGACGAAGATTTGCATATTAAGTATAAAAAGCAAGAAGAAGTTTTAAAAAGATTTCGAGTCCACGAATGTAACTTGTTGATTACAACTTCAATTTTGGAAGCAGGTAATTGTGTTTCTAAATTACTTATAAGACAATTCTAAGTATTATTTGATAGTCACAATAATGGATATTAAGTAATCTTTAATTGCAGGGATCGATATTCCTAAGTGTAATTTAGTTCTGAGATTTGACTTTCCAAAAAGTTATCAGTCATACGTACAGTGTAAAATTCGGTCTAAAACGGTAGATGCATTTCACGTACTATTTATTCCACACACAAGATATAAAAAGTACGTATGGAAACTTGCACAGTATCATCATATTGAAAAGGTATAACTGTATTTTATATATAGCATTCGTAATTATAAGTATTAAATTATTAATCGACTCGTTACAGTGACAACGTATGTCAACCTTATAAACTTCTGCCTGCGGGCATGCATGCGTCCGTACGCGCGTGTAATTTTCAAAAAGTTGTTTCAACGTGCGCGAAGGTAATTGTAAAATAATATAACATAACATTGTTTGTATCTGCTCAATGCTGTATAATATATTTCAATTGCAGTCTTTGGCCCGAAGAATTTCAAACAACAAACATTGATTTAATTTGTTTTTTGTGGACCCTGGCTATTTTGATGAGCGATGCTTACCTATTAAAAAAAGAGGCACAAAAACAGTATTTGTGCAATTAACACTTCTCTTTCTTGTTAGTAGAATCTAAACGTTGTAAAGAAAAGCGATTTGATTATGTATATTTAATGCTGGTATTCGCAACTTTGATCTTGTTAACGCAGTATGTTGTAACGGTGATGCTTTCCAAATCGCTGACAGCGGAAGTTTAAAAGAGAATCGGACGACTGTAGGTTGTTTTCGTACTTAGGGAATTGTCGTTGTACGTCATTCTGTAGTTGATAACCGTGCCACACCCGCTAGAAGTCTTTACGGCTCGGACCCCATGGTGCGGGGTCTCTCAGAAAGATTCAGATTCGGGTTCTTCCAGACCCCTGAGTGGGTCCTTCCAGTCCAACAGAATGCTCCTAGCCCAATATGCGTGCTATTGAAACTACTACCCGCGCTAGCCCAATACCAATTGCTGAGAGGGTCCCCCGGAATGTTCCCCAGCTTTTAACAGCTCCCGCAAATACCACTTCATACGACCTGGTGAGACATTTCGAGGGTGGCGATGATTGAAACATTATCCGGCTATCAGTTGCACACTTGCCTTCACGAGATTAGTCGCCTAGTTCAGTGGGATGCTGGGTCGCCAGCTTCCGAAGGGTAGAAACCTTCCTCTGCATGCTATAGATCACTATGCGCCCAACAGGCGTCACGCCGCGATCTGTGGCCCGCGATTTTTTAGGGCGCCTCTCTCGAAGATGGATTGTTCTCACTTGTGCCCTGAAATGGCGGTTCCCCGACCCAGGGACCTCCGCTGCGCCGCCCATCTCAACAATGCCCCGAAGGCGAGGGGGTAACTCGCCTCTGGCGCAGCCTCAGTCGCTTGTCTCGTGCCCCTCCTCGGGGCTGACTATGTGCCCGTAACCTACCTTCCAGTGTGGTGAGTCGCCCAACACCTTCAAACAGACTCTCTGAGGTTGTCTCGAGCTGTCCCGGGATCCACCACATTTCCGAAGGAGAAGCGAGCCTCCGCAATCCATCTACCAGAAAGGGGCTACCTCCCGTCCTCCTCTGGGGGGGGGGGGGGGGGTGAAGGATTCTGGTTATGTGTTGTTTTACAGTTGTTTTGTATTTGGCTGTTTCCAAAACTAGGCAATTCATCAAACAATTTGTAGCAAAATTATTCGTTGCATCCTGTATTTTTTATTTACAATCAATCTGTCAAATCGAAATTTATATTCAATATCACATTTTAAAATGATTCATTTCAAAACTATATTCACACAGCCTTAAATGCAAATTTTAATCTTTAGACTAATTTTTTCTAGTTTTAGAAAGACTGATTTTTCCAAGCGACCGAAAATATACACTATTCGATAGTCAGTACTATCGTTCTCGAAATATTTGAGATGTGTCGCTTCGCCGCACCCGTCCTTATACAGTGTGTTCCAATTAACACGAAGCACATATTTCAAAGCTAGAGACAAGATATTTTTAAATATGTACGAATCGGTACTTTATCGGTGCGCTTTCTCATATGGTGATATTTTCAATGTACAGTTCTCTCTGGAAGTGAAGAATTTAAATTGCAAGTGCACTTTTTTAAAATGAAACATAGTATTTTTATTGCATATTGGGAGTCGAAACGAAACAATTTCAACGTTTTGTACGAAACGTTTTTTTACAAAACGTAATTCATGTCCGTCAAACAACCCTGAATTTTTTTTGGCCGAAAATTACATTTTTCATTAACTTCTCATTATATAACTCATGGTCAGGTACGTGCGCCGAATCACTTACAAACGTGTTCACCGTGGGTCATTCAATAGCAGTTAATATAAAATTGTTCAATGTTGTTGCCAAAAAACATTTAGAATAGAATAGAATAGAATGTTTATTTAGCTTGAGGGATTACCTCTTGGGCTAACCGTATAGAGATAATACGGTGATAAAATAAGTAAGAATGATATAGAGATGAATAACAAAGTATATATAGTAGTAAAGGAATACGAAAACCGTACAGTAAGTTTTAGCGCAGTAAAGGGGAGTTGAACCGCCTAGATGGTAGGTGCTAATGAAAGCGTAACTAAATTAAATGTGAAACCTTTAAAGAATTATATTAATTACCCGATCAACTTTATGCCCGAGATTTCGCAGTCCCGAAGAAAGCGAAATAATTTAGGTTTAACATTATCTATAGTTTGGCTATACGTGCCGCTGTCCGGTAAAGCAGTCCAGAGCCTTGTTGATGTGATGAGAAACGATTTGGGGTAAGCTTCGGAGTGATGGAGAGGCACTCTTAACTCGCTTGTATACGGGTTTAACCAAATTTCGGTTTGTTTTTTGCAGCTCGTGAAGGTCTAGGAGAAGCCAAAGTAAAGATAACCATCCGAAAGATATTCGGATGAGACCCGTGAAACACTTCAGATTAACACGCATAATAGCAGATCCAGCATTATTATGCGGGATTGTATTCGTAGACAGTAGCCTAACAGCGAAAACGTTATTCCATTTATTACAGGTAGATATAGCTATGATTTACAATCGTATTTTTTCTTTCGTGTTGTTTATAATTCTACCTTTTGTAGGAAATTAAAAAATGTCAGGAAGATTTTAAATTTCTCGTACCACTCTACATAAGCGAAATGACCGATGAAAATGCAGATCATGATGAAGATTTACATATTAAGTATAAAAAGCAAGAAGATGTTTTAAAAAGATTTCGAGTCCACGAATGTAATTTATAACGAGTTGAGCATCTGTCCCAGTTTTAGCTTTAATGTTGAGTCGAGACCATTATATACAGCGCAACAATAGTCGAAATAGGGAAAGATGATCGAAGTCACGAGCGGTTTACGAGTATCGGTAGACAACAGATTACTATTCTTCCAGAGTTGTCCCAAAGTAGAATAGACGCGGTTGGACGTAACGATAATGTGTTGGTTCCAAGTCAAGGTGTTATCGAAATGAAAGCCAAGATTGCGTACCGACTTGGACCATGGCATGACGACCAAAATCAGAAACCATCAGTAGAGTCGTTTGGTTGCTGAATCCCTTGCGGGACCCGAGTCAACGAGTTGAGGAGAATTTAGAGGAGAATTAGCTAAACCAAGACTGCGAAGTTTGGCCCATGCACTTTTAGGATCCAATACCGATGAAAACGCTGCGTGAAAGTACTTTTCAGAAGCCAACCGACTGGCTGTTCTATAGGCTTTGAGCTATTAACTTGAGTTTTATCGAACGATCATGACGGAAGGTTCGTAAAGTAGAATCACGTTCACGTTTAAGCGAACGCAGTTCATAGGTATCCCAGGAGGCAGATTTATTTTTTGAAGTAGAGGTTTTTAATGGAGAAAATTTGTCAAAAGGTGTTACAATTGTGCAATGAATTACAGTGGGGTTCTAAAACTGGAATACTCCAATCATGAATCTCAAGGTCATCCAACACCAAATCAACATTAAAATTACGATAGTCGCGACAAGTAATTCAAGCCTGAATTGTCGTTAGTATGTTTAGATCGCAATCAATACCAATTAAGTCATGTCCATATATGAACGGTAGGCTCACTTGTGAGAAAGACTTAACATTATCTATTTTATCGACTATACAATGGTCGATCCACGATCCGCAGTGCTGCAGTGAAATGTAGGAGAGTAGTTGACAATAGATAGGCTGTTTTCTAAAGTAAATTGTTTTAGATGTTAAGCGACATGTGAGTTTTTCATTAGGTCAATATTAAAGTTACCCATTATAATGATGTTAGTGTACTTACAACTAAAAGACTGTAACACATTCCCAAAGTTTGCAAGCAGAGGCTTACTAGGGGGCCGATAGATGACCGAGATGAGCACTGAGGGCATGGCAAGATACCCCGGCAATAATAAATTCTTTAGAAGATTTTGGGTCACGATTTCGTAGTTCATAACCAGTAGTAGCTTTGTCCTTGAGAACTGTTTGCATTTTGATTTGCAGGATAGTGACAGATGACTGCATTACCTCGACAGTACTCTTCAAGTCTACGACGGCATCTATTTTAGCGTTCGGTAGTCTTGTCCCTCTCTTGCTTTTTAACTTCACTCGTGTTAAGCTAGGTTCTCCTTAGGAAGATGCGCCTGCGCTCGTCTGCTAGTAACTCTATCGGGATCATCCCCGCGATAACTAATACGGCCTCGTTGGAGACCGTGCGGTATGCTGAGGCATCCCGTAGTGCTACCGACCTCTGAGCCGTAGCCATGCGTTGGCTATAAACCTGGGCTTCGGGTGCAGTCGCCCAAACCTCCGCTCCATAAAGTAAGATGGAGTGAACAACTTTTGTTGTTTCAAGCGTTTGGTAACAATACGATACCCCATACCTCAAGTGTCGTTGTCGACTTCGTGGCAAACGCGCCTCCAGCATAAACGCTTGCTCTTTATTATCTCGCGCTTGAGGTTTTTCCGAGCTTCCCGATCTCTTTGAGACTCCAGGGCAGCGTCACCTCGTCGACGTATCCGTTGGGCCTTACGACGTAGTCTGAAGGCAGTTTTTCGTAGCTCGCTGATCTCGTCAGTCCACCAGTATACTGATATTCCCCTGATGTTTGCCTGCCTAACCGGCATTGAGGCATCGCACCCCTTGCGTATAATGTCCATGGTGACTTCTACTATATTTTCTGCGTCCTCTCTCGAGCTTACTGGGCGCTCTAGCTCTAGGAGATTTCCGACTCGAGTCTCGAGAAATTTAGTCAAGATGTCCAATTTATTGACTGATCCATCTCTTGGCTGGCCAACATACTGTTCGCGTGTTTTGCGGCTTATTGATGTAAAACTCAATATACTGGTGGTCACTGTGTGTATATAACTCGAGGACTGACCACCCGCTTATTTTGGTGGATATTCGTTGGGAACCCAGCGTGATGTCGACTATCGAACCATTTGTACCCGCTCTCCTAAACGTTGTAGTGTTCTCTGTATTGTGAATGACAAGGTCACCTCTGGTTGCTAGTTCAACGATGCGTCTGCCCCTGGTACATGTAGTTGGCATATGCTACTCGCATGCCCTGGCATTGAAGTCGCCGCCGATAACTGTTTCCCCATGTAGCGATAGCAAACAATCCTCGAGGGCATCCAGTTTATCACTGAATGTACCATTAGGGTCGTTAGGGGACAAGTACACGCTATTGTATATTACACTACAGCAGATGCCCACGAACCCCTTACCTTTGACGACTTAAGACCCACATCGCTGCCGTGTTGGAAGTGTCCGCGAACCTGGCATTTTCGGCTTCGTGGTGCTGTTCGCAGACGCGCAGCAAGTCCGGTCGCCTTTCAGCTACGTTTTGTTGTAGGACGTCCTGGGCAGTTTTGCTTCTCTGCAAATTGCATTGCAAAACAGTAGCCATTTCTTCAGTTTTCTTGGTCTCTAAAAACGAATTTGAAGTCAAAATTTTAAAATTCAAAATGGCGGATCCAATATGGTGGACGAGTTTTTCATAATTGATCCGATTCGTTTGAAAATGTTTATTGTGACGTTTTTGGGGTCGCTAAACACGGATCTGAAGACAGATTTTCAAAATTCAAAATGACAGATCCAATAGAGTGGACGAGTTTTTCGAAATTGATCTGCTTCGCTTGTAAACGGTTTGTGAGGGGTTTTGGGGATCGTTAAACATGAATGTGAAGTGAAATATTCAAAATTCAAAATGATGAATTCAGTATGGCACACGATTCTTGAATACATTTTCAAACTCGCTTCAGAATGTCTACTTTGGGATTTTCTTGGTCTCTGAATACGAATATGAAGTCATACTTTCTATGTTCAAAATGGCGAATCCCATATCGCGGACAAATTTTGACAAAGCGGGTGAGTTTGCATGAAAATTCCTATTAAAGGTTTTTCTGCTTCTCTGAATAAGCATTAAGTCAGGTTTCTAAATTGTATTTTTAGATTGTTAACTTATGGTGTTTGTGCGTGTGGATGTTGGTTTATTTTAATTTTTCAAGCCTATTTTTTTGCATTTTATGCAACTGGCTTTCTGTCTTGTGAAAGTGTAATATTCAATGAAATATAAGCACATGCAAATACGTAAATTTTCTACGTCTGTGAAGCAACCTACTGTACCAATTATGTTTGCATCGAATTTGTACTCGCATTGCAACAGAATTCTGACGAAATTAAGTGGAAATTTCATTTAAGGTATAGCTTTTAGTGTAGAGCATTCATTTTTGTTGTTGTAAAGTATATTTATTTGTAAAAGAAGTAAAATACGCGGTCTATTTGGCAGAAAAGAGTTCAGTAAGAGTAATAACTATACTTTGATTTCAATTAATATTAATTTATATTTTATGAAGGTTTCCAAAAAATGCTTGTAATTCATCAAAGAATATGGCTTATTCCACACTAGACATACAGCTCAAAATTTTTTTCAAATCGCTTATTTTTTCTTGTTCCAGACAATTAGATAAAATATACGCGGTTTTTATGGTTTAATGTGATAATTTGAATTTTGAACTTTGAAGAATGATATTTTGAACTTTGGAAGTTGTAGATGTTATAAATCTACTACTTTCAACTAAATACCTAGTAAATAAAAAACTTAAACCATATACCAAAAACATTCTAGGGTATGAAAGTTTCGTAATTGCGTCAGCTTTTCACGATGAGGTAGATGAAAATTAAAAAAAATATTTTTTAATACATATTCGATTGTATCTGGTAATTTTTATAAACAAATATAATTTTTTAAATATTCGACATGATTTTATTCATTTAACTATGTAGAAAAATACTATAAAAATAAGAATGGTAATTTTAGAACTTATTGAGAAATGAATTTTTATTTAAAGATAAGTATATCTTCCACTTGTTCCCCAGTTATGCGTGATCAGTTCTCCGAGCTCGAGCTATTGCTTCCATTTCATAAAACATGCCGATAAATACAGTACCAATTATTACAAGTTTTTTTAACTTTACTATACAGGGTGATTCTCCATTGAATGACTTCCGGTTAACAGTAGATTCTGCGATAAATTCTAAAAATATTTTTCCTTTGAAAAAAATTTGTGCGATGTATAGTTTTCAAATTATTTAGCATTAAAGTCAGCCAATTGGAACAGGAGTTGCTTGATTGACGCGACGATTGCATTGTCAGCGAATATCGAAATCGTCGCGACAATCAAGCAACTCCTGTTCCTATTGGCTGACTTTAATGCTAAATAATTTGAAAACTATACATCGCACAAATTTTTTTCAAAGGAAAAATGTTCTTACAATTTGTCACAGAATCTACTGTTAATCGGAAGTCATTCAATGGAGAATCACCCTGTATATAATATTACAAATTTATAGTAATATTAAAATATATATGGGGCATTCTCTGCGCGTCGGAGTCCCCCTCTGTCCATTTCAGTTTTTGACAGAATTCAATGAACCAGGGCTTACAATTTTCGTTGGGTGTCTACTTTTCAATGCCGTGTGGCGTTGTGTGAAAATTCAAAATGGCGAATTGGTTCAGCGCCGAGAATCAAAAAAGTATAAAAAATGAAGCGAATATCTTTAAAGAAAAGTACAGAAGTGACACTTCATTTGGACGATACTGTATACTGGGGAGTTCACGAGGTTGCTGGTTCCGATTATGACGTCGAAATTGAGAAATTCAAAATGGCAGACCGAATATGGCCGACCAAAATGTCGAAATCTCACTTTTTTCTTATGAAACTCGATACTGGGGAGTTTTCGAGGTTGCTGGTTCCGATTATGAAGTCGAAATTGAGAAATTCAAAATGGCGGACCGAATATGGCCGACCAAAATGTCGAAATCTCACTTTTTTCTTATGAAACTCGATACTGGGGAGTTTTTAAGGTCGCTGGTTCCGAATCTGAAGTTGAAATTGAGAAATTCAAAATGGCGGACGGAATATGGCCAACTGAAATGCAGAAATCTCACTTGTTTCTTATGAAACTCGGTATAAGGGTTTTTTGAGGTCGCACGGTGCCAGTGTGAAGTTAAAATTCAGATACTAGGCCTCGGAATGCAAGACACAGTCCTGACGCTTGGAAATCCGTAACTATATTGTCCAGGCGGCTAAGGAAATGAAGGAAAAAATTTGTAATTTCGATATTTTTGAAGTGTTGCCTTGTAATGAATTATTAAAGAATCTTTTTTCTGTACAGCTTGCTTTCTGTACAGCATGTAGCGGTCAGTCTTTAGTATTTATTTCCCAACTGACTAGATATATTTCAAAATGCCGTCCAGTAATCGAGTAGAGAGATGCGCAAATCCGTTTTCTGTACCGGGGGAAAAGGTCATATCGGCAAAGATTTACGCCGTATATCAAAAGCGATGTTGCGTACGTTTCCGAAATTATCGTGCCGTAAAGTATGCTCTGCATGCAGAACGATTTATGATAAAATTTCTAAATCTAATGTACCAGTTCATGAAGATGATGATACTGAAAATCAGGAAATGAACAACAGTTTCATTGAAGACGATGCGTCTCAAAAGACCGATAATATCGAAATGAGGTCAGTTCTTGAAATTGAACTTGAGGAATTCTTTGCTAGTTCAAAAAGAAAATTTTTAAGCTTGACTAAGAATGATCCTATGAGATTGAAAATTCTCACTCTAGCTCCTGAATTTTGGAGTGCGACGAAAATATCCGCTGAATTTGAATGTTCCTGACAGTTAGCTGCAAAAAGCAAAGAATTAAGAGCTACTCAGGGGGTTTTCAACTGTAATCAAGCACCCCGAAGGGGTCGGATTTCCACTACGTCCACGTCGTCGATCCTGGGTGATGCTAAGCGTGGAATCCATCGTAACTAGATAGAAAATCTTCGTATCGCCGATTACTTCATTGTGAGTTTTCAACTCGACGGTTCGATATTTTAAGTTCAACGTTATAAGGTTTAACGACATTGTCAGTATTCATGAATTCTTATGTATGCTTCATTATATTGAAGAATTGTACAATAGAATTTGCAAATTTCGTATTGTACCCAGTTTCATCCGAAACAAGTGATATTTCTGCTCTTCGATAGACCATATTAGATCATCCATTTTAAAGTTTTAAATTTCTACTTAAGATTCGAAACCAGCGTCCTCAAAGACCGCCCATATCGAGTTTCATAAGAAATAAGTAAGATTTCGACATTTTGGTCGGCCTTATTCGGTCCGCTATTTTTAATTTCTCAATTTCGACTTCATAATCGGAATCAGCAACCTCGTGAACTCCCCAGTATACAGTATCGTCCAAATGAAGTGTCACTTCTGCTCTTTTCTTTAAAGATTTTCGCTTCATTTTTTATACTTTTTTCATTCTCGGCGCTGAACCAATCCGCCATTTTGAATTTTCACACAACGCCACATTTAAAAAGTAGACACTCCAACGAAAATTATAAGCCCTGGTTCATTGAATTCTGTCAAAAACTGAAATGGGCAGAGGGGGATTCCGACACGCAGAGAATGCCCCATATATATATAATAACGCATGCGCCAGTGCACTCTTATAAGATGTAAACATGGTCTTGTGATATTTTTAAATGCGACGGTACATTTTTTGCGAGTGATATGTGGTGACCGCTTTTTAATTATTAAATTAATATGTTGAAAATGGTGACGCGTAGAGAGATTCACGATTTTATTATTAGTCAGGGGAACACCAAATTCGAGGAAAAAAGAAAAGATTGTGAGCTTTGTGGCAGATAAATTGGGTTGTCCCAACAATAAAAAACAAGAACTACAACTTCACTTAAATCGTTATTTTTCTTATATCTATAAGCAAAAGTGGGTGGATAGTGCTCGAAAAAACGATCGATTCAGTTCGAATAATCGTCAGTGGCTATATACTAGCATATCGTGCAATAATGCGTCCGAAGTGGGGGCGAATGATGCTGGTATTTTTCGTACAGGTTAGTTTAAAAAGTTATACATAAGGTAGAGTTGCAGTTGCATCGAGTGCATTAAAACGAAGTTTATTATAATATTCAATGAAGAACATGATTAATTTGTGATAATAACAAATTAATCTTCATTTAGGTTATATTGCAAGTATTTACATTTCCATGTTGGAAAACAGTAACCTTAACCCTTTCAATCATAGGCGAACATCAGTGATACACCCACGCTCTATTTTAACGTTCATGTGAGTAGCTTTTTAATGTACTCATGTTGGAAAAATTACAGGCATCAATGAAGAACTGATACGTCGATTATCGATAATACTCATGACTATGGCCAGTGGGCAAGAAGTAAATATCGAGCCAAACAGAGAATTCTGCACTGATACGGCCAAATTATATGTATCCCTATATGACTGGTATTATATGTCACCATGCCTACACAAAATTCTCATCCATAGTTCGTCTAGAGCAAAGAGTGGCTGCCTTCCATTGGGCCTATTATCTGAGGAAGTGCTTGAAGCTTCCCAGGAGATATTTAAAATATTCGGGAACAGACATTCGAGGAAGATTTCTCGAAAAGCTTGCAATGAAGATGCATTTAGTAGGTGGGCCCTTTATGCCGACCCAAAAATTACACTTTCTGTAAAAATTAGCATTAAAAAAATGCCAAAATGCCTAACGAAGCTCGTTTATTGATACAATTAACAGACAGAAGGAGAGGTGACTTCAGATGAAAACAACGAAGAATTTTGATATTTTGAAATGTTAATAGTTTAAAAGAATTGATTACATATTGGAAAAAATAGAATTTTATGTTTCATTTTTCAAAATTTACGTGATTTGTACACTGAAAAAATTCTTGAATATTTCACTTCACATTCGTGTTTAACGATGCCAAAAACCTCTCACAAACCGCTAACAAGCGAATCAGATCAATTGCGAAAAACTCGTCCACTCTACTGGATCTGTCATTTTGAATTTTGAAAATCTGTCCTCAGATCCGTGTTTAGCGACCCCAAAAACGTCATAATAAACATTTTCAAACGAATCGAATGAATTATGAAAAACTCGTCCACCATTTTGTATCCGCCATTTTGAATTTTAAAAATCTGTCTTCAGATTCGTGTTTAGCGACCCCAAAAACCTCACAGCAAACATTTTCAAGCGAATCGGATCAATTATAAATAACTCGTCCACCATATTGGATCCGCCATTTTGAATTTTAAAATGTTGACTTCAAATTCGTATTCAGAGACCAAGAAAACCACCGAGTAACAATTTTCAAGCAAATTCGCATACTTTTTCAAAATTAGTCCGCCATACTGGATCCGCCATTTTGAATTCTGAAAATGTCTTTAAATTCGTGTTCAGCGACCTCGAATATTCCATGTGGTACATTATCTCTGAAATTTATTTCTTAGATACAGATAGGCATCAGCAATATCTTTTGCGATTATGTTTTTTAACAACTTTTGGGACGAATTGTTAATAAATAAGCAAATGTATCGAAATCCGCGTACATGGTGCTTAAAGTACTGTCCTGTCCGAATATTTGAAAAAAAAAGAAAGTTAAAATCAGTTAAGAATTGGCGGAGTGGTTGACGATGTCCGCCAGCGCTGCCTAAGTCCGTGTGTCGTCTCACCATTTGTAGCGTCTAAAGCACGGTTAATAGCTGTCTTGACCTGTGCTTCGTCAGTGGTAGCATCCAGGTCTCGGATCTCTACCTGGCTTCGCGGGACCAGCTCACGAACGTCCCCATCCGTGCCAACTACCTCTGAGATCTTTTCGCCGAACCGCTTCTTCGCTTCGCATGCTGCCACGATTTCTACGAGAACATCACCCGTTCTAGTTTCTCCAATTGCTTTTACATCTATACCGAGCTCTTCTGGATTAACTTTGTTCCTGATTTTCTTTAGAATATCCGAGTGTTTTTTCCCACCGACCGGCTTAATCATTACAGTCTCCGGTTTAGGCCGGGCGTTCCGGTATCTTCGGATGGGTGGGGAATAGGGTCTCTACGATGTTTTGTGGGGTCGATGCATCGGTAGGAGCTCCTGGCTTAAACGCCCCCACCTTCTGCATGGCAATTTTGTACCCTAAACCCCACGGATCGTTGTTCAGATCATCACCCAGCTTCTTCCAGCATGGGCGTTGACTGGACGTGATGGCTTGGTGGATTTCCTTTTTGTTCCGTATATAGACGGCAGTTTTTTGGGCTGCGTTACGGGGATTGCGTTCTCTTGGGGAGCGACGCAATCCCCGTCGTCCACCAGTACACAGGACGGCGATCCCGCGGACGTGGTTTCTTCGGCACCGCTTCCTCACAGGCCTGTTGTAAGAGGCGCATGGTTGCTCGCGCCCGAGCCTCCGATGTATGCGGGCATCTAAGCCGTGAGGAATATCATCGAGGGAGGCTTTTTCTCTTGCTATGGCCAGAGACAGCTTCTCGACATCCATTTTGGCGATGTTCCACCGGGGGGGGGGGGGGGGCACTCGCGCGGGTCGTTGTTGGTGATGATGGTGGTGGTTGGCTGGCACATCTCCTTTAAGTGTAAAGGAGATGTATTGGTGATCGCTTCCGGTATAGTCGATATACGAAACGTTGATATGGTACCGGTGTTAAGTACCTTCACCCCCAGTCTGGAGACCATATCCATGACTCTTCCGCCTCGTGAGTCAGGGTTGGGCTCCCTCCATTCGAGGGCTTTGGCGTTGAGGTCTCCGGCCACTACGATCTCTCCCTTAATGCTCCGAACCATGTCTTCAAGGTCATCCAGTTTGGCCCGGAAGTCGTCGATCCTCTCGTTTGGGGTGAAGTAGCAGCTAATGAAGGTCATGTCGCTGCTCCTCACCCAGACGTAACCCCTACTGGAATCACTGTCTGTAACGAGGATCCGACGAAGGTCCGGAATTCATATGGCGGCGGTGTCGAGTTTGTCCGAATACCAGCCGGGCCCGTCTCTGTCGCAGTATTGCTCACTTATAAGGACAAGATCTACGTTCTTTTCGCGGCAGATCTGAGCCAGGAGATTTTGGGCCGTCCTGGTTCTATTTAGGTTGCCCTGCAGATCGCGGGGCATCTTGTTTCTTCTTGTTAGATCCGGACACGGCCTCCTTGAACACATTGCAGCGGACAGATCCTGCGATGTGAGCTCGCATACTGGATCGTGCCCCCTGCTCGGCGCAGAGAAAGCACTGTGGCTTAGCAGTGCAGGTCGATGCCTTGTGACCCTCTGTGCCGCATCGGTAACAGGTGTTCTTTCTGTCGGGTCTCCTGCATTCGGTGCCCTTATGTCCAAAGCCAAGGCACCGATAGCATCTCGTCGCCACTTGCCGTCGACGGATGCGGCAGTTGACCCACCCTATCCGGATATGGGCTGATTGGAGCAGCTTCTCGGCAGCGTCTTCGTCTATCTCGACGAATACGAGTCGCTGCTCCGACCTATTTGGTCTCGTCAGCCCAATACGCAGATGCCCCGCGTACTGTCCCAGGCGGGCTCGAAGGGCCTCTTCCACCTCTTTTTCTGTGGTGAGAGAGTCTGCGTCCCTTATCTCGAGGCTAGCTCTCGGGACCAGCTCTCGGACGCTGCACTCCCCCCTTGTTACTGTTTGCAACTGTTGGGAGAGGCCCTTCCTCCCCTCTGCTGAAGTATTCTTCAGCTCGATGAGGACCTCACCCGTTTTTGTACGGCGTACCGCCCTGATTTCTGCACCGTAGCAACTCGGGTCGACCTGTTGCCGGACGATGCTGAGCACGTCCGCGTAGGTCTTCCCTTCGCTCGGCTTCAGGGCGATAGCTTCGGGTTTGGTCCTCACCTTCTTGTTTTTCTACTTCGTCGTCTTCTTCTTCACCGTCTGCTTTCCTTCCATGGTCGTGGGTGCGTCTTTAGGGGGGTTTGGATCAGCCAATCGTGGGTCTTCACGTTTTCTCTTCAGCCCCGACCTTCTTCTTGGAACTTCCACCCAACCATCAGAGGCTGGCGGAGTTTTGTGAATTTAGTGAGAGCGGTCTGTAGCCTATGATGGGCCCCAGACAGCATAACCCGTTCTCGCTGGGCTTGTCGGAACGCCTCTCGTGCCTTCGCAATGCCAGTCCTAATCTCGAGAAACATGTTCTTTTCCCCGCTACAGTATTTTTCCATGCCCGATAGTGCTATGCCGAGCTCTTCCATATGTTTCCCGTGTTCTTCTTCGTAGAGCGCGTATCTCTCCGCTAGGGCTTTCCTGTCCTCAGCACTCATGGGTGCAGTCGGGATGCTTCCGTTTTCCGCTCCCTTTTTCTCTACGCTTGTAGCCATGTATGCCGTGGAGGCCAAGTCGACCACCTCCACGTCACTGCGGTCGCCGGATATCGACGCCCGGGAGCCCGCTATCTCACTCCCCGTCGGCGCCGGTACTGGGGTGTCCCTCCCCTGCACCGTAAATGTTTTTAATAGTTTGGAATTCTCCATGGGTGGTTTTATATTCGGGGTGCCTTCCTCTACGTTGTTTTATCGTGGTAGCCTTCCACTATCTGGTTTTGATCCGCCCCGGATATTTTATTTCTCCGGTACCCTCCAAATCTGGCGAGCATTCCCCTATCCGTCACCTGGGGAGACGCCCGATGCGCACTGCACACTGACAACTCAAACAGAGCCGCGTTATGGGTAACAAACAGGAATGGAGTACAAGTAGAGAAACATGGCAAGGCTGACGGTTTCGTCTGGATATGTACGGAGGGAATCACCTATGTGAGTGTCTACTTCTCCCCCAACGAGGAAATTTCCGAGTTCAAACGTAAAATGAATGAACTGGACGACTTTAGTATTCATTCCTTTATTGGTGAGAGAACGGAATTGGCTCGCACTCCAAGGGAGAATAGATGGATCAGCACCAGATTGGACAAAGAGAATCTGATCCGCGAAGTGCATAGGAAGAATTGGCATGATATGGACATGGGACAGATTGATGGCAGAATGACGAGGAGCCAAGTGGAAAACCTCGTGGATCGTACCACACGTTGGTTCGTAGAAACATGCAATGCATCCATGCTTAAGAGAAGTCAAAATCGCAGAAGGAAGCCGGCATACTGGTGGACCTCTGAGATTGCTGAATTACGTAAGGAGGCGTTGCATAGTAGGCGAATAGCCCAGAGACATAGGAACAGGAGAGATGCAAATGTAGCTCATACCCTACATCTGGTGGCCAGGAAACGATTGCGTAATGCCATTATGGACAGCAAGAGGCGATGCTGGAAGTCGCTGTATCAAGAGATAGATACTGATACATGGGGTATGGGGTATCAGATTGTCACTCGAAGACTTGGGCTGCAGGAAGCACCAGTCCCCCGAGAAACCGTAACGGTGGATCGCATAATTAGAGAGCTGTTCCCAGAACATCCTGTTAGGCCATCGGTGGAAATGTATGTTACAATATCTGAAATACAATTGTTTAGTATAGACGAAATACAAGCAGCAGCAAAGACAATGCGTAATCGTAAGGCTCCTGGCCCAGATGGTATACCTGTCGAGGTCGTGAAGACCATAGCGAAGGAGCGCCCGCTACTTCTGCTTAATATGTACAATGCTTGTCTCAAAACAGGGATATTTGCACAGAAATGGAAGAAACAGAAGCTCGTACTGTTGGACAAGGGAAAGCCACCTCCGATCACCCCATCCTCATACAGACCACTATGTATGTTGGATAATATTGGCAAACTGGGAGAGCGACTGATTAGAACGAGGCTGCTGTCGATAATGCGGGAGGTTTATCATCAAACCAATATGGTTTTCGAGCAAGGCGCTCAACGGCCGGGGCTATAAAGGAAGTGGTGGATGAGGCTCATAAGGCTTGGCGGGAGAGCAATAAATCCAGGAAGATGTGTGTGTTTGTAGCGCTGGATGTCAAGAACGCATTCAACTCCGCGAGATGGTCCGATATTCTGGGTTCAATGGAAAACACGTTTGGGGTACCAAAATATCTACGGCGGGTGATTAGCGACTATCTGTACGATCGAGAACTCATATACCATACAAAAGGGGGAATGAGAAGTAGAAGCATCACGGCAGGTGTCGCGCACGGGTCGGCATTAGGCCCCGACCTTTGGAACATCATATACGATGGAATTCTGAGGTTAGGGGTCCCTGAATTTGCTAGGTTGGTGGGATTCGCCGATGACATCGCCGTGACGGTGACTGCACGGGATTTAGAGCAGTCCAGGCGGAGTCGAACGAGTTTTGCTTGGGGTGCATGAATGGATGAACCAGCATGGGCTGAAGATTGCGGCTAGTAAGACGGAGATGGTTGTATTAACGCGGCGGAGGGTTTTCACAACGCCATCAACCATCAACTACGACGGAGTGAATGTTGAATCGACGGCTAGCGCTAAGTATCTGAATGTGATCTTGGACTCCAAGCTCACCTTTTGGCCTCATATCAAGTACGCGGCAGACAAGGCTATGAAGGCTACGGGGAAGCTCGCTAGACTCATGCCAAATATCAGTGGCCCTAGAGCGAGCAAACGGCGGTTACTAATGGTCGTGATACATTCCATACTACTCTACGGTGCCGAAATATGGGCAGACGCCATGGAGGTTGAGAAGTACCGAAAACGTATGTATTCAACCCAACGAAAGGGGGCCTTGAGGGTCGCCTGCGCATACAGGACGGTTTCCGAGGCGGCAATAATGATAGTGGCTGCAAATATTAGGACAGAGGAGTGACGAAAAACGCTGGAACAATGGGAAATGCGGTGGAATGATACGACGACCGGTAAATGGACAAGGAGACTGGTGAGGCATGTCACACCATGGATAGCCCGGACATACGGTGAGGTAAATTACTATCTCTCACAGTTCATGACGGGACATGGTATGTTTAATGCGTACCTATACAAATGCACAAGGAAGAGCAGTCCAAACTGCGTGTATTGCGAAATAGAAGATGATACAGCCGAACACACCTTCTTCACATGTGGTCGTTGGAACACGTGGAGAGAAGAGCTCCGGGAGAGTTTGGGGTCCGGTATTACACCGGACAATGTGATTGGCTTGATGCTGTCGACACGAAATAATTGGGACCACGTGTCCAAATGTGCGGCGGCCATTATACGGCAAAAGAAGAAGGATGAGAAGGAAAGGGCTATCAGTGAGTGATGGTCTGCAGCCATGATATCGAGGCGATGACGGCGGGGCTAAGATATATAAAGGCCTGGATGCACCTGTGACCAGCCTTCCGAAGTAATGCTAGGGTAGTTCCGGATGGCCTTTGGTAGGTGTGGTAAAAGAGGTGGAGGTTTAGTGGGTAGGCCTGCTCGCAGGAGAGTCCCACACACGGGGGAGTTCCGATGGCTCCCTTATGGTGCGTAAAGCATTCCTCCACATCGCGGGAAAAAAAACTACTACTATTACTACTACTACTCTCATGCGGTGTTGCTGGTCACCCATCGGGCGCTTCCCCAGATGGCGGATAGGGGTATGCTCGCCAGATTTGGAGGGTACCGGAGAAATAAAATATCCGGGGCGGACCAAAACCAGAAAGTGGAAGGCTACCACGAAAAAATAACCTAGGGGAAGGAACCCCGATTCAAAAATCAAATATGGAGTTCTGGTAAATTAACAACCAGTTTACGGTGCAGAGGAGGGACACGCCAGTACCGGCGCCGACGGAGAGTGAGCAAGCGGGCTCCCGGGCGTCGTCATCCGGCGACCGCAGTGACGTGGAGGTGGACGACTTGGCCTCCATGTCATTCAGGGGTACAAGCGAAGACTTCGATGAGGAAGTTGATTTCAACACCAGCTTCCGTATCGACCCGTTGGAAGAAAAGTGGCCATCCATGCTGAGAGAACGCAAGGAATCTCGGCTGCAGGACCGGCAAGAAGTGAAGAGCGGAGTGGAGAAACTTAAGGACATTCTGCAGAAATTGAACAGCTTCTGTAGGATGCATACAAATATGCACCTACAGGTGAGAAACGGAGTAAACGACTCGATTGGCGTGCTGGACGATCTAGCGAGGAGTATTCAACGATGCCATAGTGGGGAAGATGACTTCTCCTCGCAGCTTGCTTATGACCTCGGTCTTAAGCTTCGAGCAGAGCGGGCAGCACGACGAGCTGCTAAGCCGAGAGGCACAGACGGGATGGTCCAAACAGACAACCAAAAGCGAAGAAAGCGGATTCTTGACTCTACCAACAGTCCGAAACCGGTGCTGAAGAAGCAACGGAAACGGAAGTCAACCCGTACTTTCCGGGATGTAGTCAAGGAGGCTACATCAGAGAAAGAGACTGCGTGGTTGTGGTTCCACGGCCAGCGGCCCCCATACCATCGGGCACATGAAGGGCAACAAGACCTCAAAAATGAAAAAAAAAGAAGAAGGCGAGGCGGGAGGCAGTCTTGATTCAGCCAATAGATAACTGCCAGGATCTGCTACACGAGATTCAGGCGGATCTCAAGCCGGAGGATTTCCGTGTGGTAGTCAAGTCCATCAGAAGCACCCGTAAAGGGGATATGCTGTTGGGGCTATCCTCCAAGGCAGATGACCGAGTACAATTCCGGAACGCCCTACAGGAAAAACTAAATGAAAGGGCCAAGGTTCAAGAACTGCTCCCTAAGAAGACGGTGATCATCCACGACATTGCAGACTTTTTGGTGGACTCAGGACATCTGCGAAAAACGACGTATAGCCCTGCGACTCCGGTGCCAAGCCCAACGCAGGCGTTCCGCGAGCGATGCTACCATCGCTGCAGAAGTCTATAGTACTGCAAAAAGGACCTTAGGCGGACTATCCGTAGTAGTAAAAGTCGATGTTGGAACGAGGTATGTCAAGACGTCAACCGGGATAACTGGGGCCTTGGGCACAAAATAGTTATGAAGCGGATACGGAAACAAGCTCCCGTCATGTCCATGGATGATCATTCAATGGAAGCGATTATTGGAGCGCTCTTTCCCGACCACCCCGACCGAGTGCAAGTGCCGATATCTGTTGAGGGGGTTATCCTTCTCTTCAACGAAGAAGAACTCCTCAAGGCGACTAGCGCCATGAGCAACCGAAAGGCACCTGGCCCGGATGGCATACCATCTGAGATTATAAAGGTAGTTGCCTCCACATGCCCAAAGGTCCTCCTGGGTATGTATAATGCTTGCATGGTTGCTGGCAATTTCGCACGTAGGTGGAAGAGGCAAAGGTTGGTCTTACTGGATAAAGGTAAATGCCCTCCCATTACACCATCTTCTTACAGACCATTATGCATTGTCGACACTGCAGGGAAGGCCTATGAATCCCTCCTGAGAGCGCGAATTCGAGCGGCGGTTGAAGATGCTGGAGGATTATCCTAAAGGCAGCACGGCTTCAGGCCGAACTACTCGACTATCGGTGCAATCCAGAAAATCGTGGAAACAGCTCAAGGAGCATGGCAGGGTAACCATAAGTCGAGAAGCTTCTGCGTGCTTCTCACTTTTGATATAAAGAACGCGTTCATTTCCGCCAAATGGGTAAATATACTTGATGCCTTAGAACGACGTTTCAGAGTCCCAGTCTACCTGCGTAGAGTGATGGACGACTACATAAGGGACAGGCAACTCGTGTACAGCACCACAACAGGCAAGAAGGTCAAAAAGATTACCGCAGGTGTTGCAAAGGGCTCGATTCTTGGGCCGGACCTGTGGAACATCATGTGCGATGGTATATTTCGTATTGAACTCCCAAGCTGGGCCAGGATTATAGGCTATGCTGCTGATATCAGCCATCATTTGAGCTAGAGATGCGGAGCAAGCGCACCGCAGAATCGAAGTAGTGATCCGGCGAATACGTGAGTGGCTATCTGACCATGGGCTAGAACTGGCAATGGATAAGACTGAGATGGTAATCCTGACCAGACAGAGGACCCTTAAAGCACCACTGCCTGTACAGTTGTACGGTGGAACTATTACCGCGGCGGAGTGCGTGCAATACTTAGGGGAAATCATCGACTCAAAGCTCTCGCATTGGAGACATATTAGCATGGCCGCAGACAAGGCCAGAAAAGCTGTGGCTGCACTGACCAGGCTAATGCCAAACATATCGGGGCAAGAGTTTGCGTGATAAATTCCATCATGGTGTATGGGGCGGAAGTCTGGGCTGGCGCGCTGGAGCACCACAAATACCGGAAACGTTTAGAATCAGTGCAGAGAGCGGCAGCACTACGCATAACAAGTGCTTACCGCACAGTATCAGGAAACGCAGTGCTAGTGGTAGCCAACGTCCCACCCATCGACCTGCTTGTCTATAGAGGCGAAGTATTTATATCAGTCGGAACGAAGTGGATGTCAGAATCCAAGCAAGGGATACAACCCTGCAAGCCTGGCAGGAACGATGGACACGTGGAAATGAGACGGGGTAGTGGACACACACTCTTATCCCGGAGGTGGCCCCATGGTATAATCGGTCGTACGGAGAACCGAATTACTACCTTACGCAATTTCTGACAGGACATGGCTGCTTTAACAGCTACCTTTATAAAAGGATGCTGTGCGCGAGCCCCGTGTGTACGTACTGTCCTAATTTTTTGGACACACCAGAACACACCTTCTTTCAGTGTTCCCGGTGGAGCGTGGAGAGGAATCTCCTGGAAGCGACCGTAGGCGTGAAGCTAACACCGGAATGCGTCATGAAAACCATGCTAGATACGGCCAGCGAATGGGATGCAGTAGCAGAATACGTGGAGAAACTACTTCGTAAAAAGCGAGAAGAACAACGCGAAATCGACACATAAGCAGACGCGCAAGTAGAGGTATGATGCGCAATTGAAATGTCGGAGAATGTCAGGATGACGAGAGAATGGCGCCATTCCCGAAGTAATGTGAAAACGGTTCCCGGGATGGTTTGCTTACAGGTAAAGCAGGGTTTGTGGTTTTAGTGGGTAAAAATCCCACACACTTTGCAGGAATATCCAGGTGCGCAGAGTACCTGGCAGCCACAAAGTATGGACACTCCCAATAATGGCGACTATTCTCTAAGGAAATATCGGAAGAGGCAGACTTGCCCAAGATTTGTTGATACAAACGGCGCACGAACATCAAGCCGATTTGTGCATCATATCTGAACAATACCGCATGACAGACGGCTCAGGATGGTTCACGGACAACCCGGGAACTGCCGCAATCTAGATTCGCAACCCACGAGGAGTACCGGTCGACGCCGCAGGGAATAGTGAAGGATTTGTGTGGGCTCGAAGCGGCAAGATAACCTTCGTCAGTGTATAACTTTCCCCTATCGAGGTTATCACAGCCTTCAGAAGCAAATTACAGGTCCTAGAAGATTGTGTACAGGAGATAGATGGTGACGTCCTGATGGCTGGTGACTTCAACGCGCAGGCAGTCGACTAAGGAATGGATGTGTCGGATACGAGAGGTCTAGAAGTTGTTGATGTGGCGGCCAGACTGGGTTTAACCGTCTCGAATGTGGGCAATACTGCCACCTTCAGACGAAGCGGGTGCAATGGCACTGTTATAGATATCACACATCGTCGCCGGGGATAGCATCCCGAATGCAAGGCTGGAGAGTTCTGGAAGACTTCACAGGAATGGATCACCATCATATTATCTACACATTCGAGAAGAGGACAGGACCAAACAACAGTTGGTATAATCGAAGCAACACGAGGAGATGGAATCCCGAAAAATTAGATCGAGTGGCACTGCAAACGTTCCTAGCAAATGGGGCCCCCACCATCATGACAACAACATCCCAGAAACGGAATCGGCAAGAAACCGAAGCGATGGTGGACACCACGATGCGCTATCTAACGCTAGCTTGCTATACTGCTATGCCCAGATATAAAACGCCCGGAAACGAACGACGGAAACGCGCTTACTGGTGGTCGGACGAAATTGCTGAACTTCGGAGAAGGGCCCTAACACTGAGACGAAGAGCGCAAAGACACAGAAACCGGGTACACGAGCAACAGCGCTTAGATGCATGCGCATACAAAGCAGCAAAAAAGGAACTATCGAAAGCCACCAAGACTAGTAAGGCTCGAGCATGGAAAGACTTGTACGAAGACGTCAATGCTGATACGTGGGGCCGAGGCTATCAAATCGTGATGCAGAGGTTTGGCAAGAGAATCCCACAGGGAACGAGAGACCCCGCCACAATGGATGAAATCGTCGGAGCTGCTGAGCATGATCCTCCTCTCTCTTTTTTTTCCCGTATGACGGCCTGGGCATAATCGTTCAAGGCTCTCCACTCATTCTCGCCTTTAAGCATGGCGGTGACGGCGTAACTTTCATGACCAGACGGTCTCCCAACGCCCTCCGATGTTCGGCCCACCTCACGCATATGAAGAACGTGTGCTCCGGCGTGTCATCCTCCACAGGGCAGTAATCGCCTCGCGGAGACGCTTTCACGGCCATGTTGTTGAGATATGCATTGAACTGCCTGTGTCTGGAGAAAAGCTAGGTGAGGTAATAATTCACCTCACCATGGCTTCGCGCCAGCCACGGGTTCAGGACCGGGATAAGGCGATGCGTCCATCTGCCCTCACCAGTCTCATCCCAATCCCGCTGTCACCGTTGCACACTTCTTGCCCGGCGATCCTCGTCCGTTTAGCGACCCTCATCTATAAAACGGTCACGCCTCTCCCGAGCCAGCAATGCAATGGGGATAGCACGCGCGATCACCATGACCGCTGCGGAGGAGGCCGTGCGATACGCGCCAGCGACTCGAAGCATCCCGATTCTCTGCACCGGCGTGAGTCGTTTTCGGAGACTTTTCATCGTGAGCGCGTCCGACCATACCACCGCCCCGTACAGCAGGATGGAGTTTAACACGGAAGCCAAAAGCCTCCGATTGGCCTCGCGCGGCCCTCCGACGTTCGGCATGAACCGAGCCAGCGCCGCCGCCACCTTCGTCGCCTTTTCCGCGGTTCTCGTTATGTGCACCCCGAAGGTGAGTCGGGAATCGATTCACACTTCGAGGTACCTCACCTCCGGACTCGCGAAGATCGTTGCACCCGCGACGTTCAGACGAAAATCTCCCCCGAACCAACCCTGCTTGGTAAGGACGACCATCTCCGTCTTTTGTGCCGCGAGCTGAAAGCCATGACCCTGCAGCCATTCCGACACTATCGCGATCGCTCACGATATTCTGCGCTTTGCCTCCTGACGGGATCTGGCCTGTACGAGTAACGCTACGTCATCCGCGAAGCCAACCAGGCTGACCCCCGGAGGCATTTCTTGGCGCAAGAGTTCGTCGTAGACCAGGTTCCAGAGATCCGGGCCCAGCGCCGATCCCTGAGCCAAGCCCGACGTGACGCGCCTCTCCCTGGGGCCCTCTGTGGTATCATACCGGAGCACTCGGTCCCTGAGATAATTGTCCAAGACCTTCCTCAGATATCTCGGCACGTCTTGCTTGCGCAAGGACTCACGAATATCGACCCACCTTGCGGAGTTAAAAGCGTTCTTGACATCGAGCGTCACCAAGATACAGCCACTCTTCGTCTTATGGGGCGCTTGCTATGCGGCCCTCGCGGTCTTCAGAACCTGGTCGATAGCCAAGGATGTTGAACGGCCGTCTCTAAACCCGTACTGGTTGCTAGATAATTCACAGCCCAACTAAGCATTTTTTCAAAAATTTTCCCCGCGTTGTCCAGCATACACAGCGGTCGGAATGATGACGGGGACAGAGGTGGTGGCTTTCCCTTGCCCAGGAGGACGATGCGCTGGGTCTTCCACCGCCTGCTGAACAGTCCCGCGCACAGACACGCATTAAACATGTCCAGGACGACATACGGGGTCTCCCTCGCCACGACCTTCAGGACCTCGGACGGCACCCCGTCCGGGCCTGAGGTCATACAACCTGGCATGCTCGATGCAGCGGCCCTGAGCTCCTCGACGCTAAAGACCGGAGTCCTACCTACGACGCATACATCAGCGCCCCTCTCCTCGGTATGATCCGGGAAGAGGGCAGTGACGATCTGACTCATAAAGTGCAGCTTCATCAAGCCTACCGGGTAACTTTTTGAGCGCGATACGGTACCCTAAACCCCACGAGTCCCTATCGATCTCGGCGATGAGCTCGCGCCAGCAGCGCGTCTTAGTCGCCCTAATCGCCCCTACCAGATCCTTTTTCGCCGCTTTATGCGCAACCATCGCTTCCTCCGCATCCTGCCGCCTGTTATGGCTCTGTGAGACACGGCGAAGTCGATGGCATTCTTTTCGCATCGCGGCTATGTCCTCGGTCCACCAGTAGTTGGGGCTTCGCTTTAACCCGGTCCTTCTTCGGAGCATACACTCGTCGCAACAGCGCGCGATCCAAACCATGGTACCACCCACGAACTGCTCAGCCTTCACTGGTCCCGATATGGTGTTTAGGTCCAGTGGGGCCGGTGCGCTCAACAGGCTGTCCAGAAGTGCTCCTTTGTCAAGGCGCGACAGGTTCCACCCTTTGGCGCGTTTGCGGGGGGCCTCATGGGAACCTCTGCCCAGCTCATAGTCTATCTTGCAGACAATGAACTGGTGGTCGCTCGCCGTGTAGTCCTCCAAGACCGACCAGTCGGACGTACGCGCCGCGATCGCAAGAGTCACGTCGGTTACCGAACCCCTGGTACCCACCCGTCTGAACGTCGCTGTATCACCAGAGTTCAACACCGTGAGGTCAAGCCTTTCCAACACTGCTCGCCCTCTGGGATCAGTTTTCCTCTCTCCCCAAGCGGTGGCCTTGGCGTTAAGATCGCCAACGAGGATAACGTCGCCACTCTCCCCATTCACCCGAACGGCATCCTCGATAGCAGCGAGCCGCGATCGAAAGTCCCCGATCATAATGTTTGGGGAGATGTAGCAACTGTACGTTATGCCGCCGGTCCTGATCCAAACTAAACCATCTCCGGCGCCAGAATTGGACACCGGAAACTTGTCCTGGTTTCGGATCACTATGGCCGCCGCACCCGTCCCCTCTCCATACCAGCCGCCGTCCGACAAGGTACGGTACTGCTCACAGATAAGGAGCAGCTCCGCCTCCTTCTCCTCGGCGAAGTGGTAGAGCAAGTCCTTTGCGAGTCGCCGTATCCCTAGGTTTCCCTGCAGGATCAAGATTTCCTCCGACCAGGCGTTCCCCCAGCCTCCTTCAGGGCTGCACACTGCGAAGACCCCGCCACGTGACGGAGGTCCGGGAGTGGCTTCACCTCACAGCACAGGTAGCATCTCGCATCTTTCTGCGGGCATTGCCCGGCCCGGTGGCCCACCTTTCTGTACCTCCAGCACGCGTCAGTTCGGTCCGTGCCAGTACACTTTGCCGCAATGTGGCCAAAGCCCAGGTACCTGAAACAGCGCTTCGCATGTTTTTTGGCTAATTCAATCCTGCAGCGAACCCATCCAATTTTTATATGGTCGGCGGTCAGCAATGGCTCGGCCGAGCCGGTTGGCGCCACTACGAACGCCACCCTATTTGCCCTTACGGCGCGCCTAGTGAACCTCACCTCAGGTCGTACGCCCTCCCCGAGTAGACCCGTGACTGCCCGGCCTACCTCCTCCGCGGTTACCGTTACGTCAACGTCCCGGATCACAAACATCGACTGGGGGCGCAGTGCCCGCACGGGCCCAATGTCGGGCACGTAAATCTTGAGCGGCTTTCCGCGCTATTCCTTCCAAATTCAACGGGGACCGCGCGCCTCCTCGTGATTCCCGGATTGCCGCGATGTTGACGCCCGCTTTATCCACGTCCACAGCCTTCATTTTTTTGAGGACCTGTGTCCGGGGCAGTTTCCGTATTTTTTTCCTTTTCTACCTCCACATCCGACTGCCCCGAGCATAGACGAACTCACGGCAGCTGCACGTGGACTTAAAAACAGGAAAGCTCCCGGTCCAGACTGTATACCAGTGGAGATGATAAAGGCAGTCGTTAAAGGGAAACCTACAGTTCTCCTTGGAATGTATAACGCAAGCCTCGGTGCGGGGGTTTTCCTTAAACCTTGGAAAATACAGCAGTTGGTATTGCTACATAAAGGGAGCAACCAAACTGGGCAACCTACTGGACTCAGACCACTCTGCCTGCTCGACGTCGCCGGCAAACTGCTGGAAAGGTTGCTGAAATCAAAGCTAAACCATGTTGTTCAGAATGCGGGAGGCTTAGCAGAAAACCAGCACGGATTTAGGGCCAGCCACTCCACCATTTGCACCATAAAGATGGTCGAAGAGAGGGCACAGAGTGCTTGGCGGGGAAACCACAAGTCTAGACATGCCTGCATACTGGTGACCCTGGACGTGAAGAACGCCTTTAATTCAGCGCGATGGGTAGACATCGTCAAGGCGAATGAAATGTTTAAGACTGGCATACCTCCGGAGGATGATAAACGACTATCTTGACGATCGCGATCTGGTATACGAGACCACGAAGGGCCCGAAAAGGCGGAAGGTCACAGCAAGAGTGGCACAGGGATCAATACTTGGCCCCGATCTGTGGAACATGCTGTATGATGGCGTTCTACGGCTATAACTCTCGGACGGGGGGAAACTAGTTTGTTTTGCCGACGACACCGCCGCTGTTATCACAGCGAGGAACCCAACACAGGCCACACGGAGAGTAGCACATGTAGTACACGTGGTGAAACACTGGCTGGATGAGCATGGTCTCGATCTAGCCGTCAACAAGACCGAGATGGTGGTACTGACGAGGCAACGCACCTTTAAGGATCATCTAGTCTATGAGGACCGTGAAATATCTTGGCATGATCATCGATGATAAGCTGACATACTGGCCGCACATCATGAAGTCTTCCGAAAAGGCCGCAAAAGTGGTCGCCTCTCTGGCAAGGCTGATGCCAAATATTGCAGGCCCTTGACCATACAAAAGAAAAAGTCTAATGGCAGTAGCGCACTCCATCCTATTGTATGGAGCTGAAGTGTGGGCAAGTGCAATGGACGTTGCTAAATACCGCAAAAAAATCTCGGCTGTCCAAAGAAGAGCAGCGCTCCGGGTCGCATGTGCATACCGGACTGCGGTTGAGGTGGCAATTCAGGTCGTGGCAGGTGTCCCTCCTATTGACCTACTAGCGAAAGAAAGGTACCGATGTTACGAACGTAAGGAGTCATGCGACAGGATGACCGTCAGAGAACAGGAGAGTCAAAACACGTCAAGTGAGCACCCCTAAAAACCGATAGGTCGTCGATTTTTATGAAACGTAGCTCAAATGAAGGCTTATACCAATACTAAACATAGCCCCAAAGGATTTTGCCAAATTTCAATTTTTATTGTTTATACGAGTGGTTAAATATTTTAATTACCTTTAATTAAAAAATTATTTACTCGTCAGCTTTTCCACGAAATGTTACTGCTACTGCTACTGCTACTGCTAGTGCTACTGCTACTGCTACTGCTACTGCTACTGCTACTGCTACTGCTACTACTAGTACTACTCTCGTGCGGTGTTGCTGGTCTCCCATCGGGCGCCTCTTCAGGTGGCAGATAGGGGAATGCTCTCCAGATATGGAGGGTACCGGGGAAATAAAATACCCGGGGCGGACCAAAACTAGATAGGGGAGGAAACCCCGAAGTTAAACCACAAAACAAAAGATGAAAGTATGAGTGACAGCATTAACGAATTACCCCAGGTGGTAAGCCCCAATCGGGGCGAATCCATCGTTGGTTCCTATCAGGGGAAAGCCCCGGTGGCCGGCGCCGGCTGCATGGATTCTGGGGGAAGCCAACCCCACTTCAGTACAACTAGAGCAGTTGTGAATACAAGAGAGGACTCTTACCCAACACAGGGTCCTGCCATCATGGGCACTTCGAAAGATGATGAGGACACATTAAATACCGAACAGCACGGAAACAGCTGCTGGAGAAAATTTCCGCATCCAAATCGATCCGTAAACAATCCTTTATAACGGATATTAGTCGACCTTCCACCCCAAGAGTGGAGGAGAAACGGAAAAGAGACGAGAATACTCCGAGCCCAAAGACCGACGAGAAGCAGAGATCCAACATCTCAAAAACTACTGCACCCGAGTTTACGCTCGTGTAAAGTAGGAAGGACAAAAGAGGCCCACGAAAAAATTTTCCCGAAGCCCCTACAATTGTACCCAAGATTAGAGCCCGAAGACCTAAACCGGAGGCTGTAATAACTAAGCCGGTCGGTGGGAAAAAATAATCGGATATTCTAAAGGAAATTAGTAACTTAACTAGGAAGTTAACCCAGAAGAGCTCGGTATACATGTAAAATCAATCCAAGAAACTAGAGCGGGTGATGTTCTCGTAGAAATCGTGGCAGCAAGCGAAGCGAAGAAGCGGTTCGGCGAAAAGATCTCAGAGGTAGTTGGCACGGATGGGGACGTTCGTGAGCTGGTCCCGAGTAGTCAGGTAGAATTCCGCGATCTGGACGCTGCCACTGCCAGTGACGAGGTCAAGACGGCTATTAACCGCGCTTTAGACGATACAACTGGCGAGACGACTTTTAAGATCAATCTTTTCAAGCCCAATAAGTGGGGATGCAGAATAGCGTTTGTGGACGTGGAGGAAAGGGCCGCTATAACACTAGAAGCTAAATTGCACATCAGAATTGGCTTGGTAAACTGCCGGGTACGCCGAAAAGAGAACATAATTCGGTGCTACCGCTGCCACGGTTTCGGCCACGTAGCGTCAAACTGCAGAGGCCCAGATAGGTCCAAACTGTGCTGGAGATGCGGCAAATATGACCACAGAGCGGCGGAGTGCAAAAACCCGCCGAAATGCTGCCTGTGTGAAACATCAATAGGTAGTCCCCGACTGGACCCTCTGCCCGGCTCCCGGCTGTGTGTTGTATACCAGGAGGCGGTTCGCATATCCCGGAACTAGAAATGGCTACTGTTTTGCAATGCAATTTGCAGAGAAGCAAAACTGCCCAGGATGTCCTACAACAAAACGTAGCTGAAATGCGACGGGACTTGCTGCTCGTCTGCGAAATACACCACGAGGCCGAAAATGCCTGGTTCGCAGACACTTCCAACACGGTAGCGATTTGAGTCTTAAGCCCTCAAAAGTTCGAAATAAGCGGGTGGTCAGTCCTCGAGTTATATACACTCAGTGACCACCAGTATATTGAGTTTTACTTCAATAGGCCGCAAGACACGCGGACAGTATGTTGGCCAGCCAAGAGATGGTCAGTCAATAAATTGGCTAAATTAATATCTTGGCTAAATTCCTCGAGACTCAAGTCGGAAATCTCCTAGAGCTAGAGCGCCCAGTAAGCTCGAGAGAGGACGCAGAAAATATAGTAGAAGTAACCGTGGACCTTATACGCAAGGGGTGCGATGCTTCAATGCCGGCTAGGCAGGCCAACAGCAGGGGAAGATCAGTATACTGGTGGACTGACGAGATCAGCGAGCTACGAAAAACTGCCTTCAGTCTACGTCGTAAGGCCCAACGGATACGTCGGCGAGGTGATGCTGCCCTGGAGTCTCAACAATATCGGGAAGCTCGGAAAAACCTCAAGCGCGAGATAATGACAAGCAAGCGCTTATGTTGGAGTCGCATTTGTATTCCGGCAAATTCCGGAGAGGCATTCCGACGAGCTCAGAGAAACGAGGTGATGCGTAGGAGAGCCCAAAGTAGTCTGTAGTACATAGCCTCTAATTGTTAGTGCACTGAACGTACACGGTTGTCTGATACATTGCACAATGAGTTATCCGCCAGTCCAACTCCCGCTACTCAAAAGGAGAAGCGAAAGCGGCAAGAGGCCAATACTCCTAGCCCCCAAGGCATAGAATCCGCTAACCATCGAAAAAAAAGACAAAGGAGGGCGAGAGCGATTGGATCGAGGTCGTTAAGCGCGAAAAAGAAGCCAGACAGAGCGCAGCAAGCCGCAAAAACAGACGGCAAGAGCAACCCAGCCAATAAGAAGCAGGGTGGTAAGAGTACGCTCTGATGCTTTACTCATCGCACCTGCAGAGGGAAAGAAGTATGCAGACGTATTGAAAGGCATTTGGAAGGATGTAAACCCCGACGAACTGGGTATCAAAATTAGATCTAGCAGAGAGGGCAACCGCGGAGGACAGAGCTAAGTTTGGTAGCGCTGTTCAAAGGGCGGTATGTGACGGAGCTTCTGTCAGACAACTTGTGTCCAGGACAACGCTCGAGATAAGGGATCTTGATACTGCCACAGAACTAGCAGAGATTGAGGACTCCTTAAAAATCCACGCGGACGAAACCTCGCATAATGGGGCCAAAATCACATTGTCCACCAAGATTCTCAGGGGCAATGTGATAGCCTTTGCGGAGATGGATTACAAAGCGGCGGCCAAGCTCTAAAGAGCGGGCCACCTTTAAGTTGAGTGGGTCAACTGCCGGATACGAGTAAAAAAAAATATCATTGGATGTTTCCGGTATCAGGGGTTCGGATATATGGCGGAAAGCTGCAGAGTGGCAGTCAGATCAAAGTACTGCTGGAAGTGTGGAGTAGCGGGACACAGGGCGGCCTCGTGCACTGGCAGCATTTCCTGTTTTGCCTGTGCTGACCGTGGAGCTGATATACCCTTAGATCATGTCCCGGGGTCTTCTAAATGCGAGGCATATCTAGCAGCATACAAGGCTGCACAAGCAAAAAGGGCAAAATGGCGGTAGTTATCCAGGGAAACCTAACTAGGTACAGACTTGCACAGGATCTACTGACGCAGATAGCCACCGAACACAACGTCGATATCTTTATGCTGAGCGAACAGCACAGAAACCTCGATGGAGGATGCTGGTACAGCGACAATGAGGGAGTCGTTGCGATTTGGGTGAGGATCCGCAATAAATTCCTAACTTTCTCTACAGGTAACCTCTCACCCAATGAAGGTATGAATATATACCACACCAAACTCTCGGCGGTGGAACATGTAATACGACGGTCAATTGGGCACTTCATCCTAGCTGGCCGCTTCAATGCTAAAGCTATCGAATGTGGTAAACCGAGAACGTGTCCCAGAGGCGCAGCTCTTGTAGAGATGGTCGCAAGAACAGATGCCGTATTCCTGAATGAAGGAAATACGCCGACATTCGACGAAGCGCATGTAGAGGAACAATCATCGACATCACATGTGCCTCATCCGAAGTCTCCACTAGAATTAGGAATTGGCAGGTGCTGGAAGATTTCAGCGGTAGCGACCACCAACATATCCGGTTCCTGCTTGAGCCCACCCGCACTAAGAGAACCTACCGTACCTGCAATACCAACGCAACTGCGTCCAGCTGGAAGAAGCGAAGCTGGATCGATCTGCGTCCCGAGACACAATAAGGCCAAACCTGGATAGAATCTGTACCGATCCGAACAAGTCTGAAACGTAAGTGCTCGTACGACGAACTATGCGTGCTATAGCTGATAGCTACGAAGCATCCATGCCCAGACGCGTAACGAGATTCGAGCGTAAACCTGCATACTGGTGGACAGAGGAGATCGCTGAGAAAAGGAGGCAGGCACTAAGATGCAGATAGTTAGCGCAACGCAATAGAGCACGAAACACCAACCATACCGACAGCTACAAAACAGCCAGAAAAGAGCTGATAGCTGCCATACGTAAAAGTAAGATGCGCTGTTGGAAAGAAAACTGCGATGATGTCAATCGAGACACGCGGGGTCTCGGGTATGGCATCGTAATTCATGGGCTTGGATACCAATCGATCCCGGCACAGGGCGACGCGGGATCCATGAACCGAATTGTCGACTCACTCTTCCCCAAACACCCGGTAAGAGAAGGCAGGCACATCCTGGTGCGCGGCGATATCCTTCTCTTCAGCGCCTAGGAAATGAAGCAAGCGGCAGATACACTCCAAAACCACAAGGCCCCGGGAACTGACGGCATACCCGCGGAAGCCGTAAAGTTGGCTGCCGCAGAAGGACCGGACCTGCTCCTCAGGATGTACAATGCATCCCTGGAAGCAGGCATATTTCCTAGCATCTGGAAAAGGCAGAGGCTGGGCCTGATTGACAAAGGGAAAAGTCCGCCTATTACCCCGTCATCATGCAGGCCCCTTTGCATGCTAGACAATGCAGGTAAGATGTATGAGAAGATGCTGAGAGGACGATTAAACGCGGCAGTGGAAAATGCTGATGGCTTCTATAAGTCGCAGCACGGCTTTAGAGCACGCACTCCACAGTTGATGCGATCCAAGAGGTTGTTAACATTTCGCAAGCAGCCTGGTTAGACAACAACAGGACAGGAGAATCCTGTGTGCTGGTAACACTGGATGTGAAGAACGCCTTTAACTCGGCGAGGTGGACTGACATCCTGGAAGCATTGCACCACCGCTTCAGGAGACCAGCCTACCTATGACAGGTATTGGACAACTACATGGAGGACAGGGTCCTAATGTACAATACGCTTGATGGTCCCAAAACACATGACATCACAGCTGGTGTCGCCCAGGGTTCGGTGCTGGGGGGCCGGACCTGTGGAACATCATGTATGATGAATTACTGCAAATTGAGCTGCCAAACAATGCAAGAATCATCGCATATGCGGACGATATCGCGATCGCTATCCTTGCTCGAAACCCAGACCAAACGAAGGGAAGAGTCGAGGAGATTATGCTCCACGCCTGTGACTGTTTACACGATCAGGGCCTTGAACTTGCCATGAGCAAGATGGTGGTGCTCAGCAGGCAGAGCGTATTTGCTGAACCACTCACGATGAGACACTACGATCAAGGCAGGCGAAGCCCTTAAATACCTTGGAGAGACGCTCGACGTGAAATTGACGCATTGGAGACACATCTCCCAAGCCGCCGAAAAGGCATCCAAAGTCACTGTATCGCTGACATGGCTTATGCCAAGTACCTCTGGTCCTATACCAACGAAGAGGAGAGCGCTAATGAGCGTAGTACAGTCCATCCTGCTGTATGCAGCAGAAGTATGGGCAGAAGCCACGAATACAAGGAAGTTCCGTAGACGGTTGCTCATTATACAGAGGGTTGCGGCCCTACGGGTTGCATGTGCATACCGCACCGTGTCAGAATTGGCAGTTCTCGTGGTTGCAAGTATATTTTCCGTTGATTTACTCGCGAAGGAACGGCAAAGGGTGTAGACGGCACCAAGGCGAGAACGATAGTGGAACGGGCATCAGAGCAACGGAAAGAGAACGCACGTTGCAGCTGCGGCAAGAGCGGTATGCGGAAGACACTAAAACGGCAAAGTGGACACACACGTTGATCCCCGATGTAGTCCGGTGGTATCGACGGCGACATGGAGAGACGAACTACCTTACCCAGTTTCTGACCGGGCATGGGCTAATCCAGAGTTATCTATTCAGCAGAAAAATACGACGGAGCCCGCAATGTACGTACGGGTGTGGAGAATCGGACACCCTGAAGCATACGTTCTTTGAATGTGGTCGGTGGGCGGCGCACAAACACGAACTGAAAGTGGCAATGGGGATGGAATTCACTCCTGACGGGATCGTCCCAAGAATGCTCCAACGCGAGGAAGCTTGGGAACGAGTAGTCTTGTATGTGGAGACCATACTCCGCACAAAAAAGACTGAAGAGCAGCAACTGCTGAGGGAGCCGGCAGTGTAAACAGCTGCATCTGGAGGTAGCCACACAGGCTAGTTAACTGACCCCACTACGAAGTAATGTGTACGCTTTTGTCCCGGAGTGGTCCAAGGCTAGGGAGAAAAGAGGCGGAAGTTTAGTGTGTATGCCTGCTTGTAGGAGAGTCCCACGCACGGGGGAGCCTCGATGGCTCCCTTATGATGCGTAAAGTGTTCCTCACCTCTTCGGAAAAAAAACTGCTACCGCTACTGCCACTGCTGTTACGTCCTACGTAACGGACTTAGATCAGCTACTTTCGAATTGTCGTAACTGCAGCCCCACGTAACGGCAATACCATTCTTTTTTTAACTCCATCTCTTAAGAAATCCACAAACATAATCGGAGCTACGTTACTTTGTTAGAGCTATAAAAGTTTTTAGTAATAGAGAACACTGCCCTACCGATCTCAACGGGTACAAATAAGAAAACTCTAACCGCCCGAAATCGAGCTTCTCTCAAGATAATCCGATCCCACTAAAGAAAGTAAAAGTCGGAAAAGCAGGTTTTTCCCCATCCTCAGTTAATAAACACGATTCCGCCATTACCAACAAACTTTAAACTATCAAGAAAATCTAAAAATTATACTAACTGTTGCATTATGCGTTTGAATATTTCGCGCGAATCCATTAATTGCTTTAGTGTACGAACGCATCACTTTGTCGTTCGCGGCGATTTTACAGATTGTTTGGCGCATGCGTGCGGCTCCCACTCCGATTCGGTTCAATCACGCAATCGATGTGTGAGCAAGTTAGTAGCAGAACAGACTCTGAACGATCTATACGCAAATCGATAAAATAATTTAATTCGTTGTATCTCAGTGTGCTCAATAAAGAAAAGTACTGTGGTGAATTACATACTGTGCCAATTCATTGGTACTCGGTTCCCTCGTCGCAGTTTTTTCTCACTCTCTCTCACTATCTCGCATGTGAAGACGCTCACGATTCGGCGACCACCTAATCCATTCAAGAACATTTGGCGATCTTGCCAGGATCGTGACGGATTTTTTTTGTGAGTGCTCTAGTGAACAACACGAATACTCTGTGATACATTCATTTTTTACGCTCTTTGTGCTGTGCGATTTTGAACATTTAATTTCTCCGAAAACGTGCCCACCATATTGGCCACGCTACGCTTCGAAAACCGCTATTTTGAGCATGCTGCTGACGTCATCGAGTCCGCGTCTTCTTCATGCGCCTGCTGCTCCCCTCCAGTGCCGATTCTCCGCTCGCCGCCCTATTAAGCCGCCGCTAGACCAGGCCGTCATCGCTGCCGCTCGGGCCCCCGACGTTCGCCAATACCTCGACGCTCCACTGGATTCTTCGATAGCACTTGAGCCTCGCCACGTTGTTGTTTCTCCGACGTTCGCCGTGAAACCGAACCCTGATTTACGACGTGTACTCCAGCTGCCATTGCTTCGTTACATCATCTAAATCACGTGAAACTACCTCCCTGGCTAGGTGCAAGCAACAACCAAGTCCAAAGAGAGATACATGGCTTTTGCGACGCATCTAGTCTTGCTTATGCAGCAGTTTTGTATTTAAGGACCACCCAGATAGACGGAACTATCACCATCTCTCTTTTGAGTAGCAAGACGAAAGTTGCTCTTCTGAAACAACTCACCACACTTCGGCTTGAGTTGTGTGGGGCTGTATTGCTCGCTCGTTTACTTGAATTGTTTACTTCTTTTCCCCGCTTCTCAATCTCCAAACAATATTGCTGGACTGATGCCACGATCGTTCTCGCTTGGCTCAATCAGTCTTCGACAAAACGGAGGACCTTTGTGGCAAATCGGGTGTCTGCCATTCAGACTTCGATTTCCCTCAGCTACATGGCGACACGTCCCCACGGCTGAAAATCCCGCAAACTTGGCCTCCCGCGGCATGTCCGCTCGAGAATTAATGAATTCCCGTTTATGGTTACAAGGCCCTACCTGGCTCCAATATTCTGATGACTATTGGCCTCACATGTCGGCAGCCGTAGAAACAGATGCTCCGCGTGAGGAAAGGATTCACACCCATGTCCTTATTCAAGAAAATGATACTGTAACCGATCTTTCTGTTCAAATATCGGATTGGGATCGATTACTTCGTATCACTGCAATTGCTCTGTCATGGCGTGTTAAAAATCGATCATTTCGAAAAATGACTTCTTTCATTACAGCTCCTAATATTGCGCGGGTGACAAAACTATGGTTTCGCTGGTTTCAATCGCTTCTCTTCGCGGATGAACTGCGTACTTTGCAATCCCAGTCTCCGGTCTCCGTGCGCAGTTCCCTAAAAAGCCTTAATCCATTTCTGGATCAGGAAGGCCTTATCCGTGTCGGTGGTCGTCTTCAGCATTCTGATGCCCATTACGACTCCATACACCCGATAATTTTGAAATCACATCCGGTGACACAACTTCTTGTAAGACAAGCACATCAACGTTGCTTGCACAGAGGCATCAACTTGACCCTCCAAACCTTGAGGAACTCCGTTTGGATCTTACAAGCTCGAAAACTTGTGCGCTCTGCAATATTTCATTGCGTGGCCTGTACTCGACACAAGGCTGAATCAGCTAAACAACTCATGGGTGCTCTTCCGGCTCCGCGCGTCATTCGTCCCGCACGTCCATTTCAACACTGTGGCGTCGATTACGCTGGACCTCTCCAGGTTCGTACCACGCGTGGACGAGAGCAAAAGAGTCACCCCGCGTATATTTCCCTGTTCATCTGCTTATCGGTAAAGGCGATCCATTTGGAAGTTGTGTCCGATTACTCTGCGGAAACTTTCCTGGCCGCTTTCAAGCGATTTATCAGTCGATGCGGAATGCCCACTGATATGTACAGTGATCGGGGTACCACCTTTTGTGACGCAGATTCCACATTAACCGCTGCCTTTGATCAGGCCATTCAGGATTCTTCTTTTCAAGTATTTCTGGCGAAGGATGGCATTTCTTGGCAATTTTTACCTCCATCTGCACCTCATTTCGGTGGACTCTGGGATGCGGGGGTAAAAAGTGTAAAATCGCACTTAAAGCGAATTATAGGTGCTCACACGCCTACCTTCGAAGAATTCGACACGCTTTTGTGTGAGATTGAGTGAGTCGTGCTTAAATTCACGCCCTCTGACATCACTCACTGATGATCCAGATGACCTTGAGGCACTGACCCCTGGTCACTTTTTAATCGGAACTCCGTTAACGGCTCCTCCTAGTCCCTCCCTCTTGGATCTGTCTGAGAATAGACTATCACGTTGGCAGCTATACAGGCAGATTCTAGAACGTTTTTGGAAAACCTGGTCAGAAGATTATCTGCGAGATCTGCAGCACCGGTCTAAATGGCATAACCCGCAGATTAATATGACAATCGGTCGGGTAATACACTGTACACGTGGGTCCGATAATCTTGTCCGAGTCGTCACATTACATACCGCCACGTCAGAACTGGTTCGTCCGATAACCAAAATAGTCTTGTTACCGGTTCACTCCGGTTCAACTGAAACCACCTAATTTAGTTTCATACGGTTTTCATTTCTAGTTTTAAGTTTTTTGCGAGCACTGTCATGTCGCAAGACGGGGTGAATGTTGCATTATGCATTTGAATATTTCGCGCGAATCCATTAATTGCTTTAGTGTACGAACGCATCACTTTGTCGTTCGCGGCGATTTTACAGATTGTTTGGCGTATGCGTGCGGCGCCCACTCCGATTCGGTTCAATTACGCAATCGATGTGTGAGCAAGTTAGTAGCAGAACACACTCTGAACGATCTATACGCAAAACGATAAAATAATTTAATTCGTTGTATCTCAGTGTGTTCAATAAAGAAAAGTACTGTGGTGAATTACATCCTGTGCCAATTCATTGGTACTCGGTTCCCTCGTCGCAGTTTTTTCTCACTCTCTCTCACTTTCTCGCATGTAAAGACGCTCACGATTCGGCGACCACCTAACCCATTCAAGAACACTAACATATTATTTTTATTATTTTTATTCTTAATACATTTTTATTGAAATAATATTGCACTGAACAATCTTCATAATATTTTTTGTTAGAATAAAACTTTTTCTTTTCAAAATCCTACAAGAAACTTTCGAAAGAAACTAAGAACCTAGATGTTAGGTTTTCGAGATATCGTAAGCTAAAAGCGCAATAAGCTCGGTTTTGGCTATATTCGAGTGGATATTACGTCGCGAATTAATTTTGTTTTCGGAAATCTTGTTACACCATCTGAAAGTAGTAATCTTACCATTCAAAACCCCTTTTGAATTTTGGTGATATCGTTAAATAAAAATTAGTACGTCAGCGTTTTCGATCAATTCTTTGTAAAATGGTGAGCTTAGACTGGAAAGAATAAGTAATTTATTTATATGGTTTTTGACTCGCTTAATGCAGATACTACCTTAAGGACGGTTAACCTGAAAAATCCAAATTAATCAGAAACAAGATATATTTGTTAGCCTAAATTAGTGTTAATGCTATATTGCGCGATTTTTAATGAAAGCACTCCAGATTGTGGCGCGATCGATTGAGAATTGTGCAAGAATTCGCAAGAAAAAATCTTTGTAACGATCAAACAGTTCGGGTTGTTACCGGTGAAATTTATACCGGGAGAACTGTTAGGGTGACTGTTCTGTAGGCCTGTCGGCAAGCGGCTTCATAGCTCTTATGTATGTTCATAGCATCAGCCCAGATCAGTGCCCCGTAGAGGATGACGGATCTTACTACCGATGACAGGAGGGACCGTCGCGGTTTCTTCGCCCCCCCCCCCTCCCCCCATGTTGGGCATGATGCTAGAGAGCGTATGGGCCACTTTGTCTGCCTTTGCGCCTACACTCATCAGGTGTTGTCTGAACGACAGCCTCACATCTAGAGTGACCTCAAGATATTGGATAGCGTCCACCGTCTCTTAATTAAATTATTAAATGTAAAAGTGAACAGTGATAAAAAACAGACAAAAAAGAATAATATTTCCAATAAGCATTGCATTCGGTATAGGGAATCCGCGGCCGCGAGGGCCTGCGGAAGAAGAACCGTAGCGATTCAACATTCCGGCGAATCTGATCTGCTGACTCAGTCGTCGGGTCATTCAACGATGGCTTCACCGGCAAACAGAAATGCGACACCTGAAGGCCAATGGAAAATTGCAGAAAATAAAAAAAAAACGTAAAAGATCTAGTCCTGATGATATTCATAAAGGCCGCAATGCAAAACAAACGAAAATTGTTGATTATTGGCTAGCCACACCACCAACCACTATAGCAAACAGTTTTGCGTCATTTGAAAATGTGGAAACTGAAGACACCGAACACATTGAAAGTACTGCAAAAACGGTTAAAGCCCCGCCTATATTTATCTCGGGTGTCGGAAATATCAGTCCATTAATAGATCTGCTTAATACAATAGCGAAAGATAATTACTACATTAAAGTACAGAATCAAGAACAGGTTAGAGTCCAAGCTAAATCTATTGAAACCTACGATGTAATAATTGCTTCACTAAAAGAAAAGAATACAGAATACCACACTTACAAAAAAAACAAGAAAAACCGTTTAAAGTGGTACTCTGTTACGTGCATCATTCTACAGAAATAGAAAGCATTAAAAATGAAATAGAAAGCCATGGGCATAAAGTTCGCAATATAATGAACATGCGTCAGGAAACAACAAATAAACCTCTGTCCCTGTTTGCTGTGGAGCTAGAACCAGCAGACAATAATAAAAGTATTTATACTATTGAATTTTTACTTAATATGAAAATCAAGTTTAAAGCACCGCATTATCGTCGCGAAATACCACAGTGCTCTAACTGTCAGAGATACGGACATACTAACAACTTCTGCTCTCGTGCACCGCGATGTGTCAAGTGTACTGGCAGCCACAAAACATCAGACTGCTTACGTAAAGAAAAGTCTGATCAAGTTAAATGCGTACTATGCGAAGGAAATCACCCTGCTAATTACAAGGGATGCATCATCTACAAACAATTGCGAAAAGCCCAATTTCCAACTTTGAGAAATAAACAGACAACAACGAACCAAAATGTTGCGACAAATATCGCACAAACCTTGCTGCCCGTTCCACGGCCTAGGTCGGACGGACCTATTCATCGAGGTTCTACTTATGTCCAGGTAACAGCCAACCAAAAGACTCAATATCACTCAACAAACAATGACGCACTCAACCAACCATACCATATCCAGCAATCTAACGACCTTCAGGAACTAAAGTCAATGATGAAAGACCTAATGGAACAGATGAGTACTATGTTAAATCTACTCACCACAATAGTCTCTAAAATGTCGCAATGTTGACTCTTCAACTAGCAATCTGGAATGCCAATGGCTTATCCAAACATAGAAATGAAGTACAAGCTTTTTTGAGAAACCAAAATATTGATATAATGCTAATATCCGCAACTCACTTCACCAAAAAAAATTATATTAAAGTCAATAGATATGCTGTTTATCATACCATGCATCGTGACGGTACAGCTCATGGAGGGTCTGCAATTGTCATTAAAAATAACATCAAACATCACGTTATTAATGAATACCAAACGAAACAAATCCAAGCCACAAATGTAGTGGTGGACGAGTGGAATGGACCGCTTACCATCTCTGCTGTGTACTGCCCGCTAAAACATGCTACAAAACAGGACGAGTTCGAAAAATATCTAAAAAAGCTGGGAAATCGTTTTATTACAGGAGGTGATTTTAATGCCGAGGATCCACAATGGGGCTCTCGGTTAACATCTCCTAAGGGTAGAGAACTTTGTAAAGCCATGAAGCATTTGAATCTAGAATCAGTGTCAACGGGCCAACCAACGTACTGGCCCGCAGACCGAAGAAAAATACCAGATGTGATTGACTTCTATATTACGAAATGCATAAATAAAAAATACTTAAAAGTAAAATCATGCCTTGATCTATCTTCAGATCACTCGCCTGTGTTACTTACATTAAGTAGTATAATTATCGAAAAACAAAAACCGTGCGTATTGTGTAGCAAAAAGACCGATTGGGTATATTATAAAACTCAAGTGGAAGAAACACTTACCATAAATATATTTCTACCGTTAAAAACAGAAAGTGACATCACTGAGGCGGTAGAGCATTTCAACCAGTGTATCGAACAAGCAGCATAGAATGCAACTCCGGCCAACTCAACAATGAGAAATGCTGATGTATCTTCGGCACTAGTAAGACAAAAAATAGCAGAAACACGACAAATAAGAAAACAGTGGCAAATAACTAGATCCCCAGAGCTGAAAAGTAAGTTGAACAACGCTATTAAAAATCTGCATAGATTGCTAAAAACGGAAGCAAACAATAATATACAATACTATTTACGAACTCTTGGACCAACTCAGGGATCTGATTATTTACTTTGGAAAGCAACCAAGGGATTAAAAACCTCAGACCTCAATACCACCACTACGTTTACCCGACGGCAAATGGGCAAGAAGCGCGCAGGAAAAAGCTGAAATATTTGTACAACACCTGACAGAGGTATTCACTCCACACTCCAAGCAAACGCAATCCGAAGAATATGAAATACGCCGAAAACTTAACGAAACCTATCAGCTGGAACCTCCACTAAGAAAGTTTAAAATAAGCGAAGTAATTAAAACTATTCAACATGATTTAAGTCCCAAAAAAGCACCAGTATCCGACTTGATCAATGGCCAAATACTACAAAATCTTCCAAACAAAGGCTGGAAATTTTTAACCCAGCTTTTTAATGCAGTATTGAGAACCAGCATCTTTCCACTGCAGTGGAAAGTAGCACAGATTATTCTAATCCTGAAACCGGGTAAAAACCCTGAAGATGTTAAGTCGTAACGACCAATTAGCTTATTACCAATTCTTTCAAAAGTTTTTGAAAAATTGTTACTTCTGAGGCTAACCAATCATTGAACGGAAGGAGTTGATCCCCAATCATCAATTCGGCTTCCGTAACAAACACTCTACTATCGAGCAAGCGCACCGAGTTTACAACAAGACATTATCAAGCTTAGAAGAAAAAAAGTACTGTTCGGGTGTCTTTCTGGACATAACTCAAGCTTTTGACAAAGTCTGGCACACTGGCCTACTGTACAAAATAAAGACAAACTTCCCTCTAGGCTATTATACCCTTCTAAAATCTTATCTCCAAGACAGGCACTTCTTCGTGATATATCAAGGTATATTTACGAAATTACACAAAATACAAGCTGGTGTGCCTCAAAGTAGCGTACTAGGGCCGATCCTCTACCTTCTCTATACCGCCGACCTGCCTACGAAAATCGGAGTAACAACAGCAACATTCGCAGATGACACTGCAGTATTAGCTTCACACGAAAATCCAATTCTGGCGAATCAAATGGTGCAAAGCAATCTTGATGACATTCAAAAGTGGCTAAACAGTTGGAGAATAAAAGCCAATGAAACGAAATCAGTCCATGTGACTTTTACTACCCGAAGAGAGACTTGTCCTGAAGAATCATTTAACGGCCAACAGATTCCGCAATCTGAGGTAGCTAAATACTTAGGCATGTACTTTGATCGCCGACTGACGTGGAAAACACATATATTTACCAAAAGGAAACAGCTTGGACTCAAATTACGAAAACTATTTTGGCTTTTAAATCGAGAATACAACTCTCGCTTGAGAATAAGCTCCTGCTATACAAGGCGATTCTAAAACCAATATGGACGTATGGAATACAGCTGTGGGGAACGGCATCCAATTCTAATATAGAGATACTTCAACGCTTCCAGTCAAAAGTATTGAGAATGATAGTTGATGCACCATGGTTTGTAACTAATGATGCCATACATCGCGACCTACAAGTGCTGAGTGTCAAAGAGGAAATCCAGGAATATAGCAAAAATTACAGTGAGAGACTAAAGAAGCACCCAAACATTCTTATAGTCAACATAATGAAACCACGACTAATCAGGATACTCAAGAAGAAAATTCCATTCGATCGTACGCACTAGAATAGACAGATCCTTCTGGTGTATATTAAACTTTTACTCCCAGTGACATAATACTTCTTAACTTTATTTAAATTGATATTATAAGTGTAAGTTTAATATAATAATTAAGAATATCTGTAAAAGGGCGCATGACTGGATGGGTACCTTCCACGATTAATTTCTACAACAAAAATATTGCTGAATGTCAACAAGACAGATTGTAATAAAATTGGGATGTTAAAAAAAAAAAATTGATCTTGATAATCTGCAACCAATAAAGCTTCGGGGTTCTCCCGTGCAGTGGTCGAAAAATGTGCGCAATTTGGGTCTATACATTGATAATACATTATCATGGAATACCCATGTTACCAAAATATCGTCGAATATATATTCAACTTTACATCAACTAAGAGTAAATGGAAGTTCGTTACCGTTCAATCTGCGTAAACAGCTTGTCATTTCATTATCAGGGCCTCACTTGGACTATTGTTGTGTAGTTTATAATGATGTTAACGCGATGTTAAAAATCAAACTAGATAGACCCTTAAATGCAGGTGTACGTTTTATTTTTAATTTACGAAATGGTGAACACTGTAACGGGGCGTTACATTGTCCAGGAGTCGTGCCGCGGTCGCGAGAGCGCGGAGTGATACATCAATTCGAATCGATCGATAGTAGGATCGTTACAGGAACGAACGGCCCCGAAAATGCCCGAGCGCCGCCGGGAACGGCGCTCGGAGATGCGCGGCAGCCGAGAACGCCGCAGTTTAGTATCTAGTAAACCTTCGAGTAGGAAGGACATAGTTGAGTAGCGAATATACCTTCGAGTGGGAAGGACCTGGTACAAAAAAAAACGTCGCGAGTAATCCTCCGAGTGAGTAACTGGCCATTAGAGGGAAACGAGCCGTATAATCGGAAAACCCGAGGACGAAGTCTGCCGTCAAGCGAGGACGAGACCTGCCGTCAAGCCGAGGACGAGACGGCCGTCGAACCGAGGACGAAACGCCAATTTGTCGGAAGCGAGCAGGCGAACGCCAACTTTGTGAACAACTAATTGTAAGTCGGCCGTGGGCCACACTTGTGTTTATTAAATAAAATTGAGAGGGCAAGAAGGCCCAATATGCTTTTTTTAATAAAAGAAAATTATTATTATTATTGTTTCCTGCTACACCCCTTTCGTAGCTTGTGCGGGCGATGTGCGGTGCCGCCAAGGATATTTCGCGGTCCCCGTTACAGGCGCGGAAGGAGGCAGGAGCCGACTTCCTCTGGGCGAGTTTGTGCCCTACCGGGAGTTTCCAGCTAGCCGTGCTGAGCAAAAAAGTGTCGTCCACCTGGCGCGGAGTTTTCACGAGAAAACTACAAAGCCCGCTTCACGGGCGAACGGACAAACCAAAAAAATTTTGGCCGTGAAAAAGCAGCCATTATAAATGGCGCCACAACGCGGGGCTTAGGAAAGTGCCGAAATTAGGCACCTGTTATTAAAGTGCGCGAGAGGAAATTAGAAAAAAAAAGAAGATTTTCGGCGTCTTGTCCACGAGGCAGTTCGCCATTTTTTCGGCGAACGCGGGTGAGAGCCGCCATCTTGGGCAAGCATCGTGCTTGTCCAAAGGGACGCGCCGCGCGGGGACTTGGGCAAGCACCGTCTTGTCCAAAGGAGTGCGGCGCGTGGGGATTTCCTTTGCGCGGAAACGGTGCGCGTCGGGCGGGAGAGTAGTTCCCCCGGCAGGGAACACGCGACGGTTCGCGTAGAGTGGGGACGGGATTCCCCTGCCTGCAGAGAGGCAGAGCGTCGAGCCGAGTGGGAGTATCCCCCACCGGAGTAGGGGCCGCGGAACGCGCAGTCGGATAGATAAGCCGACAAGAGAAGCGTCGAGTCGCAGCGCCGCCGGCGGTTGACAGGAGCGCGTCGGTAAATCCGTCCGGTTCCTTCCATCCGTGAGTATTTAAATTTAATTTTGCATAGTATTTAAATTTAAAAATAAGTTAGATTAGTAATATAAAATTAGTTAATAAGCTGTGATTTATTAAAAAAAAAAAAAAAAAAAAAAAAAAGATACCTAACCCTTCCCTTAGATTTAAGTTATATAGGCTAAGTGACACAAACTGCAAAGTACAGATTCTTTGTGTACTGGTGCAAGCGAGTGACAATCGAGTGTCACCAGGCTGTCCGACAACCACGGCGATTCGCGAGGTGCAACGCGAAACCGCGCGCGCACGTCAGTCGACTGTCAAACCAGTCGAACCGTGAGCTTGCCCGTTCCTCCGTTGAGCGCGTGCACGACGGGAGAAATAGAGTAGGCAGATCGCGCGACCAATCGCAGAGGTCGAGTTGTCGGATAGGGCTACTCGAGTGCGGCCCACGTTTAGGTGGAGTATCCGCGTGCGAGAGCGGATAACTCCAGGTGTGCAGGAGAATAGCGTGCACAGTGCACAGAGCACACCAAATTTTTGTAAAGAGTGGAGAGAGAGTGTGTGAAGGAGGGAAACGCGAGTGAATAGAAGTAAATAATATAAACACAAAAGAGCAGTGAAGTGCGTGCAGGTCAGTGTTGAGTGGAGTGACCTTGAATAGTCGGCGATTGCGAGAGGCCGCATTAGGCGATAATTTAGAGTAGGGCATCGCGATGACTAAAAAGAGGACCGTCGCCTTAAAGAAACTTACGAGTGAGGTCTCTCAAGGCGCGGAGGATCCGGTCGGGTTGACCCGCAGAGAGGTCATTGCACGGCTCAGAGCAGTAGGCCTGAGTACAGTTGGGCATGAGGAGGTCCTACGTGCCCGACTTGCGAGAGCTCAATCGGAGGAACTCTCAGAAGGAGAGGGCGAGAACGCGATGAAATTCCGAAACTTCCGAAACGAGTGTTCACGTCCAGATCTCGGAGGGACGAACACCATCGAGGGACATCGAGGGACAAAAGGAGTTTTCGACCAGGATCGTCACTTGTCAAGCCGTGACGAAGGACACGAGGATGTCCACGGCCACGAGTCGAGCAACCTCGACATGCAAGCCACTAGATGTGAGCAGCCAGCCGACCTGGACCACAACGGGTTCGAGAGTGTCACCCGGAGTTGTGGACATCGCCAGACCAGGGTTCGATCATCCAGTGGGGACGATGACATACGCCGTGCCAACGACATATGTCACTTTGAGCAGCTGGTCGTGGCATCACCCGCAAGAGACAACAGTGATCCACAGACCGCTGGCGGCTCCGAACCCAGTGCACCAAGGAGCCATTCCTCGCAGCCCGGAATTTTCGGAGAGGGCGCTCGCACTGCCGGAAGAGACAGAGACCGAGGACGATGACCTACGCACGCGCATTGCAGCAAAGCGCACACTTTTCGCGGCTCCCTCCGAAGAGGAATACGAGGAGGAGAGCCCGAGCGAAGGGTATCAGGACGATCGTCGGATAAAAGCCGAACGAGCACGAGAGAGAGAGGAGAACGAGGCTCGACCACCGCGGGACCAACCAGGAAGCCGCGCAGGCGCGAGAATCAGGCGAGAGATTCGTCCTGAGGAAACGCGGGTAAGAAGAAGCCCGATGGAGGATTACGAGGAGGTAGCCTCGGACGAACGAGAACTCCATAGGTGACAGCACGGCCGAGATGCACGTTTCCCGAGCACGGCCATTATGCTGCTCCGCCTGAGGAACCAAGGAGACATTTTCAGGGGGGATGAACCCTGAAGCAACTGCGATCGTGGGGTCTGAGGTTCGACGGGTCCAACGTCGAGGAATTTTTAGCCGGGTTGCACGAGTGCATGGATTGCCTCGAGCTACCCGAGGGAGACGTGCTACGCGTCTTGCCGGGCCTATTCGAGGGGAAGGCCAGACAGTGGACTCGGGACGAGCCCACTTTACTGAGAACGTGGAGAACGTTCGAAAGAGGGATCAAGCGCCGGTTCGGCATAGAAATTGAGGACACCGAGATTCTTCTGTCGATCCATTAACGGATTCAAGACCCGACAGAAGATATGGAGGATTTTCTGCAGGAATTGCGGCGACGATTCCGAAAAATGCGGGTGCCACCGCCAGAATCGAGCCAAGTTAGGATGACGATCCGAAACTTTGTTATTACCGTAAGTCTACCAGTGTCCGAGACTGCGCGACGTTCGCCGAGCTGTTCGAGGCAAGTCGAGAACTCGCAGACGATAAGCGGTGGAATGCACGGTACCGGCAACTCACGACGACAGCCCGCAAGGAGGGCGGAAACAGAGTGTCGTCCAGGAACGTCCGGGTGGCCGCAGGGAAAGAAGTGTCCGATTCGTCGTCATCATCGTCATCGGCGTCAGCGAGCGAGCCGAGAAGAAGGAGCAGTCGATGAAATCGCAGGAAGATGGGTAGAGCCTCGAAATTAAGGAGAAGCCGCCGAGAAGAAATAGCTGCAGTATTGCCAGAAAGGCAAGCCAGTCAAGAGCCGCCCCCACCGAGGAGATCAGCACCGGGAACAGCAGCTGTTCGGCCACATAATCAGCCAGGACGACAGCCGCCGAGAGCAACCGAAGAGCTCCGGCGATCCCTAGAGCCGCCTCCTGAGAGATGCCCGACTTCGCCCCGCTACGTTAGGCCTAGGAGGGGGGAGTTGAGAGTGGCACCAGGAGCGCGCCCGTGCTATAACTGCGGCGGGACAGGCCATTTCGCGCGCGAGTGCCCGGAGCCCCGTCAGTGCTACGGATGCGGTAAATTCGGCACGATACGTAGGGAGTGCGTGCAATGCATGGAAGCTGGTATGCGACACTCGGGAAACGAGCAGCGCGGGTCCGGGTACGAGTCTTCCCGACCAGGCCCGCAGACGTTTCCATCAAATTGGAGGACGAGCGTGCCGCGAAGAGGATAGGCAGTAGATGCCCCGAAGAGGAGGTACTCCGATGGGATGGAACTTCACCATTCGTCATAAGAAAGGAGCCTTGTAACATGTCCCGAACGCCCTTTCCAGGAGGATTGAAGAGGACGTCGGAGCCATGCGAGTAGCCGCAGAGAAAGACGACTGGTACGAGAGGAGGAGAGAGTTGGTACGAGCGCATCCTGAGCGGTTTCCCGAGTGGAGATTAGAGGACGATCGGCCATATCACGCCCGATCCGATCCACTATTGGACCCGGTGACAGGAGGGGAGAACCGCTGGAAGTTGGTACTGCCGGTCGGATTGCGAGCACAAGCCCTCAGCAATGCGCATGAGGAGGCGCATGCCGGACACTATGGCGTCATTGAAGACGTATTGCCGCCTAGCAGTAGAGTACTACTGGCCTGGCCTCCGATATGATGTGCAGCAATTTATCGGAGAGTGTCGCGACTGTCAAGTTCAGAAGACGGCGCAGGGCGGGCCACCAGGATTGATGGGTCAACGGATCATTGAAAAGCCGTGGACCGTTGTGCCCGCCGACATCATGGGCCAATTTCCGCCTAGGGGTGGACAGAATCGGTCCATCCTCGTGTTCACCGATATGTTCATGGACAAGATGTTGTCGGCGTACGGATTGCGATCGATTACTACGCCTCCGTACCATCCCCAGGCCAACCCGGTTGAGCGAGTGAACTGAATGATCAAAACTATTATCCGCACATTTGTAGGTGCCGATCATCGAGACTGGGACTTGCATTTGCCCGATTTCCGGAGTGTGATCAATACGGCCGTACAGGAGAGCACGCAAGTGTCACCGGCTTTCCTTAATTTTGGCCGACAACCGTTCCCGGTCAAGAGTTTGAGGCGTCGATTGGAGGGGGAAGCGCCAGTGCTACGTATCGAGAATGAAGAATGGGAACAACGTCTGAAACGTCTAAGTGCCCTACGGGATCTGGTACGCCGGTTTCAAGACCGAGCCAGCGTCGACAATATAACCGCGGCAGACGTGACATTCGATTTCATGTCGGGGATCTAGTGTTGCGGCGAAATCGCGTCCTGTCGCCGGGCGCAGATAGATTTGCCGCGAAACTCGCGCCGCGATACGAGGGGCCCTTTCGTGTCGTAAACGTAATTTCCCCCGTCGTGTACGAGTTGGGCGGGGAAACTGGGCGAAGAGTGACGAAAGTCCACGTTATGAACCTAAAGCGGTATGTTGCACCCCGCGGATCCCGTCGAGTCGAGAATTAATTCCGTTTACATTCTTGTTACAGATGTGGAGATCAGCGACAATGAGTCGGAGAGGAGGGAGGCGCCCCCCTACCAAGGGGAGTGGAGACCTCCGTTGTACGGCCCCGAAAGGGAGGAGGCCTCGATAGTGGAGGCGCCAACGAGCGAGGAGGGTACTTCACTGGCCGTAACAGGGGACCCCCGAGAGCAGTCGGGAGGAGTCCTCGCGGCCCTGATGACGGGGGTGCGCATAGAGGAGGCGCCCCGGACAAAAGCTGGGTCGTCCTACAGGAGCCCGGACCTGACGACGTCCCGATCGAGGTACAGGTCGCTCCCCTCTGGTGTGAGGAAGAGGACCGCGGGATAGCGGCAGCGCCACCACATCAACCGCCGGTGCCGAGGGATCAGCCGAATCGCCAGGGGGATTTCCCTCTCCCAGTGGGTCGGCACTCGAATTCGAGGCCAGTCGCCCGAGGGATCCTGTATGGCGGGCTGCGGGAGCTGCCTAATGATGTCGAGCGAGATCCTCCTCCCGGAAAGTGCTTTAACTGCTGACGCGAGAGGCACCTTTGGAAATCTTGCCCGGCCCCGCGGATTCGCCCATTTTGTGTGAACTGCGGGTTCTCGGGCTTGTCTATTTCCCGGTGCCCTCGATGTGCAGAGCGCTACCGGGTGTGGATGAGTCGCGGAGAGCGGATCTCTTCGGCGACACGCGTCGAAGATGAGGGGGCCAGCGCCCGTACCCGCCGACATCGATCGCGTAGGCGACGGGGCCAGGAGACCCGCGAGGAGACGCCAAACGAGGAGGAGAGTTCCAGAGGGCGACCTGAATCCAGTCAGGAATCCAGCCCCCGGGGACAAGCAGCTGTCCCCGGGGAGAACGCGAGCCACGGCCAGGAGGCCAGTCTGCCCTGGTCGGAGGACCAGACCGAGGAGAGGGCACAGGAGGACGCCCTGAAGACGATCGAGTCATTGGCCACCCTGCTGCGCAGTTTGGGGCCAACCGCCGCGGCCTTCGTTGCAGGACGGGTCGACGAGGGGGACGCCCTCAGGTGGGCCCATCGGCTGGCGGGGCTGCTCCCCCCGCTGCAGAAGATGGTCGTCATGGAGGCCAAGAAGGAAGCCCTGCGGAAGGAGTAATCCGCCCTTAACTGGTGGAAGGTCGAGTCTCTCCCTTCCCCGCCCTCTTCGGAGGAGGTAAGTGTGGATGGGGAGGTGAGCGTGGAGCGATCACGACGATTTCCTGGACAAACTCTTGATCCGAGATACGAGATACGATAGTTCTAAGACGGGAGTTCAGAGTAATCCCGAGGGAGGAGGGGGGTTTGTAACGGGGCGTTACGTTGTCCAGGAGTCGTGCCGCGGTCGCGAGAGCGCGGAATGATACATCAATTCGAATCACGGCCGGCAATAGCGCTCGGAGATGCGCGGCAGCCGAGAACGCCGCAGTTTAGTATCTAGTAAACCTTCGAGTAGGAAGGACATAGTTGAGTAGCGAATATACCTTCGAGTGGGAAGGACCTGGTACAAAAAAAACGTCGCGAGTAATCCTCCGAGTGAGTAACTGGCCATTAGAGGGAAACGAGCCGTATAATCGGAAAACCCGAGAACGGAGTCTGCCGTCAAGCGAGGACGAGACCTGCCGTCAAGCCGAGGACGAGACGGCCGTCGAACCGAGGACGAAACGCCAATTTGTCGGAAGTGAGCAGGCGAACGCCAACTTTGTGAACAACTAATTGTAAGTCGGCCGTGGGCCACACTTGTGTTTATTAAATAAAATTGAGAGGGCAAGAAGGCCCAATATGCTTTTTTTAATAAAAGAAAATTATTATTATTATTGTTTCCTGCTACACCCCTTTCGTAGCTTGTGCGGGCGATGTGCGGTGCCGCCAAGGATATTTCGCGGTCCCCGTTACAGGCGCGGAAGGAGGCAGGAGCCGACTTCCTCTGGGCGAGTTTGTGCCCTACCGGGAGTTTCCAGCTAGCCGTGCTGAGCAAAAAAGTGTCGTCCACCTGGCGCGGAGTTTTCACGAGAAAACTACAAAGCCCGCTTCACGGGCGAACGGACAAACCAAAAAAATTTTGGCCGTGAAAAAGCAGCCATTATAACACATTTCTAGGTACTATACTAAATTAAATTGGCTCACAGCTGAGAATCGTAGATGGTATTTTATTGGAGTATTAACATTTAGTATTATATCAAATAAATCACCAAAGTATCTTTACGATAGCTACATCTGGCGTGAGAGCATAACTGATAGACGATTACGGGTTGGTACCAAAGTATTAAGGTTACCCCAGCACACGCATGCATTTTATGGCAAATCATTCCTAATTATTTCAACAAATCTGTGGAATGCGTTGCCGAGTGACCTACAAATGTGTTCTTCGCTTCCTAGGTTTAAGTCTAAATTTTATCACTTATTATTCGAGCGCCAAAAGCTTCAAAGGAAAATAACGTTTGGAATTTATTAGAATTTAATTTATGCGTTTATGTTTTCGTTTATGTTTTTGTAATGTGCGGTTGATGCGTATTATATATGATGCCAGTATAATTAATTCTTGCTGCACATATTGCACATATATTTTTAGATTTACTATGTATCATCTTATATTTGGTTGGCTCAAGGGGATATCCCTACGCCAAAATAAATAAATAATAATAATAATAATATCAAATACAATGCTTGTTAATATTGCGATTCCGCCATGTCTTGCTTGTTGTTCAGTTTTCATAATCGACAAAAGTGCATAAGTTCAATTTACTGTCTTCATCAAATACTGTGCATGTATTGTGCATTCATAAGACTATATACATATACGATTACAGATACCAGAATGATATTATAACGTGCATTAAAAATATGCATTTCGTATCTAAATATCTCGTAATTGTCATGTTCCTTCCTTTATTTGGACACATTAATCAATATTTAATATAGCGCCGATGAAATTTGTGTATATAGAAATTTGCAATCAAGTTTAACTAAAATTTACAGGCATTGCTAAAGAAGAGTACTGATAATCTTGAACTCGAAACCTGGGAAGAAACCGAAGCAGATGCATATTCAGAAGCATTTCCAGAATATAAGCCATTAGGTGAAGATTCTTCAAAAGTTACGCTTGCTTCTGCTGTGTCCGTCGTAAATAGGTATGTTCAGTGCATATGGAAAGAGCATTCAGTCACTCCTTCATTAGCTTATCAACAAGATTATGTTATTTCGTAAAATGGAATATAAGTATGCACAAAATTCAATATTTTACATGCTTGATTAAATCACAAAAATCGAAATAAGTAACTATTCACCTAAAATGCTGGGATTTTTAGTAGTTTAAAAAAATGGAATGTGTAGGAATATAAATGGCATTTGAAACTTAAAATTATTGACCTGATTCACGAATACTCCCCTGATCATTCCGCCCGGACTACTCAGAATGAATATCGAAATGCAACTGTCGATTCTGTCTTGTGCTTCAGACTAGACCAACGTACTCGGGATTGGGAATAGGAAGAGATTATTATGCCTTTTACTTCGACCCAGACTAAGTCTGGACGAAGTATTGAATTTCGTCACTTCGGGCATAAAAATTACCCTATAGTTTTTCATCAAATGTCAACGTTTCAGGCCCTAAGGAACCCAAATCAACAATAAAAAAATTTGTGTCCGTGATCTTGTACGTACGTACGTCCGTACGTCCCGTTTTCTTGTCTCGCGAACGGATAAGCGTATTGACATAATTTTTTTTTTAAAATACGCGTCTTGGCATAACTTAGATCTTATTAGATTTTGGCGCAGATCCATCCTAGTGGAGGGAAATTACCTGACATATAAAAAAAAGGGAACTGTTCCCAAGGAGCATTTTTTTTGCAGAAATCGGTCAAAGGTAATGAGATTAAAGTATCCCTGAGTTTTCTACATCGTGCGAGGTATGGAAGGTTTTTTTTTACGTTTTTCAAAAAAAAAGCGTTTTTTACGATTTCTTGTTTGATTTTTTGCGAATATCTCTGGTTCTATTTATCGTACAGAAACCAAAAAATACCAATCTCTTCGTTATGAAATTCTGTACAAAACATTCTTGCATCACAAGTCGGAATTATTGCAACATAACCTCAACAAAAAAAAAATAAAAACCGCGTTTCATGTTGAATTTTGGTTTTTATTTTTTATGATTTTTTCTAAACATCCAATTGCACTATTATTGCAGGAAAAGTTGCTTTTTCAGACCATAATTATGTGGTTAAAATTTGAAAAAAAAAAAATCATTAGAACGGCCATAATCCTCGTTTGAATTTTAAAATTAAGGAGCTCGTAACTTGTGGGCGTTGCATGGTAGGTGACTTTTTGTTGTTTTAAATTGTAGATCTTTTTATGCTCTTTAAGAAGGTTATAAATAATATTGTCAAAATTTGAAAAAAATCGTTTAAAAATTGTTTTTTTTAACAACAAAATTTTTGTTTTGTTTTTTTATTAAAAAATTGGATTTTATTACAAATTTATATTTTTTTATTAAAAAATTTATTAAACAATGTATGCATCTTTTTATTAGAAATATGATTATTTTTTAATTTATTTTATAGTTGTAGAAACGAAGTCATTGAATTATTTTTTGTCATTTAAAATTAGGATTAAGTCGTTACAGAAAAATATAAGATGATTGGAATGCGTCACTCTACGCATTGTAGGCCCGAAAATTGTTAGGTCAGGTAGTACATTCTTGGCACGAGGGCCCAGTCCGTCGCATTTCTGAATAGAAACCAGTCATGCTATAGCAGCAGATGTGCGCTGTATGCGCCTTCAGTGTGCGAGTGTGTTTTTATTTAATAGAACATTGATCGCAGGTATGTAATAGTTATTGTTTAGATTAAGTTTTAACTTGAATATCATTTATATTCATACATTATTAATGATGATATTTTTATGTATAAATATATTATGTATGACATACATACACGGAAAGAAAAAATTAGCTACTGCTGCGAATTTTTAGCTACCATAGCGAACAAATGACAGCTAACTTCTGACAGCAAACGTATTAGCTGAAGTTGCTAAAGAATTAGGTGCCCTTGCTAATTTTTCGTTGCCACTGCTAAGTTTTTATCTATGACGACAAATTTTTTCTAGCAAACTCGACTTCGCAAAGACAACTGACACATTTTTTTCCGTGTACTCATAGGCATTTTTTATTGCAGGTATTCATTTTCTATGAACATTGGCACAGTCCGAAAACATCCTTAAAAAAGAACTGGAAAGATTGTTGCGGTAATTGATAATTTCATTACATTTATATTCGTTTTAATTTTCCATAATTGTATATAAATTTAAACATATTCCGTTAAATTCTTACAATATGCATGTGTGAATGTAGGATAATTGTGTATAGTATTATATGCCATAATCACCTTATTTATAAACACGAAGTCATTATCATGAATGTATATTGCAAACAGTCATACTCGTAAACTGAATTACAATTTTATATTGCATATTTTTAAATATCACTTTAAATGCATCGCATACTGCGTGTACAATTTTTGACTATTTTATGTTAAAACTAGATGCCTTCGACCCGGGTGCCTACAATTTTGGCTAAATTCGTATTGCAGTTCCCTGACGAAAGGCTGATGCTTCCGGGAATATTCCCATTTTAACACTGCCAGGAAAGGAGGCGGCAGAGGGTAGTTCTAGCATCGTTAGGTTCGAGTAGTTTCTATACATATATTGTAACAATATCTTGTTCCTTAAATAGGGTGAATATGCCAATAAATGGACGGTTAAGCATTTTTCACACTTTGATCGATTGTAATTTTTGAATTCTTTTATGAAAATTTAATTATGATACCACCATTAGACTCGTTAGACTCTGCTCTTTATGACCGTGCAGTTCAACCGTTGATTTTATTTAATTATTAACCTCGTCTTCGTAGGTTTGTAAAAAAATCCGCTAAACCCCCATGAATAGACGGGTTAAATCAAATGGGACGTTTTCAGTACCAGTTTTGGATTGCTTTAAAACTTTGCTTTGATTTTACAAAATAATAAACACTGGAAGATCATCTGGAGTCAATTTCGTGCGGATGCAAATCAGGATGTAAAACAAAACAATGCACGTGTAAAAAGCACGGAATGGCATGTTCAGCTGCGTGTAGGTCTTGCACTGGATTAAATTGCGCGAACGCGGCTATTTTTCAAGACGAAATTGAAGAAAATTAATTATGCGACGATGACCATAACGACAGAACATCTTCCGTGTGCGAAACGCAATCACATACATCAGAATCCAGCACTGGCGATTATATATCTGACAGCTCGTATGCTGGTTCTGATTGGATCTACTTCGACGTTGAAGAAGGGGTTAATTTTTATAACTGCGAAACAAGCGATACATACTTCTCGGACGAATTACAAATTAAAAAACGACATCGCCTATAATAATAATTATATTTTTTTATTATAATTTTTAATAAAAAAACAAAACAAAAAATATTTTTTTTAAAAAAACCTATTTTTAAACAATTTTTTCAAATTTTGACAATATTATTTATAACCATCTTAAAGAGCATAAAAGAATCTACAATTTAAAACAACAAAAAGTCACCTAGCATGCAACGCCCACAAGTTACGAGCTCCTTAATTTTAAAATTCAAACGAGCATTATGGCCGTTCTAATGAATTTTTTTTTTCAAATTTTAACCACATAATTATGGTCAGAAAAAGCAACTTTTCCTGCAATACTAATGCAATTGGATGTTTAAAAAAAATCATAAAAAATAAAAACCAAAATTCAGCATGAAACGCGGTTTTTATTTTTTTTTGAGGTTATGTTGCAATAATTCCGACTTGTGATGCAAGAATGTTTTGTAGAGCATTTCATAGCGAAGAGATTAGTATTTTTTTCGTTTCTGTACGAGAAATAGAACCGGAGATATTCGTAAAAAACCAAACAAGAAATCGTAAAAAACGATTTTTTTTAAAAACGTAAAAAAAAAAACCATCCGTACCTCGCACGATGTGGAAAACTCAGGGATCCTTTAATCTCATTGCCTTTGACCGATTTCTGCAAAAAAAATGCTCCTTGGGAACAGTTCCCTTTTTTTTAAATCTCAGGTAATTTCCCTCTACTATCCGTCCATTACTAAACAAAATTAGCCCCAATTAAGTTTCTTCGTAGTTTTTTGCATTTATTTTGAAAAATACAAATTTTATTTAAAAATGTTTCAAACAAAAAGGGGTAGTCTTCGCCAGCCGGTATATCAATATACTATCGGTGGTCACCTATGGGCGCATAAGTTCTTTTACGCCCTTGATACGCAAATAACTATTTCGATATATCTAAAAGATGTCTTATAGTATCTAAAAGATATCCGTCACAGATCTTTTCGACACTTTCAAGATATCTGTGACGAATTATATGTATTTATATTGTATATATAAGATCATAATGATACAGACAGTAATTAGTAAAACACTGTAAACATGTAATATGCATCGAATAGTCCATTACAATACAAGTGCTTGAAATAAGTGTTTTACAACAATTATTTATTAATACTTCGGCTGGCCTGTTGTCGGGGTCGAAGTTTTGAAAATGCTCATTTTCAATTTTCATACATATAAGAAACACTTTATTGTTGTAACATATCTATCGAAGCCACTTGGACCTAAATATGATTGGCCCTCCAAATATCAATATAATTTTATAATATAATTGAAAGCTGTTAGTAAACAAACTAGTATTAAAGAATAGCCGACTCTCTACTGGGTCGAAGTTTCTGAGCGAGCGAAGCGAGCGAGGCACCACGACAACATTAGTTACTATTTGAAATCTGTCGGCGCAGTGTGTTTCAAAATATAGTGAATCTGGCAATGCTATCTGCTTCCAACCATATGCAATTTCATGATCTCTTTGTTCCACGGAAATGCTGATACATGAAATGAATCAAAATTGTTATGCATTCATAGTTGACGTACCTAGTATTATCAGCAGGACTGAGAGACATGATGGATTCCAGAAATAAGTCATTATATTTTCAGTATTCTGTGAGAACGTAAAGTGTTTATTAAATGTGAGATTTTTGCAACCATTACATTACGAATGTGTATTCGATCCAGAAATAAAATTATTTAATTAAAATTAATTTACTTTTCATGCTAAACAAAATGATACGTTCGTCCGTACATCACATTTGCCCATCATTAAGTTCTCATCGATTTCAACAAGACTATTTCGTCACCGGAGCAAATTAAGCTGTAGTTCTACCCCTCCCCTTCTAATTCTGTGAAAATAAATCAGATTATTAATTACCATCAATAATAACTATTCGAAGAAAAAAACAAGTGGGCTGACTGTAATTGCAATTATTAAGCAGCGTTATGTGTGCTTTCCATTTTTCACCCCTCTCCCCAACCGTACCCCTGGAGTTTTTTACGTACATTTTTTATCATTAATTGGGTTTATGAGTTTGTACTCCACACATTGCAGGATTTATGCGTGGATCGTTACCGAGGTTCCTATCAGTAAAGTCAACCGTATATACGAATACATGTTGATCAATTGATGCACGTGCAGTACAATGACTGTCAAATTTTACGACACGGGTAGTCCTCTCCTTTAGTTATAAACATCCTTGAAAATGGAAATGTAAATATCTATAAACCACATTATAGTTATTAGTACTGTAATTTGTCTTGTTTCACTTTGGTTTGGAAGAGGGAGGTGAAAAATAATTATTCACAATCATTACGATTAAATCATATATATTTCTTCAACGTGACGAAGACTCACGAAATTCAAAGGTAGGGGCGTGCGGCGCGATGACCGGGTGCGGGTTCGAAGCCACTCCACGGCGGAGCTTCTTTTGATATGACCGGAGGGAGTACACCAGAATTTCCAACCGAAAAACTCGACGGCCAAGGGGGTACCACACTTCACTTAATTATCACAGTCCTGAGCACTCAAAGAAAATGTTGGCCCTATGGGCGACTTACGCTTCGCTGGACGCCGCACACTAGGAAACGATCTGGATAGTTAGATTCAAAATAGGATTCCGTCGAAACTACTCGACCTATTTCAATAATTTTTGTTTAAATGAAGCTAATAAAATTTGGAAGAAGATTGTCAAGGCCGATTTTCAAAAAACGATGCGTATCGCCCTAGATAAACGACAAATATTAACAACATACAACATTTTGGATATATTTCGGTATAGATCAAGTCTCTGACTTAGTTGTAACCTCGTATCTTTATGTATTTTGATGCGCTGATTACGAATATGACCATGAAAATTGTCGGCAAGGTCATTTTCAAGATCGAAACTGAAAAAAACGCGTTTGTTTGCGGCTTTTTGCATTTATTTCCAAAAATACAAATCGCACAAAAAACGTTTGAAAGAAAATAGGTAGAGCATCAAATTCTTTTTAAAAAAGATTATGTATAAGCATTTTTGTTTGTGATTTGTATTTTTTGAAATAAATGCAAAAAACGCAAAAATTAATGGTGTACAAAATCGATTTGTTGGTGATAACAATGGCTTCCCTTTATGTTATTGCGGTTTTCAATTCCCGTAATATTTAATCGGTTCATTTTATGTTGATAAGTTATTTTAGGAATTTGTCTTTTTTCTCAATTTTCCCCTACACTTTTTTCACATATATGACGTGAATGTGGAAACTGTTCACGTACAACATAAGGTCTTAAGTGCATTTTTGAAGATAACGTCGGAGATTTGATCTATACCGAAATATATCCAAAATTTTGTATATTGTTAATATTTGTTGTTTAGCTAGGGCGATGCGCATCGTTTTTTGAAACTTGGCACAGACAATCTTCTTTCAAATTTTATTAGCTTCCTATAAACAAAAATTATTGAAATCGGTCGAGTAGTTTCGACGGAATCCTATTTTGAATCTAACTATCCAGATCGTTTCCTAGTGTGCGTCGGCGGGGTAGGCAGCGGGGATGTCCTTGGGGCAGGCTGACGGAGCCACTGGATCGTTGGCTTGGAGGCTGGGGTAGCGTTGGCAGCAGTCGTTCTTCCTCCTTTTTCACTTCGTTTTTCACACCTTCACTCCGAGCAATAAATGCGGCACTTTCCTCACGTATGGCGCGATGTCGGCGAAACGATGCCCTTCGGGGAAGGTGGGTATTCACACACGTGGTGCGCGGCGCGGGACCGATTTCATCCTTAAATTCGCGGATGATAAACTGGAGAGAACGGGAAGATTCTTAGTAGAGCTGAGACGTTCCGTTCAAAAGACTCCCGGAGAATGACACTGCTCGGACGCGACGGTGCGCCTTCGAGCCCGCGCATGCGGGCAACCGTGACTCGTCTCGGGATCGGTGCTCCGGGTGAGAGAGAGAGAGAGAGAGAGAGAGAGAGAGAGAGAGAGAGAGAGAGAGAGAGAGAGAGAGAGAGAGAGACTGACAACAGGTTTATTTATTGATTACAATATTGATATATATTGAAAAATAATGATAAACCAAACGCAAGCACCCTGCCGTTACAAAGTTTCGGTCAGGATGAGTATATACAGTATCTATTTAACATATATATATCTCTCTCACAAAACATACAGGTAAAATACGAATTATGAGTAATCACACGGATTAACTACAGAAAATTTATAACAAGAAAAAAATACTATAATTGGTAGCCTAACATATTATACAAAAAAGAGTACGCGATGTCTAGCGTAGGTACTCGATCGCTACTTTTGGTCAGCTGCCGCTAAGAAATTGAAGAGAAGTGCACGAAAAGAAGCTGTAGATGAAGTGTTTTGCAGATGATGTGGTAATGAATTCCAAAATTGTATGGCTGTAATCCAAAATGAGCGCGCGAAAATATTTGTACGTGGAGTTGGAAACATAAACTGTGAGGATTGAATGCGAGATGAACGGCGCAGTGAATTGTCGATTGGTATGAATCTGGATGATAAATATGATGGTTGGTTGGTAGTGATAACCTGCCGTGTAAGACTGCCAAGGAAGTACAACCTTCTCGATGATACCGATAACCAGTTTGCCCTTCGTCTAAAGGGCGCAAGCCTATCGTCACGCCGTAAACGATAGATGCACCTAAGAGCGGCATTTTGCAGGCGTTGTAATTTGGTGTTTAAATAACCCGAAAGGTCGGCGATGACAAGAGTGGCGTAATAGACATGTGGGATGACCAATGAATTGACGAGTGATAATTTGACAGATGGGGGCAAATATGATCCGCGGTATTTAAGTCGATAAAGCACATTGTGAATTTTAGATGAGATGGAGTTGACATGTCTGTTCCATGATAGGTCGGAAGCTATTATGACACCCAGATCTTTTACCTCATTAGAGTATGGAATTACATCGTTACCAATCACAATTGGCGGTACTGGTAGGTTCTTAATGGTAGCAAGATTCTGGTTAGAGCCTATGATGATGGCTTGCGTTTTACGGGTGTTTAGTGTAAGTCCAAAATCTTGCGACCACCTGACCAATTCAGCAATATCGGTGTTAATACGTCTAATCGTTTCTGCAAGTCGACTGATTGGGGTAGATAAATAGAACTGGGTGTCATCGGCGAAAATGATGGTGGTATCACGACAGTAATGAAGTCTTGAGAAAAGGGTGTTTATGACAATGATGAAAATGATCGGCCCAAGACTGGTGCCCTGAGGGACTCCAGATGATATGCACTCTTGCTGGGATGCTTGTCCATCCAGCCCAGTGATCGATTGGGATCGATCGGACAGGAATGAATGCACCCAGTGGAGCGAGGAGTCCTCAAAGCCCAGATCTCGTAGGCAGGCCAAGATGACTGTATGGCTGAGAGAATCAAAGGCTTTCGAGAAATCGAAGAGGACTAAGATGGTGATGTAGCCTCTTTCGATGCCCGATCTAACGTCGTCCAGAAGGTGTAGCAACGCTGTTTGTGTGCTATGAAACCTACGAAATCCGCTTTGTTTAGGATGGAGCAGTTGGTTGTTCTTCAGGTATGTAATGATTTGTCGAGTAGCTAATGAATCTATGATCTTGGATAAATGAGGTGGGTTTGCAATCGGGCGAGTATCTGATAGGTTTTGGGGATTGGCCGTTTTCTTCAATGGTATGATATATGATGTTTTCCAAAATGATGGGAAGATGCCAGTGGAGAATGAAAGGTTAAAGATGTGGGAAAAGCGGTTTCAAGTGCGATAAGCACAGATGGTCAGGGCTTAATCCACGCGATTTATGAGAAATGAGGTTGAGATAGTTGAGAACTTCCTGACAATTAGTGGGGAAAAAGGTAAAAGAAGGGTGAGTGCTTGGTAAAGGCCGCTGTAGGATGACACCGAGAGACACCGGATCACATGGTGGATGAGCTGACGAGACAATGGCAAAATGATAATTTAGTGCTGATGGAGAGAAGTGATTTAGGGCCGACTGTGATGTTGTGTTAGCAAGTCCCAAGTTCCTAAGGCACGACCATAGTTTATTCGGGTTAGTTTGTTGAAGTACCAAATTAGCTAGGTAGCGATCTTTCTCCATTTTAAATTCGTTTTTGAGTTCACGACGCAGTTTTCTGTACTGCTCTAAAATTATGACACTCCTCGATCTCTTGGCTCGCGAGAACAATTTATCGCGTTCTTTAAATCTGGCTCGCAAATCGGCGATAAGCCAAGGTATAGAACGGTGAGCAATTTTCTTAGTAACATACGGCGCATGAGTATCGAGTGCATCCATTATACAATCATAGAGTATAGCGAGGGTATCCGTAGGTTCACTAGGATCTAAAGAAGATGCATGGTCGCTAGATTCAAGTGACAACAGGTTTGGCAGTTTAAGGTTAAGTTTCACAGCTAGATCATTTGTAAAAGAACGAAAATCACAGTTTGTAAAATTGCGGTAGGTAACGGTTTGCGGAATACGCTTAAGATTGTTAAACTCATATTGGACGGAAACGAGACTGTGACCGGCAGCAAAAGGCGACAGAGATTTTGAAAAGGCTTTGATTTTTTCACTTGAATCAGCAATCATGACATCTAATTGGGAACACGATGACCCCGAGTAGTGAGTTGGGCCGAAAGGTACCGAGAAAAGCGAATATTCGGAGATAAAATTTTGCAAATATTTTGATTCAAATGAGTTATCTAATAAATTGCAATTTAGATCGCCTGTGATAATACCATTTTTAAACAAAGAGATATACGAATTAAATTTAGTTATAAATTCAGACAGTAGGTGACCCTCTGGCCGACGGTACACGATAGCAATAAAGATATTGTGCGGTATTGCTTTAACGTCAAGAAAAAGGTACTCTGGGTCATTAATGGACGTATTATTAGAGCATTCGAGGACTGAGTATACAAGGGAGTTATGCAGGTAGCATGCTACGCCTCCACCTTGAATGTAACGCGATTGGCCTTCTGCACAAAGTGCGCGATCATTTTTTACAAGGTTATAATTACGGATTGATACGCACGACGACTCAATATTAGGAGTGAGCCATGATTCAGTTATCGCGAAAATATGAATTGAGCCATCTGATAGCTCGAGTTCCACATCCTCTAGATGGGCTCGCAAAGAGTTAATATTAACACATGAAATTTTAAACAAAAGCGATTTAGACACAGACGATATACTTCTAGTAGACGAGACATTAGGAACATTCGACGGGTTTGACTGCGCTAGTCACTTAATATTTAGCAAGTCTAATTCTGTAGCGATAAGAACTTCCTTAATATTGGCATCTTTGCGGACGAATATGTTACCATTACGGGCCCAGACTCGTTTATAGCCAGCATTCTTGGCAGCTTCCTTAGTTTTTTTTAAGAAGGGCATATGTAGGAGATGGTAGAAACTCGTTGACATTGATGGGTTTAATATCTTGGCCAGCAATGGAAAGCTCCGAAAAAAGTTCAGGTACCGTAATTTTTCCCAATTTACGTTTCGCATCGATGATCGCATTACGAATTTCGACCGATTTGCATTGAACTTTCAACGCGAAATATGTTCTAGTGGTCAATTGAGCGGTAGTATTGGCTGGACTTTTAAACTCGATTTTTTTTATATTTATGATGTCATTATGCAGTCCAGCCAGCTTTAATTGGGATAGAAGACGTATCCAAATGTCATTATACGTCAGCTCACATTGAGCCGGGATGCCATTGATGATTAGTTCGGCAGTCGGTCTCGAAAGGGCCATAGCATGCTTCATATAGGTGGTATCCTCTTGTAATGCCCTACATGAAGCCGTGTTTTGCTGCACAGCTGCTGTCAAATTCATCAAGTCTTTCCGTATGCTCTCCGTATCATTTTTAACGGAAGCTATTTCTTCTTTCAATTCGGTCTTGGTGGAATTGATAGCTTCCAAAAGCATAGTAAATTGCTGCGACGACATTATATTTTCATTTGACATTATAGTGCAGCCGGCAGCCGGCGAGGTACTAGGCGAAGCAATGTGTCCAAGTTGCGTGGAAGGGCTTGGCGTAAGCGCGCGAGACGATACGAGGGTTGATGAGACGGACGACGAGGTGATGACTGATAAGAGGGGATTACTACAGGACGGTGTCGACGTAGGTAGGACTGAGACAGAAGAGTTCACAGGTGGGTGCGAAGCAATGAGCAAGGGAAGGGGTGTACTATTGGTGACGGTGCTACTGGAGGTAGGAAGAGGGGGGAGGAGAAGTGAAAATGAGCGCACGCAGCACACTAAGTCGGGCTTACGGGCGATATACAATCGCGCACACGAAGGATGAAAATTTAACTGACAATCCGCACACGTAACTTTGGCGACGACAATTTTATTGCATTTGGCGCAGGTTGAGGCTGCTGTGCTTGTTTCTTTCGTTGTTCCTCTTTTCCGTTTAGGCATGGATTAACGTACCTTGTACAGCATATGACGGAGCCAACGAGCGATGACAGGTGATGGGCAACACATGCAGCCGGAGGCAAGTGTAGGTGTGCGATACGACGTGATTTGCCGAGTCTGCGCAGTATGTGTCCACGTTGAAATGCCGCTGACGTACGTTGACAGAAAACGGTTGAAAAATTTCCCAAATTTCCAAAAGGCACACAATGGACCTGAACACTTAGTTTGTGCGGCAACAACTAATGCAGGGTGTTGGTCCACGACCCGTGTACCTCTGGAAACAGTTTCTCGCTCCGAGAAGAGAAAATTGGTGAGATTTTGTCGGAAAAAAGAAGAGCCAAAATATTCGCGTGTGGCCTACTCACCGGTTCCGGAGTGTGAGAGAGAGAGAGAGAGAGAGAGAGAGAGAGAGAGAGAGAAAGAGAGAGAGATTGATTGATTGAAGACAATTTATTATTGCCCTGGCCGCCTAGGGCCGTGGGCAAATTTCAATTATTCCTGCCGTTACATTTTTCGGTCAGGACTGTCAGATACAGAAAATTACTTAATAAACTATCTCTGCAAGTAGCAGTACGGGTACATTTTAGCAGTAACTTATCGTGTATATCCTAAACTTAAATAATAAATCTTACAAATAATATTATACGACAAAATAATAATAGATAATCAAGTTCACCCATATCAATTAGAATCTGCTCTAAATAAAGTCGCGAAGAGTTGCGCACGAAATGATGCTGGGGTCGGTAGGTCTTGCAAATGCTGCGACAATGAGTTCCAGAACTGAATGGCAGTGATCCAAAATGATCGTGCGAAGATGTTAGTGCGAGGAATAGGGAGCATGAAATGAGATGATTGCAAACGTGACGATCGACGCAAAGAGTCATCTATGGGGATGAATCTGGCTGCAAGATATGTTGGTTGAGAGGAAGTGATTATTTGATAAGTGAGATTACCAAGAAAGTATTGTCTTCTAGATGGAATGGAGAGCCAGTTAGCTTACTTTCGGTAAGGCTTGAGCCTATCATCACGGCGTAGACGGTAGATATACCTCAGAGCATGATTTTGAAGACGCTGGAGTTTAGTACTCAGATAGCCAGATAGATCCGCGATAACAAGTGTAGCATAGTCCAGGTGAGGTATAAGTAATGCGTTAACTAATGAGAGCTTAATAGATGGTGGTAGGAAGGAGCCACGAAATTTAAGCCTATAGAGGATGTTGTGAACTCTAGATGAGATAGCGTTGACCTGCCGATTCCATGAGAGATCAGACGCTATTATTACGCCTAGGTCTTTCACTTCGTCGGAGTAAGGTATTACGTCTGTTCCTACAACGATTGGCGGTATGGGTATGCTTTTTAAAGATGCGATGTTTTGGGGTGATCCAATGATAATAGCTTGGGTTTTACGAGCATTAAGCTTGAGACCATTGGACCAGTTCGTCAATATCACTATTGATTTGACGTATAGTTTCATGAAGGCGACTTATTGGAGTTGACAGATAGAACTGTGTGTCATCAGCAAATATGATGGTGGAATCACGACAGTTCTGGAGTCGGGAGAACAATGTATTTATAACAATAATAAAAAGTATAGGGTCCAAGCTAGTACCCTGTGGAACACCTGACGTTGTATGTTCACGCTGCGAGGAGTAGCCGTCTAGTCCAATTATCGCTTGGGAACGTCCGGACAGAAACGAGTGTACCCATCGGAGCGCCGACTCCTCGAACCCAATGTTACGCAAGCAGGTCAGAATTATTGAATGACTCAGTGAGTCAAACGCTTTCAAGAAGTCGAACAGCACCAGGATGGTAACGTAGCCTCTGTCGATTGCCAAACGGATGTCATCGAGAAGGTGAAGTAGTGCAGTTTGCGTACTGTGGTATTTCCGGAACCCACATTGTTTTGGATGTAGCAGTCTATTATCCTCGAGAATGCTAACAATTTGCTGTGTGGCGACGGAATCAATGATTTTAGATAGATGTGATGGATTTGCTATTGGACGGGTATCTGAGGGGTTAGATGGGTTCTGAACTTTCTTGAATGGAATTATATATACTGATTTCCAGATGGATGGAAAAATACCAGTAGAGAGAGAGAGATTATAAAATGATGTCAAATACGGTGCAATGATAGTGAACTGTTGCTTTAGATGAGCGAGAGGAAGATGATCTGGACTTAGCCCACGGGATTTAGTTAAAATTGAATTTAGGCTACTGAGTACTTCTGCTTGGCTGATGGCTGAAAATGAGAATGAGGGATGAGTGGTGGGTAGGAACATTGATACAATAGAGTCAAGTGCTACTAGGTCACATGGTGGATGAGCCGAAGCTATGACTGCATAGTGCTGATTTAGAATGGCTGGTAGAAAGTGGTGAAGAGCTGATTGAGATGTTTCATTCGCAAGATCTAACCTCCGCAAACACGACCAGAGTTTGTTTGGAGTTGAATGGTGAAGAACTTGGTCATTCAAGTAGCGATTTTTAGCTGCTTTAATAGCATTCTTAATTTCTCTACGCAAATTTTTATATTGTTCTAACAATTGTGGATCTCGCATTCGCTTAGCGCGTGTAAATAGCTTGTCACGTTCCCTAATTCTAGAGCGTAAGTTAGGTGTAATCCATGGAATCGAACGACGTGTAATACGCTTGGTACATGTTGGCGCATGTATGTTAAGGACATCGTTGACGCAATCGTAGAATGACGATAGAGAAGTGTCAAGTTCGCTAGGAAATGCCAATGAGTTAGTGTTGTAATCCAAGATTTGCTGGTCAGGAAATTGGCGGCGAAGTCTGATTGAGAGATCATTTGATAGAGAAGTAAAATCACAATTGGAGAAATTTCGGTAAGATATCGTTTGAGGTACTTTATTAAGATGATCAAATTGGTAATAAATAGAAATTAAGCAATGGCCGGCAGCAAATGGCGAGGGAGATTTACGGTAGTTCTTAACTTTAGTATCGGAATCGGTGATAATTACATCTAGTTGTGAGGAGGACTCACCAGAAAAGTGCGTAGGACCAAAGGGTACAGAGTGAAATGCATAATCGCTTATGATATTTCGTAAGTAGTTAGATTCAAAATTATTTACTAAGAGATTACAATTTAGATCGCCCGCAATAATTATATTTTTAAATGTTGACATATACAAATTAAGTTTAAGGAGAAATTCGGAGAACATTTGTCCCGTTGGACGACGATACATAATAATTAACAAAAGATTATGCGATGATGATTTGACATCGAGAAAAAGATATTCCGGCGTATTTATTTCGGTGTTTATTGAGTACTCTATAATCGAATAAGAAAGAGATTTGTGTAGGTAGCATGCAACACCTCCACCATGTATCTAACGTGCTTGCCCATCAGCACGAAGCGCACGGTCGTTACGGACGAAGTTGTAATTGTTAACAAAAACACACGATGAATCTATGCCCGGAGTAAGCCACGTTTCAGTAATCGCAAATATGTCAGTGGTGCAATCTGACAGCTCTTGTTCGATATCGTGAAGATGGGCGCGAAGAGAATTTATATTAACACAAGATACTTTTAATGATGACGATAACACAGACGCAGAAACACTTATTGGTTGAGCAGGTACATTTATCGATGGTAGTCAGGCAATCTTATTAAGATCCTGTTCAGTAGCAATCAGCAGCTCATCGATACCTCCATCTTTACGCACGAAAATATTACCGTTACGCGCCAAACATGCTTATAGCCAGCATTTTTAGCCGTAATTTTCGCTTTTTTATATAGTGCGTATGTCGAGGACGGTAGAAATTCGTTTACATAGACGGGTTTCGTAGGGGCTACATTATCATCAGACAATTCAGGGAACAATTGAGCGACTGTTATTGCGCCGAGCTTGCGTTTCGCATCAATGATAAAATTGCGTATTTCTACGGATTTAAATAAAACTTTAATAGCAAAGTATTGCGATGGAGATGTTTGATTTGCTACTGGACGTTTAAAATCTATTTTATTAATGCTCAGAATATCGACGAATAAACTCTGTAGCTTTAAGTGAGTTAAAACTCGAAAGGCGATGTCATTGTGTGGCAGAGCGCATTTATTTGGGATGCCATTTATAATGATTTCCGCGGTTGGTTTCGCAAGGGCACATGTATTTTTCAAATATTGTATCTCCTGCTTGAGCACCTCGCCTGTTACGGTATTCGCGTGGACAGTAGCTGCTAAAGAAGACAATTCTTGTCTCATGGCATCTGTATTATTTCTCACTACAGTCATGTCAGATTGAAGGGCCGCAACCGCTTCAATAAGCCGCGCAAGTTGTTGTTCCATATTAGGTACTATGACAGATGTCGGCGAGACTGATAGTAGTTGAGGACTGCCCGAGGTAGTCAAATGCAGTCGAGACGGAGTAAATACCGGGACAGATCGCACGTGGCAGTACTAGCCGATGAAGATGGAGACGGAACGATTAAATACGACAAGGAACGCGGACAACACACTGACTGCGGTTTGTTTTTAATATATTGACGCGCGCACGACGGATGAAATGCCTTATTGCAAATATCGCAATTGACGTAATCAATTACAGATTTATGACATTTCGCACAAACCGCGAGATCATTAGTAGTTTTGTCCGCAGATTTTTTCACAGCTTTATGCCTCGGCATCAGTGGCGCATACCTGTAGAATATTCAGTGTAATAGCAGTAGATGACAGAAGACAAATACTTGGTTACTGCAAACTGTTGATAAGGTGGCACCAATATGTAAGGGACCTGCGCAGTAGCTGATATAATCACCGTTGACACGTGCGCGATGAAAAGCAGTGAATTTCTTAAATGTTTTTCAGAAAAGGTACACCGTGGACTACCGAGATGAATCACCGGTTAAAAATGATGCCTAAGCGTTGGTCCACAGTTTGGTGCACCCCCTGAAAAAAGTTCTCACTCGGGAGAGCACCAAGTCGGTAAGAAATTTGTTAAAAGTACGGAGCAAAATTAGAGACGTCTGTACTCGTACTCACCAAATTACAGACAATTTATTATTGCCCTGGCCGCCTAGGGCCGTGGGCAAATTTCAATTAGTCCTGCAGTTACATTTTTCGGTCAGGACTGTCAGATACAGAAAATTACTTAATAAACTATCTCTGCAAGTAGTAGTACGGGTACATTTTAGCAGTAACTTATCGTGTATATCCTAAACTTAAATAATAAATCTTACAAATAATATTATACGACAAAATAATAATAGATAATCAAGTTCGCCCATATCAATTAGAACCAGCTCTAAATAAAGTCGCGAAGAGTTGCTTGACGTCAAACTGACGCATCCACAGATTTTTCCGCTTTAACGAAGAGCATTAAATTCGGCATAGGAGAATTAAATTAGCATTAAATTAACTTTAAATGATGCCAGGATTTAAATTTCATTTTTGCGATGTGGATGCGTCAGCTTGATATACCTAAATCTTGCCACAAAATATCAACACCACAAGTGCAAGCGATGACAAGAACTGTGAAAATAGTGCCAATGCATAAAGACTATAAGTACAAGTGCGAGTAGTATAAGCTTTACATTATTTACATAAATACAATTAGTATAAGCTAGTTAAGTTTCACCTTTTGGACACCACCGCACATAAAATAATTCTATGGAATTTAAGTTAAAAACAATAAATTACCCGCCAGTAATCGAGGAGGATCCAGAGGAAATTTGGACCAGGTTGTTCCATTTAGGAACAGCCTTTTCTAATTATAAAAAAGGGTCGCACCTGTCTTTTTTTTAGATAAATAATTATTTATGTAATTTTCTATAAATATTAATTAAACCTAAGTGTTTTGCAGTGTGCCTTGCACACAAGTAATACGGTGCACAGGCAGCTAATGCAGCGGGTCAGGATGCTTTAGGTAGAAATAAGAAAGCACTCCAATTCACTTCGTGGCACATTTATTGCGATGGCGGCAATTTACAACGCCGTACATATAAATTTCAAGTTCGAAATTAGCGGCGATCAATAAGACTGCGCGGTTACAATAGCGGTGATCACGGAGATCAAAAAACTCGAATTGTGTGCGCAAGCGGCGAAATTCGTGGGTTGATCAAGAGTGTAATACGCGCGAATATGGAGATCGAACTGGCTTCGATCGCGATCCACGTGTTTCTGCCTAGCCGGAAATCTTCACCGATTGTCCAGGAAGCGATGGGGTTGCGCCCGCAGGTGGGCCAAATCCGCAACTCGATTCCCGGAAATCCGCGAAATTTAAATTAATTTTCAAAATTAACTATGTACGCTAGATCCCTAAGCGCATCAGGTCGAGTACCTAGCGTTCGCGCAGAAATGGCGCTACGAGTACGAACTCCGCATTTATCGATACGTAAACACTAAGTTTCTGCAAATAATAACATTGGTCTCCTTTAATTAATTTCTTTTATTCTTAATTATAATTTTATTATTTTTATAATTTTTATAATTTTATTCTCTTTATATACAGGGTTATCGGCCAACCATTAACCAGCGGCTAATTGTAGATTGTACAGATAATTCTAAGCAATTTTTTCCTCTGAAAATATTTCCGGGAAGGTAGAGTTTTTAAGTTATTCGACACTAAAATTTAGGGGAAAAAAATCACTTTTTTTGAAATATCTCGGCTCTGTATGAAGGTATCTTAACGAACCGAAGTTCATTTTAAAGATATTTTCAAGCTATATAAGTTGTATCTGTTGATTTTTGACCTGCAATGAATATTTCTCTCGTTATAGCCATAAAAACGGGGGTAAATACCGATTTTTCAGGGTTTTCGCGTCTAACTCGTTTGGACACATAGCTATCGAAATATCACACGGGAAAAAGTTGTAGGCCTTGAAAACACAAACATTTTTTGTCCTTTAATACGATGCGATTAAATTAAAACTGAACCCTATTTGTACTCGTTTTCATAACATTTTGTTATTAATATCGACTTATTTGTCGAACTGTATTTTGTCAACTTTACGAGGCTCTTATAGGGTTCAGTTTTAATTTAATCGCATCGTATTAGCGGACAAAAAATTTTTGTTTTTTCAAGGCCTACAACTTTTTTCTGTGTGATATTTCGGTAACTATGTGTCGAAACGAGTTAAACGCGAAAATCCTGATAAATCGGCATTTATCCCGTTTTTATGGCTATAACAAGAGAGATATTCATTATAGATCAAAAACCAATAGAGACAATTTATAGAGCTTTAAAATATCTTTAAAATGAGCTCCGGTTCGTTAAGGTACCTTCAAACCGAGTCGAGATATTTCAACAAATGTGATTTTTTCACCTAAATTTTAGTGTTGAATAACTTAAAAACTCTACCTTCCCGAACATTTTTTTAGAGGAAAAAGTTGTTCAGAATTATCTGTAGAATCTAGAGTTAGCCGCAGGGTAATGGTTGGCCGATCACCCTGTATATGTGAAACGTATAGTTCCAGGACCATTTTTCATGAAAAAACGATTGTTCCAGGACATTTGTATAGTTCCGGGACGGTCCTGGAAATTTTTACTTGCCAATCGTATATTTCCAGAACCATCCCGGAAATATCGCAAGTTTAAATTTTGTATCGCCTTTTTCTAAATCCAGCCTCATGTATATTTTTGAAATAGATTTCCAGGACGGTCCCGGAAGTATCGTTAATTTAAATTTTGTGTCAAACGTGGTTATAAATCCAGCCAGATATACAGGGTGGCTCATTTTAATCGACGCACCCGAATATCTCTGTTGCTAAGCCGAATTAAAAAAAGATGTTTAGACAAAAGTTATTCAGGACAAAGGGGCTCACATAACTGTAATAGCAACTTTGATCTTGGGGTACATTTTCAAGGTCATTTGAAGGACAAAGTTATTTTTTTAAATAGGAACTCCAATTTTTGATGCCAGATTCAGAAAGAGCGGCAAATGTCACGTCCGAAATGGTAGTTTATAAATTTTTGGAATGACCTTAACTAGGTATAATCAAGGTTAAATATGATTATGTTTATAAGATATGTTTTGGAGCAATGCAATAATAATTATCGTTTAGCGGAAAGGCGATACGCTCAACAATTTCCAAATAGGAGACATCCTAATGATAGAACAATACAAATATTAACTAGAAGAGCTCGTGATGGGCGCCTCGCTCGCCAGCGCAGACATCGCAATTACGATAAAAATGATGTTCGTGTCTTGACTGTCTTATCAGCTGTTCATATGTATCCTCATATTAGCAGCCGTCAGATTAAACGAGAAATTGGCATACCAAGAGCAACGGCTCTAAGTATTCTAAAAAATCTCAGATATCATGCCTACTACATCCATTTAGTTCATGAATTAAGGCCAAATCATGTTTAAATGCGAATTGAATTCTGCAGATGGGCTTTAAGGATGATACACGAAGATCCAGAGTTTTTTAGATATGTAATGTTTTCTGACGAGTCAAAGATTAACAGTGATGGAATGCTTAACAGGCACAATTATCATTATTGGTCGGATCAAAACCCACACTAGCACAGAGCTGTAGACCACCAATATCGATGGAGCATTATGGTGTGGTGTGGCATAATAAATGGTTATTTGATTGGTCCTTATTTTTTCGACGGAAATGTTGATAGACACAGCTATTTGGAGTTACTAAGAGATCAGTTACTAGGAATGTTAGAAAATGTTGATTTAATGACGAGGCGAAGAATATGGCTCCAGCAAGATGGTGCGCCAGCACACTGTGTACACGTAGTACGTGAATTTGTGAATGAAAATTATAGTGAGAGATGGACAGGAAAAGGAGGTCCAGTTAACTGGCCTCCTAATTCCCCACATATGACATCTTCAGATTTTTATTTATGGGGCTTCCTAAAAAATGATGTTCTCAAAGAACGACCAACGACCAGACAGAACATGATAGATCGTATCAATGAAGCTTGTGCATCAATTCCCAGAGAGACATTACTCAAAACAGTTCAGCACTTTCAAAGACGTGTACATTTATGTATTGAAGCAAATGGATGTAATTTTGAACATCTGCTATAAACAAGCACCCAAACCGTGAGAGGCAAGGGGTCTCACGCTAAACAAGCACCCCAAACGTGAGAGACAAAGGGAATCACGCTAAACAAGCACCCTGAAGGAAATAGAATTTACTACGTCCACGTCGTTGTTTCTGGGTAACGCTAAAAGTAAGATTAAGAACAAAAGTGGAATATTTTATTTAATTAAACTGCTTCTAAATGGCTGTCATATTTGTCGTTAAGGTCCTACTAGTCAGTCATCGGCTCCTAAGCCAAGTAAACAATCAAACAGCTCGTGGGAGACTTTTCAACATTTGACCTTGATTTGGCCTGTTAAAGGAGACTCGTCAAACGGATGTGTAGACTAACATTCTCGACCTCAAATTTTCTTCTCTTTCCGAATCCGGTACCAAAAATAGGAGTTCCCATTAAACAAAAATGACCTTCCAATGATCTTGAAATTGACTCCCAAAGGTCAAAGTTATTATTACAGTTAGTTGACCGATTTTACATGAACAACTCTTGTCTGAACACTACTAAACCATCAAAGCTTGAAAACAACAGTTGTTAGATGAATGTTTTATATTTAACCTTGATTAGACATAGCTAAGATCATTCAAAAAATTTATAAACTACCATTTCGGACGTGAAATTTGCCGCTCTTTCTGAATCTGGCATCAAAAATTGGAGTTCCCATTTAAAACAATAACTTTGTCCTTCGAATGACCTTGAAAATGTACCCCAACTCAAAGTTGTTATTACAGTTATGTGAGCCCCTTTGTCCGGAATAACTTTTGTCCAAACATTTTTTTTAGTTCGGCTTAGCAACAGACATATTCGGGTGCGTCGATTAAAATGAGCCACCCTGAATATTCGAAATACAGTTCTAGGACCGTTGGGGAAACTACAAATTTAAGGAGCAACTATTAATAGAAACGGAGGTTCCAAGACCGAAAGTGTAACATTAGTGAATATCAACATCAGATAAGAGATGAAAATTATAGAAAGTTTGTGACACAAACAGAATAATTGGCATGGATTACACTATAAATATGTTTTCACGTTATATAAAAACATCATTATTTTTATTATTTACAATATTGAATTTGGTAACTTTATGCCAAATATTTATCTCATAGTTTTCACGAAATATCGACTTTTCAGATCTTAAAGAACCCAAAAATACAATAAAAAAGATTAATATCTGTGACGTCCGTCATTTTCTAAAAGTCGAAAGTCGAATGAAAAACTCGATATTAGCCGACTTCCACTTTTCCATCCCTTAGCGAAACACAGCTCAAGCCCGCTTCGGTGCTCGTTTGTTTATGTTTACATATATGCAGAGATTAGTACTACCCATAATGCCTGAATCTTATGTTGCACAATAATTTATGCATCGACATTCCAGGTACATATCTACAAAACAATCAAAGAAGAGTTTTTGGCAGATAACCTCAAAAGATTTGGTGTTATGCTGTCAAATGAAAATCTATAAATTTGTATGCCTGCCTTTGTCTCCTGTTTGTAGTCAAATCATTTACTGTAGTGAAAACATTTCAGGTAAGTCATGGATCATCAAGAAGAAAATGTTATAACGGACAGATGAGCCGGTATAGATAAACAAGACGTGTTTGAGTGAGAGTGACAAACGCGTGAGTCAGTGTGAGTATCGCGTACCGAGGCGGAACCTCAGTCTATAAATTTGGGGGAAATTCCTGAAGGAGAGACAGTCGTCACCAGACCGTCTAGGACACACGGATAGCAGTGGCTGAGTAGGAATTTGGTACTAGGTTTCCCCGCGGAATGGTGCGGCGACCATCAGAAAGGGCGCGGAGCCGTACGTCAAACTTACGCATTCCATGACATAAACTTTCCCCCTCCATCTGCAGGGTGTTTTACCTTGCAGCATCGGAAGTTTCGGCCGACATATACCACTCGAAATTTAAAAGGTGCACATCGCCTGATTAGAAAAATATTGAAATGGACGAGCTACAGCGTATACTTTTGCAAAGTAATTCAGCAACACAAGGTATGTAGATATGTTAAAAAAAACATTATTTGTTATAAAATGCAGAGTCTACAGCCTGCAAATTATTAAATAAAGTGTAATTCATAATTCCTTAATGATCGTTCAGATAAGTATTTCTGTATATTTATTAAGTAGTTAATAACTAAAAAATGATACAATTGTGTGGATTTTTAAATTTTACAAATACCTATAAACCTACTTTATCATATAAACAAAGTATGTCAAAGTCGAGTTATAGTAATTGCTAAACGACTGCTTAGATATTTGCCATATCGAATGTTTTGTTAAAGTTACTACTTTTTCAAGCTTTCGAATGAACTAAAGTTTATAATTTGTCAATTATTATTTAGACGCGTATAATGAGGTCTCTTTCATACATTTAAATCTTTTATATTGAAGTCTCGCATTATCTATTTAAATTTAACCTATTTTTTACAGTTATTAACGCACGCAAATAATTTTAAAAAACCTATCGCCCCGGGATTTGAACCTGCGACCCCAACATCGAAAGGCATGCACGCTAACCACTATGCTACGCCCTATGTTACAAAAAAAAATTCAGAACTTGTATATTAAGATCGTAGATAATCAATTTTTTGGAACGCAAGTTTCCCGTATCTCTGACCATGTTTTAAGACAATTAAACATTTTGAAAATTTTTTAATTTACATATTTGCAAATTTCGTTTGGGGATCCATATTGATTTACTCGAGTTAGTCCTCTCTATCGATACATCTCCAAAATTTTGTGACTTTTAATTAAAAAACAAGACAAAAAATATCAAATCGAAAAAATCTTGACTGAAAATGTGACATGGAATGACCAACGTAAACCGAATTTATTACATTGTATATATTTCAAAACTTGAGAATGCGATAATTCCAGGACGCATGTCCTGGAAATAACATGTTTGTAAGTTTGTATATATACCTATGATATGATGTTACATTGTATATATTTTCAAACATTAGAATGCGATAAATCCAGGACGTACTCCATCCCCTGGGGGTGGAGTGGGGGCAAAAACAATAAAACTTAAATAGGAACCCCCATTTTTTTTGCAGATTTGGATTCTCCGGAAAAAAGTTCACGAATTTGACCTTGGAGCTATTGCATTTTGGTTCACAGGTGGCGCTGTAATCGATAAAAATCCAAATTTATCCGAAGACATTGAAATACCTCGAGAACTATGCACAGAATCAAAAAAGTTGTCGGATGAAAGTTGTTCGACACGAAGGGGGGCATCCAGTGATAATGAAATTTACCCCCTCCCCCATCCCCTGGAGGTGGAGTGGGGGCAAAAACAATAAAACTTAAATAGAAACCCCCATTTTTTATTGCAGATTTGGATTCTCCGGAAAAAAGTACACCAATTTCACCTAGGAGCTATTGCATTTTGGTTCACAGGTGGCGCTGTAATCCATAAAAATCCAAATTTATCCGAAGACATTGAAATACCTCGAGCACTATGCACAGAATCAAAAAAGTTGTCGGATGAAAGTTGTTCGACACGAAGGGGGGCATCTAGGGGGCAAATAGGGACAATTTGATACCTTTATGAAAATTTAGTAATATCAATTGCGAAAATTGTTATTCTGAATATGAAATTTTAATAATGTCCATTCGAAAAATTAAGATTATAAATAATTGATATTATTCATTTTATAAATAAGTTTTCTACCTTCAATAAAATTACATTTTAGGTTTTAAATTTATTATCTAATAAACAAAAAGAGGACATCACGCAATCCATTAAAAAACGCGTCATGTCCCTTCACTCAGCTCATTCATTCTCTCTCTGTATGTTTTTTCCGAAATTAGAATTAATAAGCTGAGCATTGACGGTCAAACCAGCTTCTATTAAACAAAACGAAACTCTTACTTCATATGGGGATTTCGTCGCCAACTACCGGACCCCGAGAGAACTCACGTGGTTTCATACATGTACATCGCTTGCATTTCGGCCATCACCGGCGCCGGTTCTTTTACATAACGCTAGAGGGCGTTTAAAAAATCGAAATGATTCTTATTTATGGTGAATGTAAGAGGAATATTGACGATGCTGTTGCATCGTATGCTGAGCGTTTTCCAGATAATGCTCGCTCGCGTTCTTTTTTTTACAAAGTTGTGAATGCCTTCACTCTGATGGCAGCGTACAAATGAAAAAAAGGAAGCGAAGATTAACAGTTACAGGAGAAGCTAACGAAGTAGCTGTACTAACAGCTATTCACCAAAATCCACATGTAAGCACACGACAATTATATCGCGATTCCGGCATTTCCAGAGACAGTATTCAAAGAATATTGCATCGTCATAAGTTTCACCCATATCACATTTCACTGCACCAGGAACTAGATGGCGATGATTTTCATAACCGCGTGGTGTTTTGTGAATGGGCATTTCAAGAAAAGCAAACGAACCACAATTTCTTTGCTAATATATTATTTTCAGATGAATCTACATTCACGAACCATGGTGGCGTCAATAGGCATAATATGCATTATTGGAGCGTAGAAAATCCCCATTGGTTACGACAAGTTAATCATCAACGTCCTTGGTCGGTGAACGTTTGGTGTGGAATCATAGGAAATAAACTCATTGGTCCTTATTTCATTGAAGGTAATTTGAATGGAACAAAATATCGAGATTTCCTAGAACAAGAAGTACCATTACTACTTGAAGATGTTGCTATGGACGTCCGACGGACAATTTGGTTTCAGCATGATGGTTGCCCAGCACATTTTTCAAGAGTAGCAAGGGAAATACTAGACCGTGATTACAATGGTAGGTGGATTGGTAGAGATGGCCCCATTAATTGGCCTGCGAGGTCACAGGATCTAACATCTCTGGATTTCTTCCTATGGGGTTACCTAAAAGGTAAGGTTTATGAACAAGTACCAACGACTCGTGAAAACATGGTGGAACGCATAAGAACTGCTTGCGCAGAAATTTCTGCAGATATGATTCTATCATGTATAAAGTCATTTGAAGAAAGAATAAATAAATGCATTGAAGTGGAAGGTAAACATTTCGAACACTTACTCAAGTAAGTGAACAGTGAGACAGTGAGAGGCAAGGGGACTCACGTAAAACAAGCACCCCAAAGGGAACAGAAAAATACTACGTCCACGTCGTTGTTCCTGGGTAACGCTAAATGTATTTTTTCCCGGCTTTGTTAGAATGACCGTATTCCATATCCGCTACGCGGGCGAAAATTGTCAATATTGGAGAATCCAAATCTGCAATAAAAACTGGGGGTACCTATTTAAGTTTTATTGTTTTTGCCCCCACTCCACCTCCAGGGGATGGGGGAGGGGGTAAATTTAATTATCACTGGATGCCCCCCGTCGTGTCGAACAACTTTCATCCGACAACTTTTTGGATTCTGTGCATAGTTCTCGAGGTACTTCAATGTCTTCGCATAAATTTGGATTTTTATCGATTACAGCGCCACCTGTGAACCAAAATGCAATAGCTCCAAGGTCAAATTCCTGTACTTTTTTCCGGAGAATCCAAATCTGCAATAAAAAATGGGGGTTCCTATTTAAGTTTTATTGTTTTTGCCCCCACTCCACCTCCAGCGGATGGGGGAGGGGGTAAATTTCATTATTACTGGATGCCCCCCTTCGTGTCGAACAACTTTCATCCGACAACTTTTTTGATTCTGTGCATAGTTCTCGAGGTACTTCAATGTCTTCGGATAAATTTGGATTTTTATCGATTACAGCGCCACCTGTGAACCAAAATGCAATAGCTCCAAGGTCAAATTCGTTTACTTTTTTCCGGAGAATCCAAATCTGCAATGAAAAATGGGGGTTCCTATTTAAGTTTTATTGTTTTTGCTCCCACTCCACCTCCAGGGGATGGGGGAGGGGGTAAATTTAATTATCACTGGATGCCCCCCTTCGTGTCGAACAACTTTCATCCGACAACTTTTTTGATTCTGTGCATAGTTCTCGAGGTACTTCAATGTCTTCAGATAAATCGGCCACCCTGTATATACATGTATGATAAGAGGTTACATTGTATATATTTCAAAATTGGAGAATGCCATAATTCCAGGACATTCGTCCCGGAAATAACACGTTTGTAAGTTTGAATATATGAGGGCTCATTTTAAAGCTTAAGACGTATACTTTCAAATGCCGAGTGCGCCTTTACAAAATCCAATATGGCGGCTTCAATATGGCGCCTGAAAGCTCTTAATTTCAATAAAAAAAATTTAAAAATCTAGTCTATATTTATCGTGATTTTTATGCTTTCCGATGTATCTTGACCTCCCCAAATGCGTATCCGGTGTTAGCATTTAGCCGTCACCTTTCCTTTTTTTTTTAACCTCGAAATAATCGTCGATAAGTTTACGAATGTTTTATTTGAAATTTATAGATTTTCGGAAAAAATGTTGTTGAACAAAATGTTCTTAGAATTGATCAAAGAATACGCTAAATTTTTTTCAGATTTTTTGAACACTTTTTTAATTTTTCAAAATTTTAGGATTTTAAAAAATTCCTTTAAAAATTTCAGCGCGTTCTTTGATTAATTCTAAGAACTTTTCTTCAGCAACATTTTTTCCTAAAGTCTATCAATTTTAAATATAAAATTCCTGCACTTCTCAACGATTATTCTGAGGTTGTGTTTCTAGTTCTCCAGTAATTAGTTCATACAAAGAATATTAACCACTTTTCATTACAAAAGTTAGTGAACATTTTTTCTTACAAGGCGGCCAATTTTGAAACATTTAGTACTTCGAATAGTGCAGCGGTATCATAATTAACGTCATTCATACTAGTGTGTAATAAACGAGAGTAAGATTCTATAACGACCCCGGGTTGCGGAACTGGATTTTAAAGTTAGATTTTCTAAATTCAAAATGATGTTTCTAAAATGAAGAATGAATTTTTAAAAGTTTTACGAGATGCTTCTAAATGGGTTATCAAGTCTCTTATTCGGAATCTATCATCAGATGTAAAAAATTGTAACGACTGCGAAAAATAGTGGAGAATCCAGACAACAAATGCAAGATATAATGAAGTATCCGATTTACAAAGGCTAAGATACAAAACGGGCTAATATCCTGAAAATTTGCCAGGCACTTTGTAAAATACGATCTTCACCGAGCTCTTCTAGGATTATGGTGATCAATCATCAAGTTCTTCTCAGAATAATTATTAAATTTGTTGTGTTTTTTCGTCTGTAATGCTGTAATAAGGTTTCATTTTTGTCGAGTCATTCAACTTATAAACGAAAAATGTAAATTCGGTAAGCTAACGGTGCACAAGGCTACATTTTTATGTACTATGAACAGCTTGTTACATGTTTCAACGAATCACTTTATTCAATAAGAAAAAGGTTCAGGAATTGAAATGGCAAATGCAACAAGTAAATTGCACGATGAAATGAAGTTACATTCTAAGAGACGTGCTAACTTGATGGGCACACCTGGTCATGTTGGTACATATTTGAGGACGATTTCAACATATATGTTAGACAGGTTTCCAAATGTTCATTCACAATAAAAAATTTGCACACCTGCCGGAAATTATTTTACAACGAAAGAAGTAAAGAACATTCGTTTGAAAGTAATATGTTACGTACCGCTTTAATTGTAAGATATAATATATTCGGTCCGTTTAAAAGTTAATGCTATGTCTGTGTATTTGGAGAGTAGCAAGCGAGCGTTGTATAGGTGTATGAGTTTAGGCTTAGTTGTACTGATATCGTATAATAATTGATATTCGAACGAGCTGTCACCGTTGACATTTAGTAATGTTTCGTGGAATGTCAAATTCGGTTGTTCGCGAACGTTCTAAAAGTTGAAAAGACACAGCGACCTTTTTCGTCAACTGGTCACTTGTGTCCAGGAAGCGACTTGAGCCGGAGCTCGTCACTGAGGATTTACACAATAAAGTATTTTTCGATAGTGTTAATAAAACGTAGTGTTTTATTTCATACTTTCAATATCATAAACGAGTGAGCTGTTGGAATATAATGGTAAATATGGAATAGTGTATATAATCTGATTAAAGAAAATTATTAATAATAAAGATAAAAATTACGAAGTCGATCCACGTAACAAAATTGGTGTCAGAAGTGGGATCTTGATTTCGATTAATTGGAAGTTAATTTAAATTAATTATTCAATTTTATGTTTTATTTTATTTTAATTGTGTATTAGAAAAGATAATTTTTAGTTTGATTAAACTTTGTTAAACTTTAACGGAAAATTAGAAATCCAAAATTTATTTCAGTTTTAAATATACGTATGATTATTAGAATTATTGTTAGATTAAGAATATATTTTATTTTTATGTGTACTAATTAAATTTTATTTCAGGTTTTGTGTTAATAATTCATAAAATTAGTAACTAAATTTATTAAAATTTTATTATTGGAAAAGAAACGTGGTTAAACAATATATTATTATATGGATATGTCCCATTGTTAAACCACGTAACAGTTATATTTTGAATGATACTTATTTTATGAATTTTTAAGAAAAGAAAATAAGTGAAGTGTTTAAGTGTGTTGATAGTGGTTTAATTAGGAGTTCCGTTATGGCCGGTGAGTAACTTAGTCGCATTTTTCGCTGCTCCATAACCCAAGTTAAAATTCGTACTCAAACCAGCTTGTTGGGAGTTGTACTTTCAGTGGCACATTTCCGGAGCGACTCGGAGTCCTTCTGTTTGGATCTGTGTTTTCTCCGAGTCATGGTTTCCGGCAAAAAAGTGTTTTTCTGTTCTCGCCTGTGAAACCGACCGTTAACAGTTCTCTACCTCGTATGTCAGCCATGATGACGTCACTCTGACGTAGTTGATACGACCGCCGAATCCCGAACACGTATCACCGAACACGAACCACTGTCACGATCAACGGAACATTTTTTCTTTTGGCAGCCTGCAACTTATTATTCTACACTTCGGGCAAAGGATTTGTACCGGATTCGGTGAGGTGTATTTCTAACTCTCATTGCGTCGGTAAGCACCAGGCGGCAGCACCTCCCGGGGCTTGTGTCCAACACTACATGACGGATTCAAGTCTGCCGCGCAATCAATTACAATCGATTGACATACTTCGGTTCCAGCACTGGCGGAGAGACAGAGCATGCCAAACAAATTTTGCGGCCATCAATTCTAGGCCGGCCCCCCACCGCAAGCAGGTGGGAGCTTCAGCGTACAAGCAGCTGTAGTTCGCTCGAAGATTTCGGTTTTATTAAACGAAAGCGGAACTGCCGGAATACCTCGGACGACGCTAACCTGCTACCGATATCCAGACGCCGCAAGATCTCTAATCCGTCGTCAGATTCGCAAATCCAGCCTGCTCCAGTTATGGCGGCCGACTTAGTCACGCAAGCCAATTTAAATGCGTTGGAAAAAACCTTGCTTAATGCAATTCAGTTGGCAACACAATCACTAACCGCTTCGATGCTAGGGGGGCTCGAACAATGTTCGAAAGAAGTAGCCGAGGTGAAAGAAGTAATCGACTCCTTAAAAACCGAAGTAAACACCCGGCTAAATACCTTCGAGCAACGAATTGATACGCAAGATACCATTATCAAAAAGATGGCTGCCAAAATTGAGATGCAGGAAAAAATTATCAAAAGGAAGAATATTATTATAACGGGCTTGAAAATCGGTAAAGACACCTCAAAAGCCGGAGTACAGCAATTTTTAGCCGTGAAGTTCGAAATGACAGGCCCAGTAGCCTCAGCTAGAATAATCCGCACGAACCCCACGGCTATCTTGGCGGAACTAGTTTCCGAGGAGGACAAATTCACGATCCTGTCAACGAAAAAAGCTGTCCTAAAAAACTCGGACATATTCATAAATGCGGACTTCACAGACAGTGAACGTTTTATGGCCTTCAAAGCAAGAGAGGCTCGGCGTGCTGCTACTTCTAAAGGGGTTAAATTTAAAAAACTGGGCATTATTGAGTTACCCCCGTCACCCCCAACCTTGTCTCACCACATCGCCTATTAGCACATTGAGACCATCTACTTCGCGCGCCGTCACTAATGTTAAGAATCCCGCAAATATTTTAAAAATAATGTTTTGGAATACTCGAGGTTTACAGAATATTAAAAATAATGTTTTCTTTTTAACGAATGAGATTTCTAATTTTTCAGAAACATGGTCTGAGCGCGAAGTAAACTCGGAGGTGATAAGTACTGGTCACTCAGGAACCTGCTCTCCTGCCGTCCGTTTCAGTAACTTCGGTCGCTGCAGCGGAGGCCTTTTATCTTTAATTAACTTGGATTTTAAATTTGTACATTTAGAAACATCTCCAAATTGGCTTTTTTTCCATGTAAATTCTGTTCCGCTCAATTTAATAGTGGGTTCTATTTATTTTCCGCCTAATTCTGATTTATCTGCTCAACTCACGTCTTTACAAGTAGTAATAGAGTGCCCAGTACCCCGAAAGCATTGTCGTTCTTGGCGGCGACTGCAACTGTCGAGTTGGCTCTCTTGATCCTTACAACGACTTTCCCGAAATTTTTGATAACTCGTCAATTCGAGTGTTGAGGAAGTCGCATGATGAACACAGTAATAATCGTGGCGCCCTTCTGTCCGAGTTTATGCAAACAAACAATTTTGTACTGTTAAATGGACGTTGTACTAACGACTTCCCCGCACACTTTACTTTTCTCGGACAGAGGGGGTTCAGCGTCGTTGACCTGGTGTGGGTTTCGGCACTTCATCTGCCATTCATAGCAGACTTCGCAACGGGCGATGACCTCCACGGTTCCGACCATCTACCTGTGTTCTTATCACTCTTTTTATCCACTGAAAGCTCTGTTTTAGAAATGTCTGCCACCGCGGCAGTAAGCCGGGTAACTGTGAGATACTCAGGGTCGAACGACGGGGCACGCAAATTCCAAAATCTGTTAAGACAGCCGTTGTCTCTTTTTACGCCGGAAAATTATGAAACCGTAGACGCTCTTGCTGAGTACCTGACTGGCACTATTTGCTCAGCGGCATTAACTGCAGGAATAGTGACAAGAACCGTTTCTTGTAAGTCACGCAAGTCTTTTGTAGCCTCGAAACCCTGGTTCGATGGAGAATGTGTCTCGGCAAGGAGGACCTTTCGTTTATCCCTGAAGCAGATGGGGAAAGATGCATATAGTGTAAGCACAATAGTCACTTTTAAATCCGCGAAAAGAGTTTATCTTGATATTCTGAAACACAAGAAACTCCTTTATGCTACCGCGATCTCCAATAGGTTCGCGGAAGTCCGCAATTCTGCCGATTTTTGGAACGCCTGCCGCCAATACCGAAAGAAACCCACCGTGGGGTCGCAGGTGTCTGGAAATGCCTGGGATGCATACTTCATGGAGATTTTTCCGTTGGAGGCCTGTCCCTCAGAAACGTTTTATGGCACATTTGACCCCACGCTGGACTCTCCGGTTACAATGTCCGAGCTCAAGGATAGCATAGGGAGGTTGAAGGTGGGAAAAGCCATCGGTCCAGTTGAGTTACCGGCCGAACTCTTTAAACTTATTGAGGACACAGGGCTCTTGCATCTTCATCATCTATTTAATGGAATTCTCTTTTCCGAGACCTTTCCCAAAGGCTGGGCTCAAGCACCGCTATTGACGCTTTTCAAAAAAGGCGCGCGAGATGATCCTGCAAATTACAGGCTTGTTGCGATAACGAATGCGCTAGCCAAGATTTTTACGCAAATTCTCTCTAAGTGCCTGACCGAGTGGGTTTCGCTAAAAGATCTGCTCCCTGAGGAACAAGCCGGGTTTCCGAGTGGGAGGAGTACAGAGGATAACATCTTCTCGACCCTCGCCACCATCCAGATCGCGCTCAAGCGCCCAAAATCAAAGATATTCGGATTGTTTGTGGACTTTCAAAGAGCCTTCGATTCCGTTCCTCATAAGCTTCTCTGGCAAAAGCTCCTAGGCCTAGGTGTTAGCGCTAAATTTTTAAGATTAATTTCTGCTCTGTATCACGCGGCCACTGTACGTCTCCTTGCGGAAAATCACGCGATGTCCGAAATAAATGTAACACAAGGGCGAAATTCTAAGCCCTCTTTTATTCATATTGTATATTTCGGATATTGTGGCATTCTTCCGGGAGAGGGGTGCGCGCGGAATAGATGTTTCACATACTCGAGACCTGATGATGGTGCTTTACGCCGACGACCTGACTGTTTTCGCGTACTCCCCCGGGGATCTTCGAAGAAAGCTAATTATTCTCTCGGAGTACTGTCAAGAAAACCAGCTCACATGAATATTAACAAAACAAAAATAACATGCTTCAGAAGGGCTGGGCAACTTGATTCGTACTCCAGGTCGTTTTGGTACAGGAATAGTCCGGTCGAGGTAGTGAGCAGCTATCGGTATCTGGGTGTTATATTCTCCTCCTCTACGCGCGGCCTTCAGCCCACGGAGGATGCCACAGTCAGGACAAATGCTGCGTCAGCCGCGGTTTTGTCCCCAATACATTTGGCAAAAATAGATGCGTGGGACGCTTATTGGAAATTGTATCATGCGTAGATAATTTCTGTACTCCTCTATGCGGCCCCGTTCTGGGCTTTGCGATACCTGGACAATTTGGAATCCGTGCAAATTGGGTTTTTCAAAAGGCCCTTTTGCCTCCCTAGAAATACTCCGGCTTACCTAATCCATCTAGAGTTGGGCATCCCACCCATTGCAGTAGAAATATTTTCAAGGTCCATCAAATGGGTAGTTAAAACCCTAAGGTTGCCGGATCACAGGTTGCCCAAAGTATTACTTTTACGATTGAAGAAGCTCGCGGATATATCTCAAGAAGCCTACAACTGGACGCTGCAGTTTAAGGCACTTCTGGACAAGACAGAGGCATGCGAGATGTGGAACAACTTCACTGCGGATTTCTGGGAACAAACAGGGCCTTCAATAGTCGCCAAATTTGCTGAAGCCTGCAGGAAACAGGATTTTAGAGACTATTTTACTTCGAACTCGATTCAACTGCCCATTTACCGCCATTATACGGACTCTAGCTATAACTTGTACCCACTTCGCATGCCCCTGGAATGTCTAAAAACAAAGATAAAATTAAGGCTAGCAACCATCTACTCGCGCTCATTCGCAATCGCCGGACAACGTTACAAGTACAACCCGTTAGCCGTCTGTACCCTCTGTAACCTCAACGTGCATGAAACGTTGCTGCATATTTTAATAGAGTGCCCGCTATTAGCTGTCACCAGAGACGAGTTCGCTTCAGCATTAAACAACCGCCCAATGCATTCGTCCGGACTATTATGCACTCTAATCTGCAGCAACGATACTCAGTCCGCGAAGTTATTGCATAGATTTGTGAAGGCCAGTTTCGTGCGGAGATCCTTTTTGCAAGGCGAATAAGTACAAAAAATGTTCAATTATCTTTTTCTCTAATAATCGTTTCGTCTAGTACACCGCTTGCTTATGTCTCTTTACTTTTATTTCTTAGTTATATTACTACACCATCGTCTGTACAAAGTTGTATCCGACAATCTCGGAACTCCTCTCAATGGGTTATTCATTCCCTATTTATGAGTAATAAATACAATACAAATAAATACAATACAAAATAGTGGTTTAATTAAAATAATCATTTAATTCAAATTTTATAAATTATTATATTGTAATTTTTCTCGAACACGTTATTCAGCAATATTCTATTATCTGGCTATGCCCCATTGCTGAATCACGTTGTTTTATAATTAAACAAAGATATTTTAAATTCATCAAGTCATATAAATCTTATTGGTATAAAATTAAAAAAAGGTAAAAATTAATTATAGTGTTAAGGTTTGTGTAAATTAATAAAACTTAATTCAATTAAAATTTTGAAAATTTGATAACAAAAATGTTAAAGTATCGAATTGTTATTTCTAATTAATTTTAAATACAATTTATTTTATTTTATTTTTTTTATTTCGTGAAATTTCTTTTAATAGATTTTATTGGTTATAATTAAACGTATTGAAATTGAGGATTTTCGGTAGAGACGGTCTGGTTGAACGTTTTTAAAATAAACTATTATACTTAGTTTACGTTTCGGCCGTTGATGACAGCCCTCTTCAGAAATTTATTGACAGTCGTGACAAGGTAAATCGATACTGTGATAAAGACGAGACGATTACTTTGATGATATTTGATTTTTCAATTTGCATTAGGTTAATATTAAATTTTGTTGAGTTTTTATTTTTGTTGCATTTGGTTGAAATTGAAAGTTATTTTGGTTTTAAATGATAACCTGCTGTGTGAATCATATTGTGATTATTTTCCCCGTAGTGTTATTATTTAAATTAATGCATTTACTTAAATGATTGATAACATTTAAAGATTTTTATTGTATATGAAGTTTGAACAGCAATTAATTTTTATAAAATCAATGTTAATTATTAATTATCATCGTGTTCGGTTATAGTCCAATTATTTAAAGGCATTTTCAAATTATTTGTTTTGATTCTTGAAAAGGTTTTTGAATGTTATGCAATTTCATAGAAACGAATTACAATAATTCAACTTATAAATTATTTTTAATTTTTAGTTAACATTTCAGGTTTAAAAATAATTTACTATAAAATTATTAATAATAATTAATTATATTTTTATAATTTATAGTAGAATATTTTTGTTTTGTGTTATTTATATATTTATTTTATTTTATTTTATTTTTTTATTTTAATTAGGCACAATTATCCTATTATGAAAACTCCTAATAGTCCTGTATCTCGTTCATGGTTAGGAGAGAGAAATGAACGAAAATCGGGAGGTATAACATCGCGAAATGTAGAAAATTTCCCTGCACGATATAATGGGGTAATGGAACCTATGTGGCCATATTACCCTCCTTATTTACCTTATCCTCCCATGTATGCTTATCCTCCTTATCCTCCGTATTATGGAAACCCTCCATTCTCTGTACCATTTTCGAATTATGGTCCACATGGATTTCCATATTATCCAACTGAACAGAATTTCGGTATGAGTAATTCACCTAGATGGTCCGGTAGAACGAGTCACTATAACAATTTTCAGAGACGTAATGAACAGGTTCAAATACAGGTTCCTAGATCTCCAACTGCTAATAATCCACATAAAACAATAAGTCCTTTAAACTGGAGGGAGACTCGTCTTACAGACGCGCCGACGAATCTGAGCAGCGATATTCAGCGTCATCCGAAAGTCAAGTTTGTGGAGGAACCAGAAATATTAAAATAGTAAATATGGCTACGAATGCGTTGAAAGTATCTGTTGAGAGTGTCGATTTTAGGAAAAATCCAGGAATATTTTTAGTTGATACAGGAGCAGAAGTATCTGTTATTAAATTAAAATCATTAAATTTAGAATCAGAAATGAATATTGATGATAAAATATTTTTGAAGGGAATAACAGATTATAAAATTGAGACATTGGGTTCTATAAGAACAACAATTTTTGGAAATAGTAATATAAAGCTTTATGTAGTTCCATCAGCTATACCATTAGATTGCGATGGGATACTAGGTAAAGATTATTTAGATAAGGAATTAGCAATTATTTCATTATATTACAATACCTTAATATTAGCTTCTAATCCAATAACTCCGATTAAATTTTTGGAAAATCCAATAGGAAATAATCGTAACGGAGGCATAACAAATTATATTCCTGGAAGTTTCCTGGACAATGCTTTGTCAAGAAACCCAGTTGAGAAAAGAGATAAAATTCTAGTGCCGTTGACTAAAGATTGTAAATTACCTCCAGACAGTCAAAATAAAGATGATAGTCATAACAAGGAATTAATTAACCCATTAACGCCCAGAAACAGAGATTTTGTAACGTCTTTTCGAGCCTTATTCTTTTAATAATGCGAAAGGAATAATCAAACGGAAATGATGCTTCTTTATGTTTTTGACTATGCTCTTTCAGAATCTGGCATTACATTTTCATTTTTTTTACAAGAAAAATAAATATGGCGGCTTTTAGATGAAAAAATACGGAAAAATGAAAACTGTTTTTTTTTTATGAATTTTTTTCCGATTGAAGCAGAGGTATAATCCCGTCGTTTTTTCACTAATCGGTGAATAAAATAGTTGTAGTTTATCGGAATATTTTTGAAAATGGTTAGAAATATTATTTTCATTATCAAAATGGCGATTAACGTCTTCCTGGAGAGTGAACAAATTTCTGATTTGGTAATATGACAAATAGGCTGATGGACTTATATGAAACTTCGTTTCGTAAGGTTTTCGAGGGCGCCGAATACAAATGTGATGTCAGCTTTTCAAAAATTAAAAATGGCGGATCAAATATGGCTGACATATTTTTGAAAAGACATTGAATTTGCATGAAATTTGTTACTGGGAGGTTTTTGGAGTCGCTAAATACAAATCTGATGTCAGATTCACAAAATTTCAAATGGCGAATTCAATATGGCGGACATTTTTTCCCAAATAACGGAAAATTGAAATGTATTACTCCTGAGTTTTTGGGGCTTGCTGAATGCGTTTCTGACATCAGATTTTCAGAATTTCCAATTGCGGATAGAATATGGCGGACATATTTTTCAAAAATGAGTTTGGCTAGCTTGAAACTTGTTATTCGAGGGGACTTCTCGTTGATGAATACGAATTTGGCATTAGCTTTGCACAATGTAAAAGAATTCTATGACAACCTATAGTAGTTTTCGCTGCAAGTGGGAAAAAGTTTTTCCTGCGAATGTGAGCATTGCCGATTATTTCTGATCTTTATGTTTTGCACCGAAACGAGATTTGCAAAGATATTGATTGCATGTTTTGCAAAATGATTGTGTCCTGATCGGACAAAATTTTGTGAAACATTTTTTTACTCTTGAATGTTGCTCTATTACATGCGTTGACATTTTGTCATTTTTAACGAGGTACTCTTTAGCAATACTCATGGTAAACTCTTTTGTTCCAAATTGGGAAAACCAAACAAATTTATTTCACAATTTCGGGCATTTCATACTTTTGATGGACTTTTTGCTGGATTTGTAAGGTGGTAAAAATTTAAATATTGGTGACAAATTAGGGAAATGTGCATTAGGAACGAGAATCGACTTGAAGTAACTAATCAATTTTTCAAAACCACGGGCTCTCGAAAAATACCATGATAATAATAACATTATGTTGTATGAAAAATCTTTTCACTAGTTTTGAACCGACGACAAAATCATATTCAGCTATCCTGAAACTCCCTAAGTAATAAATTTCACGAAAAATCAAGCTCTTTTGAAAAATATGTGAGCCATATTAGATCCACCATTTTGAATTTTGTGAATCTGACATCAGATTTATATTCGGCGACGCCAAAAACCCCCGAGTACCAAATTTCATGCAAATTCAATGTCTTTTCAAAAATATGTCAGCCATATTGGATCCGCCATTTTGAATTTTGAAAATCTGACATCCGATTTATATTCGGCAACCCCGAAAACCCCCGAGTAACAAATTTCATGCAAATTCAAAGTCTTTTCAAAAATATGTCAGCCATACTGGATCCGCCATTTTTAATTTTTGAAAATCTGACATCACATTTGTATTCGGCGCCCTCGAAAACCTTAGGAAACGAAGTTTCATATAAATCCATCAGCCTATTTGTCATATTACCAATTCAGAAATTTGTTCACTCTCCAGGAAGACGTTAATCGCCATTTTGATAATGAAAATAGAATTTCTAACCATTTTCAAAAATATTCCGATAAACTACAACTATTTTATTCACCGATTAGTGAAAAAACGACGGGATTATATCTCTGCTTCAATCGGAAAAAAATTCATAAAAAAAAAAACAGTTTTCATTTTTCCGTATTTTTTCATCTAAAAGCCGCCATATTTATTTTTCTTGTAAAAAAAAATGAAAATGTAATGCCAGATTCTGAAAGAGCATAGTCAAAAACATAAAAAAGCATCATTTGCGTTTGATTATTCCTTTCGCATTATTAAAAGAATAAGGCTCGAAAAGACGTTACAAAATCTGTTTCTGGGCGTTAATGGGTTAAGAGAAAACCTGGTAGACCGTTAGGTTCAAAAACTAATAAGATCCCTGCTCCAATAGACGTTAATGCCATTGCTAGTAGAACAAGATCAAATGATAACAAAATTAGACAATCAATTCAGACAACATCAAATATTAATATTCAGATTCAGATATAGTAGAATCAGAATCAAATGATGAACTAGAGAAACCTCCAATTCTTCAGAAACGGAAAAGTGCTTTTCCTAATCTAGAATCAAATGCTCATCAAGAGGTTATGTGTAAAACCCCGATTCAAGATACTGTTTTTGGGGAAATGTCAAGTGACATAGATATTGAGGAAAACTCGCCTATCTCTATTAATTTGACTGATAACGAAAATGACAATGAAAGTGATTATTTCGATGACGATAAAACAGTTTCTAAAAATTCGGATTCAATTTCGTTAAATCTCCGAGAATTGCGAGAGTCTTTTGATCTTTTGGATGATTCGATTCGCGGTCGAGGATATGTCCCTATATCGGACATAGAAAAGAATATTTTAAAATCTAGGTGAATGCAGTCATTACCCACAACTAAAAAAATAAGTGAAAACCAAAATTTTAAAATTATTCAAGGCAATGAAATTCTTTTAGAAGGAAAGAATACAGGAAAATCGATTCAATACCCCGAAACGAACTTTAATCCTGATTTAAACGTTATTGATGAAAATTGCGAAACGGAATTTTTAACTGGATACCGACCTTTGATAATAGATGATCGTATTTTAAACAACCCTATTCCATATACGTCCATAATGACGCCGCAACATGCGCCAAAATCTATAGCTTTATCTACTCCTTTAGATGAAAATAATTGCAGAACTATACAAGATGAGAAAAATCTTAAGAAGGGAGGAACTGAGGAGTTTAAAGACGTTATGCGTCCTAGATTTTAATTCCTTCTAATTTTGTCGATAATTCTAGTAAGTTACAAATACAGGAATGCATCGATAATGATCATAAGTTACTAAACGAAGGGGTAGATAGTATTAATGACAATTTAAGCTATGTAAAAGAAAATCTTACTTTTAGTAAGGATTATTATGTACATTTTATCTCAGGAGACTGTGAATTGGTAACACCAATTTCGAAACTTTTATCAGATTTAGGTATTTTGAATGCAGATGAATTTAAAACATTAAAACCAAAAGTAGGTCAAGTATTAATTGCTCCTTTTAGTCAATGTAAAGTTTTTAGTGTAGTTATTAAAAGAAATCATTATGATAATATCTTAAAGGAAAATTTAAGAATAGGATTGCAAAATTTAAAAGAAGTATTCTGTAGATTAAACATACAATCGTTTAGAATATCGGAAATTGGAGACTTTTTAGAAGTAAATTCAAATGAAAGTCTATTTAAATTATTATATGAATATTTTTATTCGATAAAAATTAAAATCATAATATGTAGAGGTAGTATACAAATTCCTCTTGAAAATATGCGAATGGAAATAATTTCAGAAAACCATGACAGTTTAATTGGAGGACATAAAGGAGTCACTAAAACATACCGGAGAATTAGAGAAAAATTTTATTGGCCCGGATTACGAAATGATGTCCAAAATTATAGTAGAACATGTAAGAGTTGTCAAAATATGAAATTAGTTAGATCGAAAGTGAGAGAGCCCATGATTATTACAGACACTCCGATAAATGCGTTTGAAAAAATTTCATTAGATGCTGTCGGTTCCTTACCTATAACACCTACCGGGAACAAATATATCATAACAATGCAGGACAATCTGACCAAATATTGTGTTGCAGTACCGGTCCCTAATATAAAAGCAGAGACAATTGCACATGCTTTAGTAACTAGATTTATACTTTTATATGGAGCTCCTAGAGTTACACTAACAGATAGAGGTGCTAGTTTTATTGGAAAGTTGATGAAAGCCTTAATACGAATTTTTAAAATAATACCTCTTACGACATTAGGATATCGACCTCAAACCAACGGAAGTTTAGAAAGAAGTCATATTGTTTTAACTGAATATATTAGTCATTACCTTGATCAATAGACGGACTGGGACATGCTCGTACCATTTGCTATGTTTTCTTATAATACATCAGTTCACGAAGCTACAAACTTTACACCGTTTGAGTTAGTATTCGGGAGAGTGGCCAGATGCCTAAGTTCATTCCCTGATAATGACGGATTTATAACTTATAATACTTATTTGTCTGATTTAATTTCACGATTGACCGAAATGCAGATTTTAGCAGGCAAAAACTTAATTTTAGCAAAAAACAAATCTAAAATGAGGTATGATCTCAAATGTAACAGTTTTAAAGGAAAAATAGGAGATAATGTTCGAATTATGATAGAGCCTAAACCAGGGAAATTTCAACCGAAATATAAGGGAAATTATAAAATTGTTGACGTTTTAGAAAAAAATAATTTAATCTTGCAAGATGAAAATGGAAAAAGATTTATCAAACACGTTGATAAAGTTAAGTTAACTTTTAACGATTAAAATGATGTGTTGAAAAATAATTTATTTATTTATATTATTTTTTTGTTTTGTTCCTTTTCTTTAATACATGGATACGTCACGGATTAATCGATTATTTCTATCCCGATTGGCACCTTATACGACGAGTAAATATCTTATTTCTCAATTTAAGGATGAGGGAGTTGTAAATGCTTACGTACATAAGCGAGCTACTGGGAATATAGCGTTTATAACTTTTGCTACTCCTGAACAGGCCCGTCGAGTCCTGGAAAGGAGTAATCAATGGCCATATATCCTTCATAAACGTAAACTCGTCATTAAACCCGCTGATTCTTGGAATCTTCGTGGTTCTTTAAGAAAAGCCCCAGCTCGCATCGAAGATGAAATACAAGAAGAACTCGCTAGTATTCTACCTGTAGAATGCATAGCTATGATAGCTTCATATCTTTCATTTCCGGATCGAGCTTGTCTTGAAAGAGTGTCAAGAAGGTGGCGAGACTGGGGTATCGCGTCATATAGGTGGGTAACAACATTGTCAGATTCGTCGGAAATGTGAAACAGGTCTTGGGACAATTCTCCAATAACGATTGATGCGGTATATTGGTTTGTTCGGAGAGCCGGGCGGTATCTGCGGGCTTTGCAGCTTCGCCATGAATTTCCGTCACAAGTAGGTTCCATCATAGCTACACATTACCCTAGACTTGAACATCTTGATCTGGCCGGAGTAGTTATTCGACCCACTATATTTATAATTTTGGGTGAGAGAGCAAAGCAGTTGCGAAGTCTTGTTTTGGTAAGACAATCGGACCCATCGAAAACGATCTGCACAGGATATTTTGTGAGAACAAGCAGATAAAGAGTGTCACTTTTTCGGCTTCACAAGTAACCGGAAAGTGTTTTAATGGCTCAAATCTCCAGTTAACACGGTTGCAGATCGATAACTGTGATCGATTGATTTCCTCAGAGCTGACTTTATTTTTGACAACTCAAGAACATTTAGAGGAGTTAATAATAGTTAAAGGAAGAACTTTGAATGGTCCTAATGTTCTTGACGCTCTAGCGAATTGTAATAACCCAGGAGCTTTACGCTCTCTCAAAGTACCAGGATTAGGGATAAATAATGGGATGAATGAAGAGGAAAGGAATGGCGAAGAGGCGGATTCGGCCGATGCTGTCGCGTTTTTTTGAGCTTCCCAATGTCCTATTAGGAATCGAAAGACCGAAGATGACTTCAACTTGTACAAATTTACAAATTCTGGAGCTCAGATTTTGTCCTTTGGTGGATGATGTTTTTGTTAGCGGAGTTGGTCGAAATTTATCCATGCTTAAGATCTTGGACATCACGGGATGTTCAAATATTCGCGATGATTTTGCGCTAGAGCCGCTCTCGAATTTAAATAAATTGGAAATACTGAGGATGTCGATGCTTCGTCCTAATATCGCTGCCACCTTCTTATACTCCTCCTTGACATTGTGCACTTTCGAATTCCGCGATTGTTATGGTATTAGTGGCGAAGAAATTTGTGGGTTATTAAGATCATCACCGCATTTATGTCACCTGGATATTGAAGGATGTATTAATGTTGGTAGGGAAGTTGTGAACTGCGCCTATGAATCGCTGCGTATGTTTGACAGAAGCACTCTCTTGTCCTTATATTTAGGAGGAACAGAAGCTCGCCATCGTAAGAAGGATAGGAAAAATTTTCTTCTTGATATCCACTATGTTCGGAAATCTCCACGTATACAAGATGAATACATTCGGACATATTTTGATTTTGTGAATTATCCCCGTCCTAATGTACTTATTTTCCTACAGCTCAATATTTTTTTTGTATCATCATGGCATAACAATTATTATTCATGAAGATTTTCTACCATTCTAAAGTAAATATACTAGACATATTTCTGTTTTGTGAAATGTCCCCGTCTCAGTATATATACTTTCTGTAATCTTTATTTTATTTCAGATTTTCAAGAAGTAACCAAATATTAAGAATGACATGTACTTTTGTACTATGTTAGATACCCGTCATGTCTTAATGATCTTAAAACTTCTGCCAGAACGTCGAGCGAGTCGTTTTATTCTTTTTTTTTATATATATAATAATTTTTGTTGTTACAACGCATAATGAAATAAAAAAAAAAAGAGAAGAGAAAATGAAATTTTTAATCTTATTCGACGAGTACGTCGAGTTCTTAAGAAGGGAGGATTGTTACGTACCGCTTTAATTGTAAGATATAATATATTCGGTCCGTTTAAAAGTTAATGCTATGTCTGTGTATTTGGAGAGTAGCAAGCGAGCGTTGTATAAGTGTATGAGTTTAGGCTTAGTTGTATTGATATCGTATAATAATTGATATTCGAACGAGCTGTCACCGTTGACATTTAGTAATGTTTCGTGGAATGTCAAATTCGGTTGTTCGCGAACATTCTAAAAGTTGAAAAGACACAACGACCTTTTTCGTCAACTGGTCACTTTTATCCAGGAAGCGACTTGAGCCGGAGCTCGTCACTGAGGATTTACACAATAAAGTATTTTTCGATAGTGTTAATAAAACGTAGTGTTTTATTTCATACTTTCAATATCATAAACGAGTGAGCTGTTGGAATATAATGGTAAATATAGAATAGTGTATATAATCTGATTAAAGAAAATTATTAATAATAAAGATAATAACATAAAAACATTTACAGAACATTCGATGGACCTAGATGAACGATTAATAAAAAAAAGCGTTTACTGCTTCATGATATCAAAATCTTGCATTCAACGTTTAAGGAAAAGTATCCACAACTTCTGATTTGTTCATCAAAAATTGCCGAGCTGTGACCAAAATGGTGTACCATTGCTGGAACTTATGGAACACCTAGCGTTTGTGTATGTACAATCCATCAGAACGTGAAAACAATGCTTGATGCAATTAACTTAAAAATGCTAACGAAAAATTCTAAAATTCAGTTAAATGACTATAAAGATTTTATCAAATTTATTCTCTGTAACAATTAAAATCTACTTGTTCTTTTCTTCAATGCGAGAATTGTCCTAGTGTAAAGAAGTTTTTAGATTTCATTTTGGGTTTACTGGAACAAAAAAACATACAGCAAGTAATATTCAGCACTAAGGATTCTACCGATCGATGTACTGTGAAGCAAGAATGTATTTCTTCGTTGACGAATTATGTGATCGCTTTGAAGTGCTTATTTCGAATGCACAGTATTCATAGTTGTATTTTACTAATGATGTTGAAGTTTGAAACGTTGGAGTCTACGAAAATTTTTTTTTTTTTTTTATTTTTGACGAATCAATTTTTTTTTCAATCCTTGTCATATATAAACCCAATTCATGCTAAAAAAAGTTTTCTAACCCCCAAGCGACGGGTGGAGGGAGGGGTAAAAGACGTAAAACACACATAACACTCCATAAAAGTTGCAATTTTAGTTAGCCCACTCGTTTTATTTTTCGAAAAGTTAATAATGATGGCAATGAGTAATATTATCGAATTTAAAAAAAATCGGATGACAGGAAGGCATCGCTGGAGGGGGAAAAATGTCGAAAGCCGCTGAAAATGACAAACAACGCTTAATAGCAGTTCCAATTTTAGTTAGCCGACTCGTTTTATTTTTCGAATAGTTAATAATTATGGCAATGAGTATTACTGTCCAATTTTAAAAAAATCGGATGACAGGAAGACATCGCTGGAGGGGGAAAAATGTCGAAAACCGATGAAAATTACAAACAACGGTTAATAACTGTTCCAATTTTAGTTAGCCCACTCGTTTTATTTTTCGAATATTTAATAATGATGGCAATGAGTAATATTGTCCAATTTTAAAAAAAATCGGATGACAGGAAGACATCGCTGGAGGGGGAAAAATGTCGAAAACCGATGAAAATTACAAACAACGGTTAATAACTGTTCCAATTTTAGTTAGCCCACTCGTTTTATTTTTCGAATTAATGATGGAAATGAGTAATATTGTCGATTTTGAAAAAAATCGGATGACAGGAAGGCACCGCTGGAGGAGAAATTGCAACTTTTATTAACCGTTCGTTGTTGTGATTTTCAGCGGTTTTCGACATTTTCCCCCTCCAGCGGTGCCTTCCTCTCATCCACTTTTTTTTTCAAAATCGACAATATTACTCATTGCCATCACTATTAAATATTTGAAAAATAAAACGAGTGGGTTAACTAAAATAGGAACAGTTATTAACCGTTGTTTGTCAATTTCAGCGGATTTCGACATTTTTCCCCGTCCAGCGATGCCTTCCTGTCATCCGATTTCTTCCAAAATCGACAATGTTACTCATTGCCATCATTATTAGCTATTCGAAAAATAAAACGAGTGGGCTAATTAAAATTGCAACTTTTATTAACGGTTCGTTGTTTGTGATTTTCAGCGGTTTTCGACATTTTCCCCCTCCAGTGGTGCCTTCCTGTCATCCGATTTTTTTCAAAATCGACAATATTACTCATTGCCATCACTATTAACTATTCGAAATATAAAACGAGTGGGTTAACTAAAATTGAAACAGTTATTATCCGTTGTTTATCATTTTCAGCGGTTTTCGACATTCTTCCCCCTCCAGCGGTGCCTTCCTGTCATCCGATTTTTTTTTAAATTCGATAATATTACTTATTGCCATCATTATTAAATATTCGAAAAATAAAACGAGTGGGCTAACCAAAATTGGAACAGTTATTCACCGTTGTTTGTCATTTTTCGCGGTTTTCGACATTTTCCCCCCTCCAGCGATGCCTTCCTAACATCCGATATTTTTTAAATTCGACAGTAATACTTATTGCCATCATTATTAACTATTCGAAAAATAAAACGAGTGGGCTAACTAAAATTGGAACAGTTATTAACCGTTGTTTGTCATTTTCAGCGGTTTTCGACATTCTTCCCCCTCCAGCGATGTCTTCCTGTCATCCGATTTTCTTTAAATTCGACAATAATGCTCATTGCCATCATTGTTAACTATTCGAAAAATAAAACGAGTGGGCAAACTAAGATGGGAACAGTTATTAACCGTTGTTTATCATTTTCAGCGGTTTTCGACATTCTTCCCCCTCCAGCGAAGCCTTCCTGTCATCCGATTTTTTTTAAATTCGACAATAATACTCATTGCCATCATTATTAACTATTCGAAAAATAAAACGAGTGGGCTAACTAAGATTGGAACAGTTATTAACCGTTGTTTATCATTTTCAGCGGTTTTCGACATTCTTCCCCCTCCAGCGATGCCTTCCTGTCATCCGATTTTTTTTAAATTCGACAATATTACTGATTGCCATCATTATTAACTATTCGAAAAATAAAACGAGTGGGCTAACTAAAATTGGAACAGTTATTAACCGTTGTTTGTAATTTTCATCGGTTTTCGACATTTTTCCCCCTCCAGCGATGTCTTCCTGTCATCCGATTTTTTTAAAATTGGACAGTAATACTCATTGCCATAATTATTAACTATTCGAAAAATAAAACGAGTCGGCTAACGAAAATTGGAACTGCTATTAAGCGTTGTTTGTCATTTTCAGCGGCTTTCGACATTTTTCCCCCTCCAGCGATGCCTTCCTGTCATCCGATTTTTTTTTAAATTCGACAATATTACTCATTGCCATCATTATTAACTTTTCGAAAAATAAAACGAGTGGGCTAACTAAAATTGCAACTTTTATGGAGTGTTATGTGTGTTTTACGTCTTTTACCCCTCCCCCCACCCGTCGCTTGGGGGTTAGAAAACTTTTTTTAGCATGATTTGGGTTTATATATGACTAGGGTTGAAAAAAAATTGATTAGTCCAAAAAAAAAAAATTTCGGTTGGACTCCAACGTTTCAAACTTTAACATCATATTTTACTACCGCTACAAAATAGAATTAAAACATTACAATATCATCTTACTTTCAGATAGTACAAGTCATGATGCAGCTGCAGTGTACTTAATGCAACAGAGGGTAATACCAGAAATAAAAAAATGTTGTCCAAAAGTACAAAAAATCTATTACCCAACGGATGGTGCTAAACAACCCTTTAAGTACAGGACTCAAATGACATATCTGATGAATCACACTCTTGATTTTGGTATTGATGCTGAATGGCATTGCCATACAACGGCGCATGGCAAATCCTATAATTTTGAAAAATTAAAAAAGTGTTCAAAAAAATTTGAAAAAAATTTAGCGTATTCTTTGATCAATTCTAAGAACATTTCGTTCAACAACATTTTTCCGAAAGTCTATCAATTTACGAGCTCAAGAACAAGGTTTTGCACGGTTTAGGTTATTTTCTCGATTCCGTAATGCCGCTTCTCACCACCAGTTCATTTCGTATAATTTAAGCCAACAAACTCAGTTACAAGAAGAAAATCCACTTCTTGGCTACTACTGTACCATGGGGTACATGTGCAAATATCTCAAGCATCCTTTGGTACCTTGGATTTGCTAGATACCAGCAGGACGTTAGATATCCGCTAATAGACCTGCTCTTCGAAATTCTTGATGCAGCTGATTTAAATCATGTACCAGAAAATATTGATTAAATAAAATACTTAAAGAAGACAACTACATGACCATTAGTTATGCCAACATCAAAATTTACCTTCTTTGGTTGGGTTATCGCATGGTCCTGCCTTCATAGGCTGGACCATCATTAAATCTTACATTAATTGATTGTGTCATCGCGTGGCCCTGCCATCATTGGGTAGGTGTCATTTAATCTTACCATCACTGGTTGGGTCAACGTACGGCCTCGCCTTCGATGGTTGGGTTCACCAATAGTCCTACCTTCGTTTTATGGGTAGTTTATGTTTGCTAAACATTGATCGTCAATACTAAATAAAAAAGATAATTTTTATGCACCAATGATCATCTAAAAGTATCCTTCGAATCAGAAAATAAAATTCAAGTATTAGGGTTTGATTCCAAATGTCTAAGGTACAGTTTTCATGCATTACAGATGCTCTAAAAAATCAGAGCTTAAGAACAATAATAATTCAATTATTTTCTTTTTAAACCAAAGAATAGGCAAAAAAGGGTAATAAAAAATGAAAAAAGTAAAAAAATATTTTTAAAAATGTAAAAGGGGCTTAAAGGGAATGATGAGGATACAGCGCACTAGCGCCTTAGCGTCTCTTTCCAAGCGCTTACTCTCACCTCCTCGAGTGCTTTTTAAAAGCCGGTGAGCCCTGGACTCTAAGCAACCCTTTATAACATTGGGTATCCATCCCACCATGGGTATCAGGGTCCGAGACAAACGAGAGAAGCTAAATTAAAGGCAAGATGCTAACCAGTTCGAGCCCGACTCGTTCCCTGTTTCTAATTTTGAAAATAGCGCTTTGCAATATTGTAAGATGAGCCGCGTTGTTTCTAAACATTGAAAATAGCGTATCATATCAGCGGATAAATTCAAACCAGATGGTTCAGACTCCACCTTAAAAACTTTGGTATCTATTTGGTTAACTTTGATTTCCATTCTGATCTTTAATATTTTTCAGGGGTTTCCTCTTGTATACACGCGCGCGCGCGTTTGTGTGTGTGTGCAACCCACACTTAGTGGCGTATAGTTGTAACAAGAGGCAAATAAAAGTCTGCATATTTTATCAACATACTAATTATTATGTAATTATATACCAATTATATGTGTATATTTATATATATGTCGATTGAATAGAACTATATATAACATAAAACAGTTATATATAGATTACATATAATGACAGATTATATATCTTATATACAAGGTGATTCTCCATTGAATGACTCGGGAAATAGTAGCTTCCTTGATCAATTCTAAGACTGTTTTCCAAATGAAAAAAATTCGTGCGATGAATAGTTTTCAAATTATTTAGCATTAAAGTCAGCCAATAGGAACAGGAGTTGCTTGATTGTCGCGACGATTGCATTGTCAGCGAACATCGAAATTGCAAATAAAAAAATACGCATCGGCGATGAGCCGCCCTTTTTTGTCTTCGAGCGAGCAACGTGTCCATCGACCGACTGTCAAAAATATTGATCGGAGTCGAAACCCCTAACCTGCATTTCGCTTTCGACAAAAAAAAATGAAAAGCGCATAACTGATATGAAATGCATATTAAATGCAGGATAGATTGTTTATAAAGCAAGGAATTATGAATGTGCAGGATTACAAATAATTAAAATTAACTCTCTCTCTCTCTCTCTCTCTCTCTCTCTCTCTCTCTCTCTCTCTCTCTCTCTCTCTCTCTCTCTCTCTCTCTCGCTCTCTCTCTCTCTCTGTCTCTCTCTCTCTCTCTCTCTCTCTCTCTCTTTCTCTCTCTTCTCTCTCTCTCTCTCTCTCTCTCTCTCTCTCTCTCTCTCTCTCTCTCTCTCTCTCTCTCTCTCTCTCTCTCTCTCTCTCTCTCTCTCTCTCTCTCTCCTCTCTCTCTCTCTCTCTCTCTCTCTCTCTCTCTCTCTCTCTCTCTCTCTCTCTCTCTCTCTCTCTCTCTCTCTCTCTCTCTCTCTCTCTCTCTCTCTCTCTCTCTCTCTCTCTCTCTCTCTCTCTCTCTCTCTCTCTCTCTCTCTCTCTCTCTCTCTCTCTCTCTCTCTCTCTCTCTCTCTCTCTCTCTCTCTCTCTCTCTCTCTCTCTCTCTCTCTCTCTCTTCTCACTCGCTCTATCATTTACATCCACCTGATTCCTCTACCATCCTCATTCAGAACATCCACACCAATTTCTCCATCCTCTCTCACATACTCGCAGTTATATCTGAAGTATTCAACATTCTCTCTCCCTTTCGCACACAGTCTACACTTTCCATCATCCTCATTCATCCTCTCATCAGTCTTTTCCTCTCATTTCTCGTACATACTCTTGTGTACGTTGGTATACCAAGAACTCTTGTGTATCTCGCACGTGACTTTGACGCTCTCACCTTTTCTTCTCTCTCTTGTTCATCAATCTCTATGTCTCTTTCTCTCAACAGTTCCCATTTATTTTCTCCCCAATCATTCAACGCCATCTGACTCATGTCCCCTCTCCATAAATAATTCTTCCTCTCAACGCTCTCTGTTGCCCATTCACTCGTAACCTTTTCCCTTTTAGCCTTTCTCTTTTCTATTATGCACTTCATCGCTATCTCTCCTTCCTCTCCTTTCTCTAGTTATTCCTCAAACCTGCCCGCCCTCCATCCCGTTTCCACTCTCATTTTATTTCTTTTTAACTCCTCCCTTACTATGTATCCCGGTGTCTTCCGTTCCAGCCCCAAAATCCACTTCAAATATTTTTCTTGAACCGCCACCACCTCCTTCCACTCCTTGAACCCCCATATCTCCACTCCATAGAATAAGATTCCCTTCACTACACTGTCAAACAGTTTTAATCTCCACCTCTCATCCCCCTTAAACTCTCTCTTCCTGAAACTCCATACCCATCCCATTGCTACCCTAGCTCTTCTCACCCTTTCCCTGATATGTTCTTTTTCCCCTCCATGCCTTGTTACCACGTACCCTAAGTAATTGTATTCTTTCACTTCCTCTATCCTTTCTCCTCCCCACCACCAGAATCTTTCCTTCTCTCTGCCTCCCTTATTTTTAAAAACCTTACCTTAGACTTGACTATAGTCAGTTCTAACTTTTTCCCTGCTGTATACTTCCTCACTCCCCTTATCATGTCTCTCAATCCTTCCTCTTCCTCTGCTAATACCACAATATCATCTGCGTATTCTATGGACCATACCTTATCTTTCCCCACCCTAACCCCCCTTTCCCGTTCTTTAACTCCTCCTCAATATCCGCCATATATTAAACAGAGTCGGACTCATCGGGTCACCCTGTCTTACTCCATTCTCCACTCACAATTCCCTTGACGTTTTTTCTCCTATCCTCACCATACATCTCGTCTCCGCGTATACCTCCCTTACTCTATCTATCAAACCTTCACTTACCCCTCTCTTCCGCATCATCACCCACAACACCTTTCAATCCACTTTATCAAAGGCTGCCTTTAAGTCCATAAATAACGCCCACACTTTCTTCTTCTCTTTTAATCTTCCTCCCACTATATGCTTCAAGATGTTAATATTCTTCACAGTCCCTCTTCATCTCCTGAATCCCGCTTGCGATCTACACCACCCTCCCTTCTCATCTAGCTCTTTCACCAACCTTCTGTACAATATATTGGCGTATAACTTCTATCCCGTGCTCGTCGTTACACCTCTGTAGTTCCCCGGCTCCTTTCTATCACCCCACTTCCAAATTGGTACCACTACTCCTACCCTCCATTTCTCCGGAAACCCTTTCCCTCCCCCCACCCCCTTCAAAATTTCCCCCAATCTTTTCTCCGTTCTTTCCCCTCCTTCCTTCCTGCCTCATTTTTTATACCATCAGTACCTGCTGCTTTACCCTTTTTCAGCCTTTTTATCTCCATTCTTATCTCATCGTCACTTATCCCTTCGTCTCCTACTTTATCGAATTCCCTTCTGTTTCCTCCCTCCGCTATCTTTTCCTCCACTCACCCCAGTGTTCCAATGAAGTGCTTCACCCATTCCTCCATTTCAATCTCTTTGCTTACCCATCTTTGATTACCTTCAGTAATCGTTATAAAGAATAATTATTTAAACAATGATTCCGCCGCGAACTGTTTCAAAACGGTATTTACCTTATTTGAAACAGTATTTTTAAAGAGCATGCAACATTTTAACTTTATAAAGAATTGTCTACACAAGTTATCAGAAATCGTTTTAAACAATGATTATTTAAGCAATTATTCCGCCGCGAATTGTTTCAAAACAATATTTTCCTTAATTCAAACAGAATTTTTAAAGAGCATGCAAAATTTCAACTTTATAAAGAATTTCCTGCACAAGTTATGAGTAATCGTTTTAAACAATGATTATTTAAACAATGATACCACCGCGAATTGTTTCAAAACGATATTTTCCTTATTTCAAACAGTATTTTTAAAGAGCATGCAAAATTTTAACTTTATAATGAATTTTCTGCACAAGTTATACGCATTTTTCAGTAATCGTTAATAACAATAATTATCTTAACAATGATTCTGTCTCGAATTGTTTCAAAACGATATTTTCGATATTTCAAGCACTATTTTTAAAGAGCATGCAAAATTTTAACTTTATAAAGAATTGTCTACACAAGTTATCAGAAATCATTTTAAACAATGATTATTTAAATAATGATTCCGCCGCGAATTGTTTCAAAACTATATTTTCCTTATTTCAAACACTATTTTTTAAGTGTATGCAAAATTTTAACTTTACGAAGAATATCCTACCCAAGTTAGAAGAAATCGTTTTAAACAATGATTCCACCGCGAATTGTTTCAAAACAATATTTTCGATTTTTCAAGCAGTGTTTTTGAAGTGTTTGGAAAATTGGAACTTTATAAAGAATATTCTGCACAAGTTATCAGTAATCGTTACAAACAATGATTATTTAAACAATAATTCCACCGGGAATTGTTTCAAAGCAACATTTTCCTTATTTCAAACAATATTTTTAAATAGCATGCAAAATTTTAACTTTATAAAGAATTTTCTGCACAAGTTATCAGTAATCGTTATAAACAATGATTATTTCAGCAATGATTCCATCGCAAATTCTTTCAAAACTATTTTATTTTTGTTAATTTTAATTATTTGTAATCCTGCATATTCATAATTCCTTGCTTTATAAACAATCTATCCTGCATTTAATATGCATTTCATATCAGTTTTGCGTTTTTCGTTTTTTTTTTTTTTGTCGAAAGCGAAATGCAGGTTAGGTGTTTCGACTCCGATCAATATTTTTGACAGCCGTCCGTCGATGCACGCGTTGCTCGTTCGAAAACAAAAAAGGGCGGCTCATCGCCGATGCGCATTTTTTTATTTGCAATTTCGATGTTCGCTGACAATGCAATCGTCGCGACAATCAAGCAACTCCTGTTCCTGTTGGTTGACTTTAATTCTAAATAATTTGAAAACTATACATCGTACAAATTTTTTTCATTTGGAAAACATTCTTAGAATTGATCAAGGCATCTACTATTTCCCGGAAGTCATTCAATGGAGAATCACCCTGTATATTCTTGACCATATTTCACTGAGAATAAGGTGCGCTCGACCGAAGAGTCGAGGATCACCATTCTGCAATTTGCGAAAATTGGCAGTTTCAAGTGGCTGTAACTCATCTAGGGAAATGTAACTAGCCACCTAGGGAATTCCGGCCTATGGACACTTTTGATCTACATTATATGAACTATCATTTGCCCCAATTTCAGGACATTCGACTGAGAGTCATTTCCCTATGATTTCCTGCGGGGTCCTTTAAGCCTGTAAAGAACATTATGTACTTTAGATGATTTGGTATTAACATGGCGATTCCATCATTCGGTTGGATGTTATTATAACACCAAGATCTTTTACTTCATGTAAATAAGGTATTACATCCGACCCTACAATAATTTGTGGTATGGTGAGATTTTTCATAACGGCTAAATTCTGAGCTGAACCTAGGATGATGTCCTGAGCTTTACGCGTATTTAGAGTGCGCCCATAATCATGGGACCACCTCACAAGCTCAGCAATGTCACTGATAATATTGCGTATCGTTTCATGTAGATGATATATCGGGGTCGAGAGATAAAATTGCGTACCATCAGCAAAGATGATGGTAGTGTGTCTGCAATATTTAAGTCTCGAGAATACGGTATTGATAACAATAATGAATAATATAGGGCCTAAGCTCGAGCCTTGCGGAACGCCGGAAGTAGTATACTCAGGATTAGATGTTAATCAATCCAGGCCGATTATTGTGTGAGAACGATTTGTCAGATAAGAATGTAGCCATCTCAATGTTGATTCCTCAAAGCCTATGTCTCGAAGGCAGATTAGAATTACGACATGGTTTAAGGAGTCAAAGGCTTTGAGAAATCAAACAGTACCAAAATAGTAACTGCCCCGCGATCTATATCCAAACGTACATCATCCATAAGATGTACTAGAACAGATTGGGCGCTGTGAAATTTACGGAATCCACATTGTTTGGGATGCAGTATACGATTTATCTCTAAATATTTTGCGATCTGCTGGGTGACAAGGGAATCAATGACCTTAGAGAGGTGGGTAGGATTTGTGATTGGACGGGTGTCAGAAGGACATAAGGGGTTAGGGATTTTCTTAAGTGGTATGGTTCGAGTTCGTTTCGCAAGCAGGTACAATTTGTTGCGTTCCTTAATCCTACTTCGTATACTAGGTGTGATCCACGGAATAGCGCGATGCGTAATACGCTTCGTAACATAGGGCGCGTGTAAATTCAAGACTTCGGTAATACAATCATACATAGTATTAAGATTTTCCAATAGATCTTCAGGTTTCAAATTTGCTGCACGAGTGTTACTCTGGAGCAAGGAGATTAGGAAACTTGCGCTGAAGTAATGCTACGAGATCTGTATTTAACCCTTTGCGTCATAGTGTTCCCCACAGGGAACACCTTTTAAATGATCATTTTTTTCATTTTAAAAATCAATTCATCATTCTGCGTACTTCATTCTTTAATTTCTATGAGGCTAAGGTGTTTGACTAATGTTTAAAAGTCAATTTAAATCATTTTTCAATAACAGTAATTAATTATAAACAATAATATACCAAAAAATTACCGTTTTTTAAAAAAGAAATCGTTTGTGAAAGAATTTCTCCTATAAACATCTATAGGAAAGTTCTCATTTATACGTTTTTCGTATCGCTGATTAGGAATCCGAAGTCAGAATTTTTAAATTCAAAATGGCGGATCCAAAATGGCGGACCATAATTTTAAAATTGGCTCCGAATTAGACAAAACTCTGTATTTGGGGGGTTTCGAGGTCGCTGATTACGAATCTGAAGTCAGAATTTTGAAATTCAAAATGGCGGATCCAATATGGCGGATCATAATTTTAAAATTTGCTCCGAATTAGACAAAACTCTGAGTTTGGGGGTTTTCGAGGTCGCTGATTACGAATCCGAAGTCAGAATTTTGAAATTCAAAATGGCGGATCCAATATGGCGGATCATAATTTTATAATTTGCTCCGAATTAGACAAAACTCTGAGTTTGGGGGTTTTCGAGGTCGCTGATTACAAATCCGAAATCAGAATTTTGAAATTCAAAATGGCGGATTCAATATGGCGGATCCGAATTTTAGAATTTACGAAGCTGGTTTGATCTGCGCGAATCCATACTTTGCACCCTCTTTTTATAGGCTTAGCTTGCATATATTGTTTGATACAGATTCTGCCTTCAAATTTAACATTGTCTCATCAACTGCTTGTTATTTAGTGGAGTTTCAAAAAGTTTAAAAATTTGTATTCAGCTCGTCACTTATTGGTCGAATTTTGTACAATCTGCTATAGTTCCGTTCACTTTGCGATGGTTTCTTACTGATAATATTACAATGAAAATTTTCAAGTGAAAAACTGAAACGATCGACTGGCATCATATTGCTAATATATTGATCATTGCGCTGGATATTATTTGACCAATAATCTTTGTAAACAGGATATTTTTTAATTCCCATCATTATATTAATTGCAAAAATAGTTTGCATTTTCTCAATTGATACAGGTTGATACTTTTTTCTTTACTGAGCAGCATATAAATTAGTTTTATTGACTAAATGTTGCAACAGATTTTCTGGAAATAAAGTAAAAAATATTTCGTCGGATAATTTAACATTTTGGGGTGTATTAGGTCCTGCAATTCTCATGAAAGCCTTATCATGTTCTCTTTTTCCAATGTATTTAAGAGTTGATCGTCCAAATACTGAATACCATTTGCCTCATTATTTACAATTAATGTTTCAATTTGCAAATTAGTCGAATTGGCATAATCATCAGCATTACGCCTTTCATCTTCTGAACTACAATCAGCAGAAATTTCTACCTATTCAACATTCTTATCCATAATTGAATTCGATACTCGATAAAACTATGTAGCAGTTGTACACCCAGTGCCTTTGATTCCTTCCTTACGGTCGTTGGTTGTCTTTGTTTTTTACCTAAAGATGTATAAGGGAAAACAAAGATAATATGAGGACTGAAAGGAAAGAATCAAAGGTAATGGGTGTAAGTAGCAGTCTTATTCAGGATTTGTTATGTCACGTCAGAACGTAACGTTATGTACGAATTATTATGTATGATTTCTTATGTAATAAATCGAAACCCATTTCTACAGCAAGCAAAAGTAGCGGAGACTTGCATATTTGTAATACGAAAATTAGTCCTCTTGTGTCCGTGTTACGGTCAGAGATTCGTGTTCGATTCTTCGTTTTACTCAGTCTCCGCTAGAGTGCGAATTTTCTCGCTGTAGAAAAAGGTTTCGAATTAGTACGTAAGAAGTCATACACAGGAATTCATACATAAGATACGTTTTGACGTGACATAACGAATCCTGAAAACGACAGATACTTACAATCGCTATATAATTTTATCGAGCATCACTTTCAATTATAGATGAGGATGTTGAATGGGTAGAAATTCCTGTTGATTGTAACTCAGAAGATGAGGAGTGTGATGATGATGATTATGATGATCGGGAAAACAATGATAATGTGGATAATTTACAAAATGAAACATTCATTGTAAACAATGAAGAATATGACATTGATTATTTAGACGACGAACCCTTAGCTAATCGCATAACAGGAAAAGATGGAATGTGGAAATACATTGGAAAAAGAGAAGATGATAAGGCTTTCACGAAAATTGCAGGACCCAATGTACCTGAAAATGTTAAATCATCCGACGAAATATTGTTTACTTTATTTCCAAAAACTCTGTTGCAACGTTTAGTCAATGAAACTAACTTATATGCTGCTCAGCAAAGAAAAAAGTTTCAACCTGTAACAATTGACGAAATGCAACCTTTTCTTGCAATTAATATAATGATGGGAATTAAGAAATATCCTTCTTACAAAGATTATTGGTCGAATAATATTCAGCTGAATGACGAATATATTAGCAATCTGATGGCAGTTAATCGTTTCAGTTTTTTACTAGGAAATTTTCATTGTAATGATAGCACTAAGCAACCACAGAGAAGTGAACCCAACTATGACAGATTGTATAAAATACGACCAATAATTGACGAGCTGAACAACAATTTTAAAACTTTCTGGAACCCCAATAAATATCAAGCAGTTGATGAGACAATGATAAAGTTTAAAGGCAGAAGCTCTATCAAACAATATATGCCAGCTAAGCCTATAAAGAGAGGGTACAAAGTATGGATTCGCGCAGATCAAACCGGCTTCGTTTGCGAATTTCAGATTTATACGGGAAAATGTGACGATAGGCGCGAATGCGGATTAGGTGAACGAGTTGTGATTGACCTGACTCGAGAATTAATCGGAGGTTATCATCATGTATATTTTGATAATTTCTTTTTAAGTACTCCTCTTTCAGAATCACTAAAAAATGATGACATCTTTGCGTGCGGAACTATTCGTTCAAATCGGAAGAATTTGCCTGCCAACCAGAAAAATGATAAAAAAATGCGAAAAGGAGAATACGAATATCGTACTTCAGATAATGGATTGTCATGGTTGAAATGGAAAGACAATCGTGTCGTGCAATTCATATCTAATTACCACGATCCACGAACAGTTGGCACAGTTGAGAGGCGCCAAAAAGATGGAACATTGGAATCAGTGCAATGCCCAAAATGGGTTCACGATTATAATACATAATGGGGTTTGTGGACAAAAGCGATCAGTTACGAGCAACGTATGCTATAAATAGAAGATCAAAGATGTGGTGGTGCCGAATTTTCTGGTTTTTGATTGATACGGCTGTAACCAATGCTTTTATAATATATGTAACACTTGGGAATAAAAAAAATTTTAAACTTAAAGATTTTAGATTAGATCTAGTTGCTAACCTAATTGTTCATGACTTGAAAGGAGCAAGAGGAAGGCGCATGTCTCAAAAAAATATTCCTAACGCGAAACCGAAAATAATACCAGCAAATCGAAGAATATCAGGAAATCATTTACCTGTATGCACTAGAAGTAAAAGGAGATGCGCGTACTGTAGTACAAAAAAAAAGAACCGTATTATTCGTTGTGGTCATGCAAGTCATGTAAAGTTCCATTATGCTTACAGCCCACACGAAATTGTTTTCTAAAGTTTCATTCCGGGGACAATAAAAATGAATAAAATCTACAGAAAATTTAGAAAAAACGATAAAACAAAAAAAATTATAAAAATTGTAAATAAAACAAAAAAAAATTATAAAATTAAAAAAAAAAAAAAAAAAAAGGAACTAGAACTCTTGCTACGTCCACGTCGTTAGTTCCGGGTAGCGCTAAGAGCAAGTGATAACATTCAATATTCTGCATGCAGATTCGTAATCATCGGCCTCAATACCCATGAAATACAGATCTTACTCTAATCCAATGTAAATTTTTGAATTCTGATACGCTATTTTGACTTTCGAAAGTCTGCCTTCGGACTCGTAGTCAGCGACCCTGAAAACCCTCAAATACAGAGTTTTATCTAATTCGAAGTCAATTTTATCATTTTGATCCGCCATAATGGATCCGCCATTTCGAATTTAAAAAATCTGACGTCGGATTCGTAATCAGCGACCTTGAAAACCTCAAAATACAGAGTTTTGCCTAATTCGAAGCAAATTTTATAATTTTTATCCGCCATATTGGATCCGCCATTTTGAATTTCAAAAATCTGACGACGGATTCGTAATCAGCGACCCTAAAAACCCTCGACTAAGATTTTTCAAACGATTTGGATGCAGCCTGCAAGACGGAATAGTCGCAGTGAGAAAAGTTACGATATGTAATAACCTGAGGGGTACAATTTAAATTTACGAATTCGTACTGAATACTGACGAGGCAATGACCAGCAGCAATTGAAGTCGAATATGTAGAAAAGTTTATCGGAGGAGTCAACAATCATAACATCTAATTGCGAAGAAGAAAATCCTGAATGATGAGTAGATCCGAAAAGCACAGAAAAAAGGGAGTAGTCCTGAATAAAATCCTTAAGATATTTAGAGTCGAATGTATTACCTAACAAGTTGCAAGTTAAGTCTCTAGTGACGATTATGTTTTTATATTTGGAAATATAAGCATTAAATTCGACTAAAAATTCTGCAAAAAATTCCCCCTGAGGGCGTCGATAAATAACAATGCTCTGAAGCAATCAACAGCACGGGAACGACACCATCTGTACGAACGAAAACATTTTCATCTCTCGCCCAAGCACGTTTGTAACCTGCCTTTTTGGCCGCTAGTTTTGCTTTTCTTAGTAGACTTGACGATGAGGGCAGGAGCTCTTTGATGTAGATCAGTTTATCCGCGTTACTTTCATCGGATATTTCCGGAAAAAGTTCTTGGACAGTGACTTTTCGAAGCTTCCGCTTAGCATCCACAATGAAATTACGCACTTCCACGGATTTAAAATGGACTAAAATGCCAAAATACTGGCCAGGGGCAGATTGACTAACTGGAATACGAAGGCGATTGACACTTGAAATCAATTTTTCGAACCGATAGAACATCGGTAAACAGGCCGGGTGATTTTAAGTGTATTAGTGCACGAATCAGAACACCATTGTACGTCAAGGAGCAACGATTAGGGATGCCATTTATGATGAGGTCCGCCGTTGATCGTGCTAGACCATCAGCATGTTTAATATATTAAAGAGAATGAGAGAGAGAGCGGATCTCGCGAAGGGGTTCGGCCGTGAGCGTTCGCGCTGCGCAAGTACTCCGTCCGTGATATATAAGCGGGGCGCGAGGCCAGATCGGCATCAGTCGTCGGTGGAAGTCACCGAGTTTACTACGTACTTACACGTGTACCCCGGTGCCTCCGCCCTAGGGGAAAATTAACCCCCAGTCGGTCTCTTGTACAAAACATATACGCGGATTATTATTTATGTTGTAGTCGTTCAATAAATATTAACTTTAATTACTTTATTTACCATTAACCTATTTGTGTTTTCATTTATAAGGCAAATTCCTTCCCTTCTCTATGAACTCCGGTACTGAGTCATATCCGACAGAAGGAAGTACTACGCTGGTCTTTCGCCGTGTCTGATGTTCGTATCGACAAGTTAATTATTGTATTGGGGTGACTAAAATTAATTTAAAAATTGCACATCTACGGTTGAAACTAATACCTACGTCCAGCCATAAGAAACAAGTATAATATTTTAAGTATAATATATTTGCTGCTGTTGAATATTTGTACTTGGATACTGTTGATGCTCAGCAACTGATTCGCGGATATCCAGGAAGAAAGAATGCGTCCAAAGTCCAGATTTCTCATGAGAACTGACGTCGGCAAGGCAGGTACCCTCTATGATATTACCGCTATTTTCGGGCTTCCGTAAGGAGTCTTCCGTTTTCTCGGGATATTTTTCTGCATTATTTGGGAATGTCAGTTATAATTTTTTTATTGCATGGAATAGACTTAAAACCAGGCTAGAATCGAAAATAAGTGCACTATTTTAAGTGATGATTTCGCAGGACATTTATCTATTAAGGTTGTCAAATCGCCCTCCTCGACGTCGCTTCATCGATTGCTTGATCAAGTAAACAAACGGTGGCGTAGATTCATTGTAGGGTACATGACGTCCAACTGATGAATGGGATGATTTGCCATTATTTATGATAGTATAGAAGTGGACCAAGCGACACCAGAAGAGTGGGAGTTGTAAATGGAACACAGGAATATTTATTTCATGTTCGCTGAAATAGCGAATTTAATGAACATACGAGTTTTTGTGATAGATTCCGTTGTTGTTGTTTTATCCGCAAAGTTGAGAAATGCTTTATGCACTACATAGCAAGAAACATTATGATTCAATACAGCGAAGTGGAGCTTATCTGTTATCTCTGATATGATTATTTTTCCTTAAAAAGCTTGGAATTACCCTTAAAATGATAAAAATTGATATTCTATAATATATTGTAATAATATTTCTACAATAAATCCCAGAAATTATGAAAAATGTTCATGATTTTTGTATATAGTAACTGCAGGGGTCGCCCTCTTGTCATATGTGTAACTTAATGCTTAGTAGTAGTTGTAAATATTGAAATTTTCAGTTGATTTCATAAAAAACCTCGTTATTTGTAGAATAGATCTTTTCAAAACTACAGTTTCATTGTTTCTATTTAATTGCAATTATATAGAAATAAAATTCAAATGTATTATACTTGTGACGTAAAATTATACATATTCATTGTTCCAACCGTAATAAAAACATCGAACGACTTTTATTTCAGATATTGTGCCAAACTACCAAGCGATACATTCACAAGATTAACACCTGAGTGGGATATAACAAAGTTGGATTCAAACAACACTGCTCACATTTGCACTGTACGATTACCTATAAATTCTCCTCTAAAACGCGTTATAACAGTGAGTAAAAATAACTATTTCAACGAACCTGATGTACAAGTTAGTTGTGATACGGTTTCAAATAATTGATCGATATTCATTTTGTTTTAGTCGTATCCAATGCCAAGTAGGGCAATGGCTAGAAGAATGGCAGCTTTACGTATGTGCGTTGAATTACATAAGGAAAATGAGATAGATGATTACTTATTACCTGTTGGCAAAGAACATTTTAAAGCCAGGCCGGAAGATTTTTCGGTACCACCGCTGCCCGACGAAAGTAAATGTTTGCAAATGGAAGCTCGTCCAGGAACAACAAAGCGCAGACAGTGTTATTATAAAAAAGTTAGATTTTATAGCTAACCACATAATCATGATAAATTTAGCTGTAATTACGACATTGGCATCAATTTTCAATCTTTTTTAGTTTTTATGTTTTGAGGTTAAATATTTCTGACAATTTTTGTCCAATGATAATTAACCGCTCGACTAAAGGACATGGAGAAATGTTCTATACATCGATATCTTCGCCCCGGGTGCCGATCTTGAGATCTTTATTTCGGCCTTATACCGGTCTAACGCTGACGGTTTACAACATGCTTCTTGAATTGCTCTGTAAGAGATAGAATGAAGGGGCAGAGTCGCACAGTATTGGATCAATGTCCTTTACTAGTGCCCCTTTTACCGGAGCATGGAGATTTTTAAGGCTGCCACGTTCGAGTGCGGGATTTCATTTTGGCGCCGGACTAGAAAGTGTATTTTGCGCACAGTTTTTCTTCTGAGTAACGTCGCCGATATAAATGGGGCTTGTATATATTTTGCCACTAAAACGCCATTCCACGAGACGATCAATATTCCATTAATATTTGTGGTCTTCCGAAGACATTATCTAGTTATTATTCTGGCATCACGGTACAAAATATATTTTTTATTTAATCTTTCTCAAGTATGCACTCAGAATGAAAGTCAAGCTATAAAAACACTATCACACTGATTTTAGAATGTTTTCTTAATTATTTAGAATAGTTATCAGTCTATTGACAACAAAGGAAAATTATCTTGATGATTCAGCCGTGATGATAAACAGAAAATTGCATACTCTAATGTTAGATTAGGAAAGAAAGCTGCTGACATTATTAAAAATATTCTAATAAGAAAATATTATCCTGAGGTTTAATCATACAGGGTCCGCCAAAAGTCCCGGGACGGCGAAATATCTCAGCGGGAGTGCATTTTTGGGAAAATGTTTCACACAAAAGTTTGAAGGATTTTTCCCTGGCTATTTAATGGCGATATTAAATTTGAACTTGAACAAGACCTTGAAGGTTATTTCAAGGTCAAGTTTGTTTTTTTATGTAGAAACCCCAATTTTTTCTGGCGCATTCGGAAAGAGCACAAAATTATATGTCCCAATAGGATATGCTCGATTTTTCCGGTATGGTCATTTCAAGGTCAACTTAAAAGTCCCAGAACTGCGAATTAACTCAGCAGGAGTGCATTTTTGGGAAAAATGTTTCAGACAAAAGTTGAAGGATTTTTCTCTGGCTATTTAATGGTACCATTGAATTTGACCTTGAAGGTTATTTCGAGGTCAAGTTCATTTTTTTAGATGGACACCCCTACTTTTTTTCGTGGATTCGGAAAGAACACATGATATGACCGATATTATAATCAAGGTAAAGTCAAGGTAAAACTTAAAAGTTCCCGTAACGGCGAACTAACTGAGCGACAGAGTATTTTCGTGGAAAATTTTCAATACAAAAGTTTAAGGATTTTTCCCTGGCTATTTAACAGTACCTGTGTGTGTAGAAAACGAATACTATGTCACAATCTAAGAAATCGGAGGATAAAAAAAGTTGTAGTTTATGTATTTATTTACATTTTCATTCATTCTCTAAGCCTAATTCTCTTCTTCATTAATATTTGCGTGCTTGTGGCGTAACCAGTCCTCTGACCAAGAGGACGTGTCATTCCCATAACTGTTGTGACATTTTTATGCTTTAGGCATCGCAATTTACTGTTTTTTATTATTATTATTATTATTATTATTATTTATTTATTTACGGGCGAAGTCGCCCTCAAAATACATATAAAGTACATAGATCATAAAAACAAATTATAAAAATAACGCAATTAAAATAATTAAAAATTAAAATTAAACGCACACATTTAGTATACATAAATAGCTAAAATCAATAAAAGAGCGTGGAGAACCGTTGCGGTAATGATAATGTTTACAAATAAAAATGACACGCCACATGATAACTATAAAACATAGCAAAACTTGGTACAACACAGATTTAAGGGGAGTACACGACAAGGAACTCACTCCTGCAGGCGTTGATAAACAAAGATATGGTATCAATTGTTAAGAATTGCTGTGGGAGCGCATTCCATGTTCTCCTAAGACGATTAATTGCGGAAAAGTACAATATATTGGACCTACAGTTGGACTCATTTAACGTGCGATAAAATCGAAGAGAGTGCGTAGGCCTACGAGATGTAAAATAATTAGACATCTCAGGCGATGAGAGTATACCGGATAATATTTTTTTGACAAGGATGATATCATTTACTTTATGAACTGAGTGGACTGTAGGGATGTGAAATTGGGTAGATATTTGTGAATAGCTTTGTGAATAGCTGTGTGAAAATCTATGCATTGGATTGGTTGTTTTGTAGGACAGATATCTCAGAAATTTTCTTTGAACGGATTCAAGTATTTTAACGTCACGGTTTGTGAAAGGGGACCAAATGGATGAGGCGTATAATAAATGTGGCAGAACTAGAGATTTGTATAAGTGAATGGTAGCTGAGGTGTCAGTAAAGTTCTTAGTCGCACGCTTAAGAAAACCGAGTTGTTTGAAGGCTTTATTTACTACCAACTGTAGGTGCCCGGAAAACGATCCCACATGGTCAAATCTCACGCCAAGATCACTAATATCCTGTACGCAAGCCAGATCATGCCTTTGAATGGCATAGTTAAAACGGATGGAAGAATGTGATCTAGTGAGGTGCATTATCTTACATTTATTTAAATTAAGATAAAGTCGATTAGAGTGGCACCAATCGTTAATTCGCTCGAGATCACGCTGCATTTTAGAGGCGTCCAAGGGAGACTTAACAATGCTGAATAGTTTCAGGTCATCGGCATAACAGAGAAATTGGGAATGGGATATAACATTCCCCAAATCATTTATAAATAAAATAAATAGTAACGGTCCCAAATGAGACCCCTGTGGAACTCCCGATGAAGACTCAAAAAAGTTGGAAATATATCCCTTTATTCGGACAGCCTGATACCGTTCTATCAAATAGGAATAAATCCATGCAAGTAGTGGTCCCCCGAAGCCGGACAAACGCAATTTGTCCACCATAATGCCGTGATCAACGGAATCGAACGCCTTTAAAAAGTCCAGATATATTGCGTCAACTTGATGAGTGGCATCAAGTGCTTCTGTGACGTATGAAGAAAAAACTAAAAGGTTCGATATCGCAGATCTGCCCTTAACGAAGCCATGCTGCTGAATAACTATTTTGCTGAGGATAAAGTCCGAAATTTTTGATGCAACTATTAAGTCGAATAATTTTGATAAAACATTAAGGATAGAGATAGGGCAGTAGTTTTTTATATTTTGTTTATTACCAGATTTGAAAATTGGGGTAATGAATGATTTTTTCCATAGAGCTGGAAAAATTCCCGAGGACAGTGAACTATTAAAAATAAGCAGCAATGGCTCAATCAGGGAAGATGCATTTTTTTATTAAGACTGGAGGCAACATATCTGGACCACCGCCAAGATCATCCTTCACTAATAGAGACGCCTTTAAAATATCTTCGCGAGTTATGACTAAAGACTGATAAGGTTCTGTGTTTAAGTTATCAGAGCTACAGGCACTAGAGCTCCTGGCGTAAATTGACTGGAAATTCGCAGCGAACAAGTTTGCGATATCGTGGCCATTATCAACGAATGAATCATTTAAATACATTGTATTAGGCAAAACATTACTTTTCCTGAGGTTGTTAAAGTATGCCCAGAAAGACTTTATATTAGTCCTAGAGTGAAATTCAACCTTTCTGATGTAATCCGTATATAATTTCCTAGATAGTCTTATGCATTGTGCTCGAAGTCGCTTGAATGCGTTAAAGTCATCAGAACGGTTGGATTCTTTCCAGATTTTATGTGCAGACTTCTTAGCATTAATTAATTGTATTAAACTAGTCGTGTACCATCGCGGGCGATTAAAATTATATAAAGTCTTTTTAGGTACATGGCGTTTCAAAATTACATTTAAATTTGAATAAAAAATATCGGTCATAGAGTTTACATCTGAAGAAGATAAAAGCGCGCACCAATTTGTATTTAATATCTCACTATTTATGCTGTCGAAATCAGCATTAAAGTAATCAAGGAATTCATTCTTAAAGTTCAAAGATGCTGGTGTGACTGGTGTTAACAATTGAAGAGTGCTTGCGACATGATGACAGTCGGTTGGCAATAAAGGGTCCACATCTAAGAAGCATCTAGCGGTTGGTGACGACGTAAAGATGAGGTCAAGCGTATAGCCTTTCGAATCGAGCGGTTTCAGAAGCTGCTTGAGATTCAACATGGCGATTGTACCGCATAAATCCACTGCGTTATCCATGATGTAAGGTGAGACATACCCATTGACATCCAAGCTGATTGTACCTCCAGCCGAGTTCCAAAGAATATTTGGTAAATTGAAGTCGCCAAATAACACCCATTCGCATTCTGTATATTTACGCACCAAGGCCAAGTTCGGAGTCGACAATTGAGTCATTTAACCATGTTTCGGTAATAACAACGATGTCTGGTGAGGTATGCCGTGTGTTGATTGACAGCTGCAGTTCGTTCAATTTAGTTCGAAGACCGCGAGCATTTTGATAGGTGCGATTTAAACAAGTGGTTTTCTGTGTCTCGATAACAGGACTGTGAATTGTACGTCCCACTTGATTGGATAGTCAGTTGATAGATGGAAGATTTGCCATATCCTCTTCGGAGCAGATATCCTTAATTGTCTCTCCATTAAGGGATTTTATGTAAATCTTTGTACCTCGACGTTGTACCTTTAGTCCGTGTTCTTTGGCGTATTGTTTAGCTCTCCCAAGCAGCTTGAAGAGGGTTGGCGGTAAATATTCATTAAAGAAAACTTCATTAGTATGCCAGTTGGTTCGAATTTGATTGGATTTCAACGTACCTTTTACTCGCCGTGCGCGAATTAAAACGTCTCGGGTCTCATGTCGCGCAAATCGTATGAAAATGTTTCGCGAAGTCGTCGAATTTGCAGCAGAGATATTGCTGGAAGTTCCACCCTGTGGGGCGACACCTATACCTGCATTTGAAGACTGACCGGCTGACATCCAGTTGACGCGCTCAATATCTTCAAGCCTTATCGGTGACTCAACAGCAGCACAAATATCCAAAACCAATTTTGAAAGGTTATCGGTGGCCGACCATGGAATACCTGTGATGACGAGGTCACGATTATGGTTCTCTAATTCGAGTTCGAGAAGACGCCGTTCTTTTAAATTATCAGCTGATCTCAATAATCGATTTTCCTCTCGAAGCACGGACATTTCACTTTCTAAGTAACAAATTTTGACGTTCTGCTCTTTCATTGTAGCGTGTAATTCATCCGTTTTATTTAGAAGGGCAGTGCTAGTTGTTTCGGTGGCGGTCTTAAAAAGAGCTAAGTCGTTTTGTACGGCATCGAGCGTATCAAGTTTCGATAGTTTAGTATTTAAATCGAACAGTTGCTTGGAGATGGATTCAAGAGAGATCTCATTTTCTTCGTTGCCGATTTGTTTAGAGCGGAGGCGCTTAGGGGGTAAAGTGGTCTGGGGCCTTCCCCGTGGTCGCTTTTTCGATTTCGAATCGGACTCCAATGCATCAATATGAACACTGCAAAAGAATTGTCCATCGTCGTGACGCAGGCTATCAGAAACGCAAGCCACGTGCGCGGTGTTGCCGCATGTTTGGGATATCTCCACATTAAGATCGCTAATTACTTCTTCGCAAATTATGCGTTTTTTAGCTGTCACTTCAATATTCCCTTCCATACTCGCATCGTTATATACCTCTATCGGTGCTGTCGCGGATTCGGCCTGTGATTTTGTTGGAGTTCTCGTAATAGGCATATTTGTGACAGTTCAGTGCAATATAAAATAGTAGCACGAAATTCTCAATGCATTCAACTGACACACTCGTGCAATTAACACGTGAAAGTTTCCAATGTAAATTGACGTACTCGATGGTATATAGTTCGATAACACTACAATGGTAAACAAATCACGCGCGTGTGCGTACTGGGTACAAGTATGTGTGCTGTTTAGCTACAGTCAGTTCCAAAAATAAACCGAAGTATAAATTAAAAACGACCACAATTAAAAGTCTTAAAGAGGTAATCCGGAGCTGTAAAGACTCTTCGAACAATGATAAAACTGGGTACGATTAACTATGACTTGCACAAAATATAATCACAGTTCGGCACTTTGAATACTAAAAATCACTTAAAACCAGTTTGAATTGAACAACGGACAGACGGCAGTTTGACGTGGCCACACAAAAACAACAGTTGCACACAAATAAGAACAATCTGCATTGAAATTTTAAACAGCAATCATAAGACAACGTTGCTACACATCGCCAATTACACTTTTGCAAAAAAACTATGCAATTAATAGAAATATTTTAACTATCAACACTTAATTATCCGGAGCGAACTGATATACATGCGACACGTTTGACATATAATAAGACATATCATTTATAAAGTAGTGTCATACTTATTTCGTTTCGGCAGTCCATCGGACGACTTTATTGGTTTGAATTTGACAAAAAAAAACATTTAATTTATTCCTCATTTGTCAGTTATCATGGCACAGGTTTCAGAAAGAGAGCGGGTAAGTATTTTAATGATGAGAGGATGGGGTGGCCGACAAAGATCGTATGATCAAGTGAGGACACTCTTCAATGATACATTTCGTAATCAAGGTAACGGTATTTCAAAATCAACGGTTGAACGTACAATTAGGCGTTTCGAGGATATAGGAACAAATAAAAATCGCGAAAAATCTGGAAGACCGAAAAGTAAAACCACAGAAGAGAAGGTATTTGAGGTTGTACAAGCTTTCGTGGAGAATCCATGACTCTCTGTGAGTCGAGCATTACAGGAACTTGAAATTTGCTTAAACTATGTTCGCAGGAATCTACAATTTATCAAGTTTTATCCTTATAAAATTCACCTTATTCAAGAATTAAATGATGATGATTACGATCGCCGTAATGAATTTTGAGACATGATGATGACACGAATAGACCAGCAGCCTGATTTCTGGTTCCATATCGGTTTTTCAAATGAAGCAACTTTGACAGTCAACGGCGAAGTGGACCGTTAAAATTGTCGTTTTTGAACCGATGAGAATCGAGAGATAATTGGGCTCTTGATGCACACACGCAAAATCAGAAACTAAACGTGTGGGCCGGAATATACAATAATACTTTAATTGGGACATTTTTTATAGATGGCAATTTTAATGTCGTTGTTTATGAAGAAATGCTAAGAAATCAAATAATACCATCTGTAACTAACAACGATTTCGACAACGTTTGTTTTTAACAGGATGGAGCCCCACCGCATTACGGTGTAGCAGTACGAAACTATCTCAATGAGATATTTCCAAATCGATGGATTGGTAGAAGAGGAGCTATTGAATGGCCAGCAAGGTCACCCGATTTAACACCGTTCGATTATTTTCTTTGGGACTATCTAAAAAGTAAAGTTTATTACACAAGACCCAATAACCTGGAAGATCTTTAACAAAGGATTGTGCAAGAAGCGGCACACACACACACACACACACATACACTCGCGCGCGCGCATCCCCGCCGGAGTCTTGCTCGTTTCTTCTAACGAGCGCGTCCCCAGGTGGTAGATCGGGGAATGCTGGTAATAGGTATCGGAGAAATAAAATATCCGACGAGGACCAAAGAACTAGCTAGGGGGAAGGAACCCCGATTAATAAACCAAATATGCCAGAACAGCGGCAGAAAGAAGTTTACGGTGCAGGGGTCGGATCCCCAGTACCAGCGTCGGGTACCAGTGTGCAAGCGGGCTCTCCGGCGTCGATATCAGGCAACCGCAGTGCTGCAGGGGTTGGTCACTCGGCCCCTGTAGCATCAGCTGCTACAAGTGACAGTATGGTGATTCAAACCGGAGTGGGCAGTTTGGCGGCCTTCTTCCAGAAGGTTTCCAGCAACATGTCGGTGGACCCACCAGCAGTGGAGGACCCAGAGGCGGCAAAATTCAAGGTCTTGGAGGAGAGAATTAAGGGCCTTGTGGACTTCATTCTTGAAAAAAAAGAATCTCCACAAGGAGCTTAAGGATATGGCGAGAGGTACGTTAAAGGCAACAAGGGATTATGCCGAGGTGAGGCATAACCTATGGCCTTCGAAAACGGCGTGCGACTAAGATGGGGCGAGGCAGACCTCGCCTCTCTTTCGCGGGCCCCGTAAAGAGTACACGGGGAGAAGAGAGCCTTCGACCATAATAACGCCGGCGAAGAAAAAGGTGAGAAAGGCGGCAGATGACAAAGACCTTTCCTCCTCACCAGTGAAAAATCACCAGCAGCAAGCCCGAACGCAGGACAAGGGCTGGGCAACGGTGGTGAAAAGGGGAAGGGAAGATGGGAACAAAGCGATAAAACAGAATGTCGGCATGCGACCCAATCAAGAACACAAAACTGGGCCGAGACAATACCGTCCTGATGCTATCAAGATCAAAGCGATAGGAGGAGTCTTATACGTCGCCATCCTACGAAAGGTGAAAACTTTACCCGGACTCAAGAAATTGGGCGAAAGGGTAACGAGGATTCGGTGCACGAAGGCAGATGATCTCCTCCTGGAACTGGGCAAGGACGGAGTACCAACGGAGGAGCTCCGATCCGAGGCCGCGTCTCTCCTAAACGAGTCCGCTCTCATCCAGATGCTGACCCAAATAGAAGGCATAAAGATCACGGACCTGGACGAGGCCACAACCACGGACAAGGTGGCACTCGCCCTCGCCTCTGCCACCGGCCTGGAAAGTGTGACCACAAAGTCCATCAAACTTAGAGGCGCGTACTGCGGCACTCAGGCGGCCATAGTCAGACTCCCCGCCTCAGTAGCCGAGAAGCTACTGGAGACGGGACGGCTGAGAGTTGGTTGGGTGAACTGCCGAGTACGGCTCTTAGAAATACCTCTTCGGTGTTACAGATGCCATGAGATCGGGCATATGGCAACGAACTGCAAGAGCTCAGTCGACCGGTCAGCTCAGTGCTTCCGATGTGGTAAAGAGGGCCACAAAATAGTGGACTGTGCGGCTAAACATCAGCCTGCACAAAAGGACGGAATACCGAACAGCAATGGCTAAGGTACTCCTGCTTAACCTCAACCACTGTGCCGTGGCCCAGAATCTGCTGTTCCAGCTGGTCAGAAAGGAAAAGGCCGATATTGCCATCATTAGTGAGCAGTACAGGGACCTAGAGGATTCAAAGTGGGTAAGGGACACTACCAGCAAGACGGCCATCTGGGTCTGCGGAAATTTTCACATATCCAACAGAATGGCCACCCCCTTACCGAAATTCACATGGGTGGAGGTTGCTGGTATAAGATTATGCAGCTGCTACCTTCCACCCAACGACACCTACGAGGAATTCCTAGGGTCCCTGGACGACATTGCTGAAAGTGCTAAGACCTCCCGATTACTACTGCTAATTTGCGAGTTAAAGGGGAGATTTAAACGCTTGGTCAATAGAGTGGGGCAGCGCGAAGACTAACCAACGCGGCCGCGCCCTACTCGAGGCTTTTGCCACGCTGGAGCTCGAGATCGCTAACGTCGGAGCCAAGCCAACCTACACCAAAGGCGATAAGGCATTCGTGGTTAATCTTACCTTCATCGACCCAAAATTGATGAGGGAGGGTCACAAATGGAACGTTAGCGACCGATACACGGACAGCGACCATCATGCTGTGGTGTTTCAACTCCAGCTAACCAAAAGGCCAGCGCGGAACAGCAGAGAAGGGGAAAAAGAGAGATGGGCACTTTCTATATTAGACCCTGAGATGTTTATCTGCTCACTCGAAACTCGAAATACAGTGTTGGAGGGAACATCCAAAGAAAGGGCTCAAAGCCTCTCCCAGGCCATATCATTGGCTTGCGATTTCTCCATGGCCGCAAAATCAAATCCGTGCGGCAGACCGCCAGTATACTGGTAGAGCGAGGACATGGCAGCTATCCGGCGAGAGTGTCTTAGAGCCAGGAGACTGCACCAGAGAGCTCTTCATAAACCGCAGTACCAACAACTAACTGCGGCCTACGAAGAAAAGAGGAAGAAGCTTAAAGCTGCCATTAAGATGGCGAAAAAAAAAGTGCTGGCAGGAATTCTGCGAGGTGGTAGACTGGGACCCTTGGGGCCGTCCGTATAAAACGGTCATGAGGAAGATCCAGCCCGAGGGAATGAATGCTCCATCTTGCCCACACTTCCTCCACTGAGTAATCCACCATCTGTTCCCAGAACATCAGGAACGATCCACCGGTACTGGTCTGTTGGCAGAACCTGGTGCAGTCGAGCCACCAACCGTCACTGAAACCGATTTGAGGATGGCTGCTAAGAGTATATCTGCACGCAAAACTCCGGGAATAGATGGAATCCCGGGTCTGGCGGTTAAGATCGCAGCGCTGGATGTCCCAGGTATCTTCTTGTTTGTCTAAAAGATGGATGCTTCCCGGTGCAATGGAAGCAACAAAGGTTGGTGCTGCTGTACAAAGGTTCTAAACCCTTGACCGAACCATCCGCACACCGAACACTTTGTATGCTGGACATTCTCGGGAAGCTGTACGAGCGGATAATACGTGCCAGGCTCGAAGCAGCTATCGGTAAAGTTGGAGGTCTTTCCGAAAATCAGTTCAGCTTCAGGAATGGTCGCTCAACCATTGATGCAGTCGACCGGGTGAAGACGTTAGCCGCTAACGCCATCAGTGACAGTCGGAATACTAGGTGAATGTGTGCCATCATCGCGCTTAATATCAAGAACGCCTTTAACTCGGCCCGATGGGACTGCATCATGCTAGCCTTAGAAGAACTCAAGGTACCAATTTACCTTAGAAAGGTCATCTCCAGCTACCTGTCAGACCGGACTCTGTTTTATGACACCGATGACGGCAGGCGCTCCCACAACATCACCGGAGGCCAGCCGCAGGGTTCGGTCCTAGGACCCTTGCTCTGGAACGTCATGTATGACGGATTGCTCAAACAATCACTTCCAGAAGGGGTAACTATGGTAGCCTTTGCTTGACGGCGTTGCACTTATCGTCGTCACAAAACCCATACAGGAGGTCCAATACCTCGGAGATGACGCTATTGAAGTGGTAGCTTGCTCGTTGAAAATCCACGGACTCTGCTTGGCGGCTGAGAAAACGGAGGCGGTGCTCATCTCTTGTACTAAGAAGAGAATGTACGCCACCTTCACGGTGGAGAAGCTGAGTGCTCTCCGCAAAAACGAGGAGGGACGGATAGAAATACCATGACCTATCCGTCATCTGCCATGATATCGGCGAAGAGACTCTCGGGGCTTAGGCTGCCTTCCTCGAAGTAATGCCTTAAGGCGGTTCCCGGGGAAGGACAAAACAGCCTTTTGCGGTGGTGGTTTTAACGGATTCGAGCTCCGCACTTCTGCTGGCACCGGCCGGCAGAGAAGGCTGGTAGAGCTTTCCATCGTCGCGTCGGGAGAAAAAACACACACACACACACACACACACACACACACGCGCGCACGCACGCACGCACGCACGCACGCACATATACACACACACGCGCGTGCACATACGCACACATACTGCTGACGGCGAGGGGAATCAGCTGAACAAAGCACCCCGAAGAGATAACCCGACCGTGCAACCTCCACTCGGTACATATTGGGTAATGCTAAAGCCGGCGGTGGCATTCAAAATAGCGTAAAAATGTTATACGGTATTTATAAACATATCGGATGTGGAAACGAAAAGTTTTATATTTTCCACCTGGAACAATGATATTGCATTGCACTCTGAAAACTCTTTTAACGTCGTCGCGCACTGCCATCAATTAAAATGTTGGCCATCCAATGTAGCTTTAAGAAATGTTGTGGTCTTTCCGAATCCATGAGAAAAAACAGGGGTTTCCATTTAAAAAAATAAACTGGACCTCGAAATAACCTTCAAGGTCATGTTCAAGGTCACATTCAATGATACCATTAAATAACCAGAGAAAAATCCGTCAACTTTTGTCTGAAACATTTTGCCCGAAAATGCACTCTTGCTGAGTTAATTCGCAGTTCTGGGACTTTTAAGTATGACCTTGAAATGACCTTGTCGGAGAAATCGAGCATATCATATTGGGACGTATAATGTTGTGCTCTTTCCGAATCGGGGAGAAAAAAATTGGGCTTTCCATTTAAATAAAAAACTTGACCTTGAAATAACCTTCAAGGTCTTGCTCAAGGTCAAATTCAATATCACCATTAAATAGCCAGGGCAAAATCCTTCAACTTTTTTCTGAAACATTTTCCCAGATAATGCACTCCCGCTGAGATATTTCGCCGTCCCGGGACTTTTGGCGGCCCCTATATACATATGTACATCGTATATGCCATATCTAAAATAATGGGTGCGGGTCGATATGCCGACAAACCAAAAAGCCGACAGGCCGAAAAACCGACAGTTAAATAGCCGACTTCCAAAAAGCCGACAGGCAAAAAGCCAACTCTTCAAAAAACCGACAGTCCAAAAACCGAACTGTCATTATACCGACAGTCAAAAAACCGACTTCTCGAAAAAGCGACAACCAAAAAGCCGACAGACCGAATAACCGACAGTTAAAAAGCCGACTTTCAAAAAGCCGACAGTTGAAAAACCGAACCGTCATTATACCGACAGTCAAAAAACCGACATCTCGAAAAACCGACAACCAAAAAGCCGACAGACCGAAAAACCGACAGTTAAAAAGCCGACAGTTGAAAAACCGAAGGGTGCGGGTCGTAAAACCGACAAATCAAGAAGCAGCCAGGTCAAAAAACCGACAGTCAAAACACCGACAATGAAACGCCGACAGTCAAAATGCCGACACGTAAAAATTAGGCACATCGACAAGCGGGTCATTTTTTGAAGTGTCGGCTTTTCGATTGTCGGTATTTTGACTGTCGGTTTTTTGACCAGTCGTCTTTTTGATTTGTCGGTTTTTCGACGCACACCCAAACTGAACAGTCATTATACCGACAGTCAAAACCCGACAACCAAAAAGGCAACAGCTCAAAAATCCGACACTCAAAAATGCTCGACGAAATGCTCTACCAAACTGTGGCTTTTTAGTGCAACAATTTTTTGATGCCCCTGTAATAAGTTTGTTCAGGTTTTTGCTGCACTGCCCAGCTGAGAAAAAGTAGCGTAGACAGAAACAAGATAAAATGTGGACTAGTTTTCTACTAGGGGTATTAATACATTTGGCATTTCTATTACATATGTGAAACACGAAAATGAAACAGGAAATAATTAGTTCTCATGAAAGTGTATATATTTTAATCAATATTTATTTTTCAAACATCAAATATAACAAGGGTAAATTGTACATGTTTGTGCTATACAGTTAGCAACGAACTTAATATGTAGTTATTGCTGTTGGGGGGTAAGGGACAAACAACCAATAAATCAAAAAGCCGGCAGGTCAGAAAACCGACAGTCAAAAAACCGACAGTCGAAAAGCTGAGACTATAAAAAATTCCTGTCCGCTCTTTGTTGTGTCGGTTTTCTGACCTGTCGGTTTTTTTATTTGTCGGCTTTTCGAACCGCACCCAACTTAGACCGATGCTGGTAGAAGGTCAGACAGACACGGCCCAATGTCAATCCGAACCATTCTTCCGTCTTACTCCGTGGTTTCTCTTCGAGCTGTGGACATAAAAAGATACTTAGTAAAACGTCTTCCGAATTTAATCTACAGAATAAGATAAAGAAAAGATGAAAGACAAAAGATAAAACATGTGGTGTGCTAACCTACTAAACTACAGAGAGTTTTAAGGGTGCTGGTTAAAAAACCGACAAATCAAAAAGCCGACAGGTCAAAAAACCGACAGTCATAAAGCCGACACATAAAAAATGACACACGACAATCGGACTATCATTTTTTGAAGTGTCGGTTTTTTTATTTGTCGGGTATTTGACACGCACCCCGTTTTAAAACTATCCACTACCATTGATATTACAATTTATGTGAAAAAATAATTAGCATGACCCCGCGTTGTGTATTTACATCGATTATCCAGTATTGTAATTCATGAGTCAAGTCGTCATCAATAAGATATGGATAAATCTCTAGTAAGAGAGAATCCAGATATAGTCAAGTCTCTTTCTTCACTACAAAACGTTATGAATAAGGAAGAACCAAATCAAATATGCGGTATGATAACTATTGTCAATAATCTCAGATCGTTATTAAAGGAGATCGGAAAAGAAAATCACAATAATTGACATGAAAATGGATTCAATGTAATTGGTGTACATCAATAAAAATCTAACTAAAGACAGGTTTGGAACAATGATGCATCACCGCCAATCAACGAGCACAACGATAATAGCTATTGTCGGTTATCTGAGATGTTCCTCATTACTATTTTCAATTGATGATTTTGTCATATAAACACTTTACAATATTCGCGATAAAAGTAGTCTGATTTTCGGGATTCGGGATACGTCCCGGACAGCAGGATGACCTGACAAGGATCCGCACAAAAATCAGATTAAATTTGATTCTTAAATATCAACGAAAAAATAAATGAAATGCATCTTTCTATTAGTCATGTATCATTGACAATTCTGGTAACCGTGATAAGAACAATAATCCGTCATCTGACATGTTCCTCATTACTAGTTTCAATTTATGATTTTATCACATAAACATTTTACAATATTCGCGATAAAAGTAGTCTGATTTTCGGGATTCTTGCCGTTTTGTGGCCTCTTACCTCAGGACGATACGTCCCGGACAGCAGGGTGACCTGACAAGGATCCGCACGAAATCAGATTCAATATGATGGTTGAAATGAAATGAAAAATGGTTTCTGAAATCCTCCAATAGCGTACAACTACTACTGCATAAAACTAAATGCTACCATTTGCATTTTTCATTTGCTAAATTATCTATTTATATCCATGTCATTTTTGACTACATCCGATACTCTACCCGAAAAGTGTCTAGTTTCGTATATATTCGTTTGTTCAATTTTGCATCCTTTTTGGTAAGATATACTATTAAAGTATACTTGAAAAATACTTGTACAAAATACGATAACAATGCTTACTCGCATTTATGCATCAGGGTTTTTAATAGGATTTAGGAAACCCGAAATTCCAATTTATCCGCCTAGTGGATAAAACGGAATATCATATAAATGGTTTCTGAAATCCTCCAATAGCGTACAACTACTACTACATAAAACTATATCCTACTATTTGCATTTTTCATTTGCCTAAATTATCTATTTATATGCATGTCATTTTTGACTAAATCCGATGCTCTAACCGAAAAGTGTCTAGTTTCGTATATAATCGTTTGTTCTATTTTGCATCCTTATTTGTAAGATATACTATTAAAGATTCCTTTGTTTAATTTTGTATCCTTTTTGGTAAGATATACTATTAAAGTATACTTGACAAATACTTGTACAAAATACGATAACAATGCTGGCTGGCAATAATACAAAATGTGTTTATATTGAGTGAGTTTGTAAGGCAGTATTTTAACAACACGGTTTGAAAACCCCAACCACAATATTCATGATTAAGGCTTACTTAACTATTTTACGATTTTGTTTTTACACGTCAGTACTGATAACTGGTGCTATATACTGCTTTCCTATATCGCTTTCGCAATGTGTAAGGTATATATTCTTCAGTGGCACGTTTCCACAATTATTTGCACAAGTAGAATTTGCCTTATATGAGGCAAATTCTACTTGTTTATATATATACAGGGCGGCCGATTTATCTGAAGACATCGAAATATCTCGAGAACTATGCACAGAATCAAAAAAGTTGTCGGATGAAAGTTATTCGACACGAAGGGGGGCATCCAGTGATAATTAAATTTACCCCCTCCCCCATCCCCTGGAGGTGGAGGGGGGGGGGGCAAAAACAATAAAACTTAAATAGGAACCCCCATTTTTTATTGCAGATTTGGATTCTCCGGAAAAAAGTACGCGAATTTGACCTAGGAGCTATTGCATTTTGGTTCACAGGTGGCGCTGTAATCGATAAAAATGCAAATTTATCCGAAGACATTGAAATACCTCGAGAACTATGCACAGAATCAAAAAAGTTGTCCGATGAAAGTTGTTCGACACGAAGGGGGGCATCCAGTAATAATGAAATGTACCCCCTCCCCCATCCCCTGGGGGTGGAGTGGGGGCAAAAACAATAAAACTTAAATAGGAACCCCCAGTTTTTATTGCAGATTTGGATTCTCCAATATTGACAATTTTCGCCCGCATAGCGGATATGGAATACGGTCATTCTAACAAAGCCGGGCAAAAATACATTTAGCGTTACCCAGGAACAACGACGTGGACGTAGTATTTTTCTGTTCCCTTTGGGGTGCTTGTTTTACGTGAGTCCCCTTGCCTCTCACTGTCTCACTGTTCACTTACTTGAGTAAGTGTTCGAAATGTTGACCTTCCACTTCAATGCATTTATTTATTCTTTCTTCAAATGACTTTATACATGATAGAATCATATCTGCAGAAATTTCTGCGCAAGCAGTTCTTATGCGTTCCACCATGTTTTCACGAGTCGTTGGTACTTGTTCATAAACCTTACCTTTTATGTAACCCCATAGGAAGAAATCCAGAGATGTTAGATCAGGTGACCTCGCAGGCCAATTAATGGGGCCACCTCTACCAATCCACCTACCATTGTAATCACGGTCTAGTATTTCCCTTGCTACTCTTGAAAAATGTGCTGGGCAACCATCATGCTGAAACCACATTGTCCGTCGGACGTCCATAGCAACATCCTCAAGTAGTAATGGTACTTCTTGTTCTAGGAAATCTCGATATTTTGTTCCATTCAAATTACCTTCAATGAAATAAGGACCAATGAGTTTATTTCCTATGATTCCACACCAAACGTTCACCGACCAAGGACGTTGATGATTAACTTGTCGTAACCAATGGGGATTTTCTACGCTCCAATAATGCATATTATGCCTATTGACGCCACCATGGTTCGTGAATGTAGATTCATCTGAAAATAATACATTAGCAAAAAGAAATTGTGGTTCGTTTGCATTTTTTGAAATGCCCATTCACAAAACACCACGCGGTTATGAAAATCATCGCCATCTAGTTCCTGGTGCAGTGAAATGTGATATGGGTGAAACTTATGACGATGCAACATTCTTTTAATACTGTCTCTGGAAATGCCGGAATCGCGATGTAATTGTCGTGTGCTTACATGTGGATTTTGGTGAATAGCTACTAGTACAGCTACTTCATTAGCTTCTCCTGTAACTGCTAATCTTCGCTTCCTTTTTTCATTTGTACACTGCCATCAGAGTGAAAGGCATTCACAACTTTGTAAAAAAAAGAACGCGAGCGAGCATTATCTGGAAAACGCTCAGCATACAACGCAACAGCATCGTCAATATTCCTCTTACATTCACCACAAATAAGAATCATTTCGATTTTTTCGGGAACTGTAGCAATATTCATTTTTAACTTGCAATTCGATTTAAGCAATGAAGGGTAGACAAAAAATAGTCACGTAAACGGAACGTTGTTATTCTAAAAGCAAAGTGACCTCCGACCGAATTACTACCAATACAATGGACTTCAAAAACAGTCTTACACTGAGAGACCGTGAATACTAAATTTTAATATGGGGATTAGAAAGTCGCGATATCCATTTACTTCCCTTCAGGAAAGTAGAGAAAAATGTAGGTGAACTGGTTACGTGTGACTCAACTTATGTATAAAATGATATGCTACTTTATTTTCGAGTTATGTCGCCCTCTAGCGTTATGTAACAGAACCGGCGCCGGTGATGGCCGAAATACAAGCGATGTACATGTATGAAACCACGTGAGTTCTCTCGGGGTCCGGTAGATGGCGACGAAATCCCCAAATGAAGTAAGAGTTTCGTTTTGTTTAATAGAAGCTGGTTTGACCGTCAAGGCTCAGCTTATTTATTCTCATTTCGGAAAAAACATACAGAGAGAGAATGAATGTGCTGAGTGAAGGGACATGACGCGTTTTTTAATGGATTGCGTGATGTCCTCTTTTTGTTTATTAAATAATAAATTTAAAACCTAAAATGTAATTTTATTGAAGGTAGAAAACTTATTTATAAAATTGCTTCCATATTGTATGTACAATTTTTATGTAATCAGTTTTGATTTTTAATATGAAGAATATCAATTATTCATAATCTTAATTTTTCGAATGGACATTATTAAAATTTCATATGCAGAATAACAATTTTCGCAATTGATATTACTAAATTCTAATATTAAAAATTCTTTCATACGACAACTTTTTTGATTCTGTGCATAGTTCTCGAGGTATTTCAATGTCTTCAGATAAATTTGGATTTTTATCGATTACAGCGCCACCTGTGAACCAAAATGCAATAGCTCCTAGGTCAAATTGGTGTACTTTTTTCCGGAGAATCCAAATCTGCAATAAAAACTGGGGGTTCCTATTTAAGTTTTATTGTTTTTGCCCCTACTCCACCCCCAGGGGATGGGGGAGGGGGTAAATTTCATTATCACTGGATGCCCCCCTTCGTGTCGAACAACTTTCATCCGACAACTTTTTTGATTCTGTGCATAGTGCTCGAGGTATTTCAATGTCTTCGGATAAATTTGGATTTTTATGGATTACAGCGCCACCTGTGAACCAAAATGCAATAGCTCCTAGGTCAAATTGGTGTACTTTTTTCCGGAGAATCCAAATCTGCAATAAAAAATGGGGGTTTCTATTTAAGTTTTATTGTTTTTGCCCCCACTCCACCTCCAGGGGATGGGGGAGGGGGTAAATTTAATTATCACTGGATGCCCCCCTTCGTGTCGAATAACTTTCATCCGACAACTTTTTTGATTCTGTGCATAGTTCTCGAGATATTTCGATGTCTTCAGATAAATCGGCCACCCTGTATATATATATATATATATATATATATACAGGGTCATCGAAAAGTATCGGACCCCCCTAATATCTTCAGTTAGAATGCACTTAGGAGAAAATGTCCAATAGCAAAGTTGTATGGTTTCAAGCGGGGAGTAAGATGATGACCTTGACTTTGACCTTGACCATGTCCTTCAAGGTCAATCTTATTTTTTTAAATAGAACCCCCTACATTTTATTGCATATTCTTATAGCTTATCTCGAGAGCTTTCCAAAACACTATAATAAAATATTTTTTTATCAAGAACTTTTTGAGTTATAAAGGTTTGAAGTTAACAATTTTTGGACACAAAAGTAGAATATCTTGTAAAATATTATTTAGTTTTCAGTAATCATAATCTTAATACTTTTGTGCGCGGAATAATGAGACCAATTAATTGGTTTAAAGAAATTACATTAATCGGATCCCCCTAATATTTTCAGTAAGAATGCATTTTGGAAAACTTCAAACCTTTATAACTCAAAAAGTACTTAATAAAAAAATATTTTATTATAGTGTTTTGGAAAGCTCTCGAGATAAGCTATAAGAATATGCAATAAAATGTAGGGGGTTTTATTTAAAAAAATAAGATTGACCTTGAAATGACCTTGAAGGACATGGTCAAGGTCAAAGTCAAGGTCATCATCTTACTCCCCGCTTGAAACCATACAACTTTGCTATTGGACATTTTCTCCTAAGTGCATTCTAACTGAAGATATTAGGGGGGTCCGATACTTTTCGATGACCCTGTATATATATATATATATATACAGGGTGATCCAAAAGTCCCGGAACAGCAAAATATCTCAGCGGGAGTGCATTTTCGAGGAAAATTTTTCAGACAAAAGTTTCAGGATTTTTCCCTGGCTATTTAATGGCGATATTGAATTTGACCTTGAACATGACCTTGAAGGTTATTTCAAGGTCAAGTTAATTTTTTTAAATGGGAACCCCTATTTTTTTTCATGGATTCTGAAAGAGCGGGAAATTCTACGCCCGAGTATGATATGATCGATTTTTCCGGCAAGGTCATTTCAAGGTGAAACATAAAACTCCCGTAACGGCGAAATATCTCAGAGGGTGTGCATTTCTTTGGAAATTGTTTCAGACAAAAGTTTAAGGATTTTTCCTGGGATATTTAATGGTTGCACAGAATTTGACCTTGAACATGACCTTGAAGGTTATTTCAAGGTCAAGTTTGTTTTTTTTTAATGGAAACTGCTATTTTTTTTCACGGATTCGGAGAGAGCACAAAATTTTACGTCCAAATATGCTATGGCCGTTTTTTTTCGGCAATGTCATTACAAGGCCAAACTTAAAACTCCCGGAACAGCGAATTAACTCAACAAGAGGCACCATTGAATTTAACCTTGAAAATTACCTTGAGGCTTATTCTAAGCTCAAGACTATGTTTTTTTAATTGGAACCCCGTTTTATTTTCGTAATGTTTCCAGAGTTTCCAGAGTGCAATGCATTATCATTGTTCCCGGATAAAAATATACATTTTTTTTTACATCCGATACGTTTATAAATACCGTATGTATGGGTAACATTTTTACATTGTTTCCAATGCTACCGCCGTCTTTAGCATTACCCAAGATGTACCGCGTGGAGGTAGCACGGTCGGGTTTACACCTCTTAGGGGTGCTTTGTTCAGGTGGTTCCCCTCGCCGTCACCTGTGCGTGTGCGTGTGCGTGTGCGTGTGCGTGAGCGTGTGCGTGTGCGTGTGTGTGTGTGTGTGGGTGTCCCCAGACAGTTAAGGCAAGATGGGTATACTAAGATTTTGATGAAATTATGTATCTTACTAAAGCTTATGCTCAAAGTGATTGCCATGAACTTCTTGGCAATATCCCAAGCGATTATAAAAAGTCGATACGACTTTTTTAATCATATCTGGTTCTATAGCCGCGATCTCATCCCGTATTCGTTGTTTTACTTCCTCAATATTCACCGGTTTCGTTCGATACACTCTATCTTTGAGATAACCCCATAGAAAATAGTCAAGGGGCGTAAGATCCGGAGATCTTGGTGGCCATTCTATTACACCCCTTCGACCTATCCACCGTTCTGCGAATACATCACTCAAATAATTGCGAACATCTGTTGCATAATGGGGTGCTGCACCATCTTGCTGAAACCAAGTCTGATCGAAATCCTCGCCTACAATAACCTGAATAGCAGGGATGATGTCGTCCCTCAACATATCGTGGTATTTTTGACCAGTAAGGGTACCTATGGCGATGAAGAAGGGCCCAACTACCGCATTGTTTATAATACCTGCCCATACGTTTACTTTTTCAGGATATTGAGTAGAACGACTATCGACCATCCAATTAGGATTGGTTTCACTCCAATAAGACATGTTATGTCTATTGATTGCCCCATTTAAGAAGAATGTAGCTTCATCAGAAAATACGATGCGATTCAAGAAACCGGCATCAGCATCTATTCGATTCATCATTAATTCCGCAAACTGTAGGCGTCTATCAGGATCGTCTTCATTCAATCGTTGTACGAGTCTAACTTTGTATGGGTGAAATTTTTAGTTTTTAGTTAAGATCCGTTGTGCTGTACCGTAACATAAGTCGTGCTGCTGTTTAACTTTCCTGATGGAAGTATGAGGATCTTCCGTTATTGACAGCGCGACATTCAACTCATTTTCTTCAGTTGATGCTGTTACTGGACGACCTGCTCTTGGGAGATTCTTCACAGTACCGTGAACTTCAAAACGATTTATTATTCTGCTAACAGTAGATTTAGAAATCGGTTCTCGTCCCTCTCTAAATGATGCGTTAAATAAGGTTCGCACATTCTCTAAAGATCGCTGGTTATCACCCCAGCCTCTCTATATCATGAGAATGGTTATTCTTTCTCGTTCACTTAGCGCAGCCATTGCTCTTTGTACGAAATATACGTATGTATTTTGTTACTGAAATGATGCTTAATACGTTTAGATAGGAAAGGCGTTTAGATAGGAAATCCATGTATCTCACAAAACGATAAAGTTAAGACCAAAATGTAACCTTATAAGACTGTACACGTATGTATAAATTCAATGTGAATGTATGTTGTTTATTTACTTCGCTGGTGACTCGTGCTCTCTGTCGCTGTTCGCGCGCCCAAGTTCACTTTGCACAAGTGTTGCGTAAGATGTATGTATACACTTTTTTTAAACAGTTTATTATTCTATTTACAAAATTAGAGGACAAGCGAGGGACAGGAACTGATTCCTAAATCGACTTTTGGCAGAACAATAAATTGTTTCGAAGTTTACGGCACTGTAAAGGATCTCGCTAGAGCAGATCGTCCAGTAATAGCATCGACTGAACAAAATGAATTTAACCACTCTCAATACCGGAAGATCCTCATAACTTCGTTAAGAAAATGAAACGGGGTTCCAATTAAAAAAAAAAATAATCTTGACCTGAGAATAATCTTCAAGGTAATTTTCAAGGTCAAATTTTATGCTAGCATTAAATATCCCGGAAAAAATCCTGAAACTTTTGTCTGAAACATTTTACCCGAAAATGACCTCTTGCTGAGTTAATTCGCTGTTCCGGGAGTTTTAAGTTTGGCCTTGAAATGACATTGCCGAAAAAAACGGCCATAGCATATTTGGACGTAAAATTTTGTGCTCTCTCCGAATCCGTGAAAAAAAATAGTAGTTTCCATTAAAAAAAACAAACTTGACCTTGAAATAACCTTGAAGGTTATGTTCAAGGTCAAATTCTGTGCTACCATTAAATAGCCCGGGAAAAATCCTTAAACTTTTGTCTGAAACAATTTCCAAAGAAATGCACACCCTCTGAGATATTTCGCCGTCACGGGAGTTTTAAGTTTCACCTTGAAATGCCCTTGCCGAAAAAAACGGCCATAGCATATTCGGACGTAAAATTTTGTGCTCTTTCCGAATCCGTGAAAAAAAATAGGGGTTCCCATTTAAAAAAATTAACTTGACCTTGAAATAACCTTCAAGGTCATGTTCAAGGTCAAATTCAATATCGCCATTAAATAGCCAGGGAAAAATCCTTAAACTTTTGTCTAAAACATTTTCCCCGAAAATGCACCTGAGATATTTTGCCGTTCCGGGACTTTTGGATCACCCTGTATATATATATATATATATATATATATATATATATATATTATATATATATATATATATATATATATATATATATATATATATATATATATATATTAGTCATCCTTTTAGCGTAAAACAAACAGTAGAAATTGGTTTTAACAATCTCTTTATGATATGGTACTTCAGTTGGCACCGCTCGATTATTCGACATAATTGTTCATGATATATACAATCTAGTAATTTTCAATATCGCAATTCAACACGATTTTTTCCGATAGAAGTATTATAGTAATATCAATAAATTGATTATCACTGGGCAACGTTAAAACGTTTCGGAGTTTAGAAGAGCTAATCTTTATTAATTCGGGGTTGCTGATTCCGAATCCGGTAATGGAAATTTTTTATTAGCTCTTGGTCCCACGAAATAGGGGGTCAAAGTTCGAAAAATCGCCGTTTTGTGCAATGTTTAAGATGGTATAGCTTTCGACAGAATCGAGGTAACGGTTTCTATAGCAGCTTAAAATAATGCTTCTATTGTATGGTAGAAATTGAAAAACAGCCATGTAAGGAAAATAGTGCCTTACATGGTAATTTGTTTGTATGCGTTAAGTGCCGTTACTGCATGTATCTACCGCACCCTATCGCGCTTTGTATAAAGTCAATCGACGCTCGCGGATAGCGGTCTTAAATCGAACATTACAAGTACAAATATGGCCTTATTCTTTAATGTATTACCGCTGTAACATGATTTTGATATTGCAGCTTACAATTCCTCTTTATACATTTGTATTAGGCAGTCGGCGGCTATCTTGGAACGATACATGGAACCGTACTTTTTATGGCTTTAGTATCGAAAGACGTTTAATCAGAACAAATGTGTGTGGCTGGAGGAGAGGGAGTGAGGTATATCATTATGTCAAGGGCACATTGAATTTAAGCAGAGATTATTATGCAGATACCGCATTCAATAAGGTCATATCGGTCATATTGGACTATAAGGTCCGATCTCGCGAGGAAAAGTTTTTGACGCCAATTTAGGTTGGCAACACTACTTTCGTCGGTGTTGCAGAAAGAACGTCCTATATCGGTTTCGATTTCGAAATAATTTTGCCGGAGTGAAATAGATGTTATGTCGGTTTTGTTTTTATTGGTAATTACTCACTAGGTCAATATGATAATATCACTCTAAGTTATTTTTAGACTTATTGAGATAGTCATATTCCGGATTATAATAACACAAAATGTTTGAAATTGTTTAGATTTCAAAATACAGTATTTAATTATTACAGTAAATAAATATTATACTGTCAGCTGTATTTAATAGATAAACATGTAGCTTGTTATTTATTATTAGTCTAATTTTCAATTATCTCTGTAGTCAATTCTGGGTATTAGGTGAACAAAAGACATCGGCTGATATCGCAATCAAATAATAAAACTAAAATTCCTTCCCGTGGTGGGAAATATACTGCTACGGAATCAAATTTGGTTGACCAGTGTAATGATCCGATATTGAATTTATAATTAATAAGAAATAGTATTAAAAAATATTAGCACATACGGTTTTTTTCACGAGGCCCATTACTTTCAATAGCTGCTTACTGTCGTCCAGTTTCGTGGTGCATTTGACCGTCGCATCTACGAAAATCCGTCTTACAGTTTTCATTGTTAAATAATTGTAGTAACATTTTCTTTGATATGGGGAAGGGCGAAGCCTCCCCCTCCTCCCCCCCCCCTTGGCTACCCGACACCAACATTCCAGTGAATATATTTTGATGCCCCCCTCCCCCCGATACCCGCCTCACACGCCGGGTCCTGTTTGTTTCTGTGTTTCATGTAATGTATATAATACACATACATATGCATTGTGTATGTGTATGTACTATTTATTGTAAAAAAATTTAACATAAATTCAAATTAGGTGGCTTTTAGACGTGAAAATGTACTATTTTTTGCTTTTTAGAAAGACCCCCCCCCCCCCCTCCCACTCTTTGGGTAATTCTAACGCTACATAAACTGAAGGAAATGCTGAAAAACATAATTTTATATTTATATCTTTACATTTATATTTTATCCGTGGGAAGGAGGGGGGAGAAAGAGTGATAGGAAGGAAGAAAAAGAGAATCAATGGTAGGAAGTAAGGATAGGAAAAATCGGATAAAAAATGTAAAACACAAGAGAAAAGATAGCACATAAGGAGGAGACATAAAATGGATGAAATGTGAATATATCGAAGGAGCCTAATTTGGATATAACATGGAATTTTATTAATAATTAATGCACTTACCCTAACTCCGTTAACAATTCGCAATACAGCGTGCGTTTTACCGCCAATCGTCCTCACTCGACAGATTCGTATCAATTACTAAACCACGTACAACGCCGGGAACAAAATAATATCAATAATAATAAGATCAAAGCCCCACTTAAAGCATTCATTTCTACTATACCATAAATGTAAATAATACATAAATTTTTTCGATAGGTACTTGATTTCCAACAGTTTCAGATGGACAAAATATCTTAAATTTTGAAAGTTTTGTTGTAATTTGGAAAGTTTAAACAATTTTAAAAAGATCTTAAATTTTAAAAATGTTAAAAACTAAACAATTTTTACAATAAACAAAATTAAACAATTTTTAAATTTCAAAATATTTTTATAAAATTTGTTTTGAAAAAGAATTCATTCATCTTTCATAAAAGCACACCAGAAGTATTCTTTTTGAATTGATCTTATTTTATTACAAAATTCTCGCATATTATTGTACGAAAATATATATTGGTAATTGTTTATTATTATTGATATTATTTTGTTCCCGGCGTTGTGCGTGGTTTAGTAATTGATACGAATCTGGCGAGTGAGGACTATTGTCGGTAAAACGCACGCTGTATTGCTAATTGTAAACGGAGTTTTGGTAAGTGAATTAATTATTAATAAAATCTTTTTTGCAATTGATACATTAACGTGCAGCCAAGAAGTAAAGAAATTTTGAAATATTCAAAAAGAATACTTCTGGTGTGCTTTTATGAAAGATGAATGAATTCTTTTTCAAAACAAATTTTATAAAAATATTTTGAAATTTAAAAATTGTTTAATTTTTAACATTTTTAAAATTTAAGATCTTTTTAAAATTGTTCAAACTTTCCAAATTACAATAAAACTTTCAAAATTTAAGATATTTTGTCCATCTGAAACTGTTGGAAATCATGGTGGGGCTTTGATCTTATTATTATTGATATTATTTTGTTCCCGGCGTTGTACGTGGTTTAGTAATTGATACGAATCTGTCGAGTGAGGACGATTGGCGGTAAAACGCACGCTCTATTGCGAATTGTTAACGGAGTTAGGGTAAGTGAATTAATTATTAATAAAATTCCATGTTATATTCAAATTAGGCTCCTTCGATATATTCACATTTCATCCATTTTATGTCTCCTCCTTATATGCTATCTTTTCTCTTGTGTTTTACATTTTTTATCCGATTTTTCCTATCCTTACTTCCTACCATTGATTCTCTTTTTCTTCCTTCCTATCACTCTTTCTCCCCCCTCCTTCCCATGGATAAAATATAAATGTAAAACTATAAATATAAAATTATATTTTTCAGCATTTCCTTCAGTTTATGTAGCGTTAGAATTACCCAAAGAGTGGGGGGGGGGGGGTCTTTCTAAAAAGCAAAAAATAGAACATTTTCACGTCTAAAAGCCACCTAATTTGAATTTATGTTAAATTTTTTTACAATAAATAGTACATACACATACACAATGCATATGTATGTGTATTATATACATTACATGAAACACAGAAACAAACAGGACCCGGCGTGTGAGGCGGGTATCGGGGGGAGGGGGGCATCAAAATATATTCACTGGAATGTCGGGTAGCCAAGGGGGGGGGGGGAGGCTTCGCCCTTCCCCATATCAAAGAAAATGTTACTACAATTATTTAACAATGAAATCTGTAAGACGGATTTTCGTAGATGCGACGTTCAAATGCACCACGAAACTGGACGACAGTAAGCAGCTATTGAAAGTAATGGGCCTCGTGAAAAAAACCGTATGTGCTAATATTTTTTAATACTATTTCTTATTAATTATAAATTCAATATCGGATCATTACACTGGTCAACCAAATTTGATTCCGTAGCAGTATATTTCCCACCACGGGAAGGAATTTTAATTTTATTATTTTATTGCGATGTCAGCAGATGTCTTTTGTTCACCTAATACCCAGAATTGACTACAGAGATAATTGAAAATTAGACTAATAATAAATAACAAGCTACATGTTTATCTATTAAATACAGCTGACAGTATAATATTTATTTACTGTAATAATTAAATACTGTATTTTGAAATCTAAACAATTTCAAACATTTTGTGTTATTATAATCCGGAATATGACTATCTCAATAAGTCTAAAAATAACTTAGAGTGATATTATCATATTGACCTAGTGAGTAATTACCAATAAAAACAAAACCGACATAACATCTATTTTACTCCGGCAAAATTATTTCGAAATCGAAACCGATATAGGACGTTCTTTCTGCAACACCGACGAAAGTAGTGTTGCCAACCTAAATTGGCGTCAAAAACTTTTCCTCGCGAGATCGGACCTTATAGTCCAATGTGACCGATATGACCTTATTGAATGCGGTATCTGCATAAAAATCTCTGCTTAAATTCAATGTGCCCTTGACATAATGATATACCTCACTCCCTCTCCTCCAGCCACACACATTTGTTCTGATTAAACGTCTTTCGATACTAAAGCCATAAAAAGTACGGTTCCATGTATCGTTCCAAGATAGCCGCCGACTGCCTAATACAAATGTATAAAGAGGAATTGTAAGCTGCAATATCAAAATCATGTTACAGCGGTAATACATTAAAGAATAAGGCCATATTTGTACTTGTAATGTTCGATTTACGACCGCTATCCGCGAGCGTCGATTGACTTTATACAAAGCGCGATAGGGTGCGGTAGATACATGCAGTAACGGCACTTAACGCATACAAACAAATTACCATGTAAGGCACTATTTTCCTTACATGACTGTTTTTCAATTTCTACCATACAATAGAAGCATTATTTTAAGCTGCTATAGAAACCGTTACCTCGATTCTGTCGAAAGCTATACCATCTTAAACATTGCACAAAACGGCGATTTTTCGAACTTTGACCCCCTATTTCGTGGGACCGAGAGTTAATAAAAAATTTCCATTACCGGATTCGGAATCAGCAACCCCGAATTAATAAAGATTAGCTCATTTTTTAAACTCTGAAACATTTTAATGTTGCCCAATGATAATCAATTTATTGATATTACTATAATACTTCTATCGGAAAAAATCGTGTTGAATTGCGATATTGAAAATTACTAGATTGTATATATCATGAACAATTATGTCGAATAATCGAGCGGTGCCAACTGAAGTACCATATCATAAAGAGATTGTTAAAACCAATTTCTACTGTTTGTTTTACGCCAAAAAGGATGACTAATATATATATATATATATATATATATATATATATATATATATATATATATATATATATAAACTCAGTAAGGCAAATTCTACTTGTGCAAATAATTGTGGAAACGTGCCACTGAAGAATATATACCTTACACATTGCGAAAGCGATATAGGAAAGCAGTATATAGCACCAGTTATCAGTACTGACGTGTAAAAACAAAATCGTAAAATAGTTAAGTAAGCCTTAATCATGAATATTGTGGTTGGGGTTTTCAAACCGTGTTGTTAAAATACTACCTTACAAACTCACTCAATATAAACACATTTTGTATTATTGCCAGCCAGCATTGTTATCGTATTTTGTACAAGTATTTGTCAAGTATACTTTAATAGTATATCTTACCAAAAAGGATACAAAATTAAACAAACGAATCTTTAATAGTATATCTTACAAAAAAGGATGCAAAATAGAAGAAACGAATATATACGGAACTAGACACTTTTCGGTTAGAGCATCGGATTTAGTCAAAAATGACATGCATATAAATAGATAATTTAGGCAAATGAAAAATGCAAATAGTAGGATATAGTTTTATGTAGTAGTAGTAGTTGTACGCTATTGGAGGATTTCAGAAACCATTTATATGATATTCCGTTTTATCCACTAGGCGGATAAATTGGAATTTCGGGTTTCCTAAATCCTATTAAAAACCCTGATGCATAAATGCGAGTAAGCATTGTTATCGTATTTTGTACAAGTATTTTTCAAGTATACTTTAATAGTATATCTTACCAAAAAGGATGCAAAATTGAACAAACGAATCTTTAATAGTATATCTTACCAAAAAGGATGCAAAATTGAACAAACGAATATATACGAAACTAGACACTTTTCGGGTAGAGTATCGGATTTAGTCAAAAATGACATGGATATAAATAGATAATTTAGCAATGAAAAAGGCAAATGGTAGCATTTAGTTTTATGCAGTAGTAGTTGTAGGCTATTGGAGGATTTCAGAAACCATTTTTCATTTCATTTCAACCATCATATTGAATCTGATTTCGTGCGGATCCTTGTCAGGTCACCCTGCTGTCCGGGACGTATCGTCCTGAGGTAAGAGGCCACAAAACGGCAAGAATCCCGAAAATCAGACTACTTTTATCGCGAATATTGTAAAATGTTTATGTGATAAAATCATAAATTGAAACTAGTAATGAGGAACATGTCAGATGACGGATTATTGTTCTTATCACGGTTACCAGAATTGTCAATGATACATGACTAATAGAAAGATGCATTTCATTTATTTTTTCGTTGATATTTAACAATCATATTTAATCTGATTTTTGTGCGGATCCTTGTCAGGTCACCCTGCTGTCCGGGACGTATCGTCCTGAGGTAAGAGGCCACAAAACGGCAAGAATCCCGAAAATCAGACTACTTTTATCGCGAATATTGTAATGTATTTATATGACAAAATCATCAATTGAAAATAGCAATGAGGAACATCTCAGATAACCGACAATAGCTATTATCGTTGTGCTCGTTGATTGGCGGTGATGCATCATTGTTCCAAACCTGTCTTTAGTTAGATTTTTATTGATGTACACCAATTACATTGAATCCATTTTCATGTCAATTATTGTGATTTTCTCTTCCGATCTCCTTTAATAACGCTCTGAGATTATTGACAATAGTTATCATACCGCATATTTGATTTGGTTCTTCCTTATTCATAACGTTTTGTAGTGAAGAAAGAGACTTGACTATATCTGGATTCTCTCTTACTCATGAATTACAATACTGGATAATCGATGTAAATACACAACGCGGGGTCATGCTAATTATTTTTTCACATAAATTGTAATATCAATGGTAGTGGATAGTTTTAAAACGGGGTGCGTGTCAAATACCCGACAAATAAAAAAACCGACACTTCAAAAAATGATAGTCCGATTGTCGTGTGTCATTTTTTATGTGTCGGCTTTATGACTGTCGGTTTTTTGACCTGTCGGCTTTTTGCTTTGTCGGTTTTTTAACCAGCACCCTTAAAACTCTCTGTAGTTTAGCAGGTTAGCACACCACATGTTTTATCTTTTGTCTTTCATCTTTTCTTTATCTTATTCTGTAGATTAAATTCGGAAGACGTTTTACTAAGTATCTTTTTATGTCCACAGCTCGAAGAGAAACCACGGAGTAAGACGGAAGAATGGTTCGGATTGACATTGGGCCGTGTCTGTCTGACCTTCTACCAGCATCGGTCCAAGTTGGGTGCGGTTCGAAAAGCCGACAAATAAAAAAACCGACAGGTCAGAAAACCGACACAACAAAGAGCGGACAGGAATTTTTTATAGTCTCGGCTTTTCGACTGTCGGTTTTTTGACTGTCGGTTTCCTGACCTGCCGGCTTTTTGATTTATTGGTTTTTTGTCTCTTACCCCCCGACAGCAATAACTACATATTCAGTTCGTTGCTAACTGTATAGCACAAACATGTAAAATATACGCTTGTTATATTTTATGTTTGAAAAATAAATATTGATTAAAATATATACACTTTCATGGGAACTAATTATTTCCTGTTTCATTTTCGTGTTTCACATATGTAATAGAAATGCCAAATGTATTAATACCCCTAGTAGAAAACTAGTCCACTTTTTATCTTGTTTCTGTCTACGCTACTTTTTCTCAGCTGGGCAGTGCAACAAAAACCTGAACAAACTTATTACAGGGGCATCAAAAAATTGTTACACTAAAAAGCCACAGTTTGGTAGAGCATTTCGTCGAGCATTTTTGAGTGTCGGATTTTTGAGCTGTTGCCTTTTTGGTTGTCGGGTTTTGACTGTCGGTATAATGGCTGTTCAGTTTGGGTGTGCGTCGAAAAACCGACAAATCAAAAAGACGACTGGTCAAAAAACCGACAGTCAAAATACCGACAATCGAAAAGCCGACACTTCAAAAAATGACCCGCTTGCCTAATTTTTACGTGTCGGCATTTTGACTGTCGGCGTTTCATTGTCGGTTTTTTGACTGTCGGTTTTTTAACCTGGCTGCTTCTTGATTTGTCGGTTTTACGACCCGCACCTTTCAGTTTTTCAACTGTCAGCTTTTTAATTGTCTGCTTTTTGGTTGTCGGTTTTTCGAGATGTCGGTTTTTTGACTGTCGGTATAATGACGGTTCGGTTTTTCAACTGTCGGCTTTTTGAAAGTCGGCTTTTTAACTGTCGGTTTTTCGGCCTGTCGGCTTTTTGGTTTGTCGGCATATCGACCCGCACCCAAAATAATAATGTTCATAACAATACCCATTTAAGGTCAGGTTCCTCCAAAAATATGTGTTTTTTTCAAACACATTTTATATATATTATAAAAAATATTTATAAATCAAAGTTTTTATAGGTTAAAAGATATAAAAATACTAACTGAAAAACTTAATTGAAAAACAAATTTTTTTTTTAAATGTCGGCTCCTAAAATGGCTGCTGAAACACGTCCCTTTGTTGGTGGATGACACGATAACTCAACATCGAATCATCTGAAAGCAAAAATCCAAATGGATTCTTGTTCTGCATCACATTGGCTGTGGTCGATGCAATGAAACATTTTCACAAAAGAAAAAAAACAAAATGAAGGACTTTTCAATTTTTTTACCTTCTTTTCACTTTTAAATGTTCAATTTTTAAATAACAATGAATAAGATTCTAAATAATCGTGTCACCCATTTGAAAAAACTTGGTTTCCAGAAAGAGGCGATTAAATTTTTTTTATAGATTGTTTTCACTTCTTTAAATATAGAAAAAATGATCGAATTGGTGAATTGTATTGTATATATCTATGGGTTGTTGACGAACATTTTATCATCGATAAAAGCCTTTATAGATCTAAAATGTTTCAGTCAACGTTTTACACCAGTAGAGTATTTCAGGTCTACAAAACTCTTCCGACCAAAGTTTAATTTGGGTGCAAAGATATACACCATAGATATATACCATAAAATTCATCAATACAATCATTTTATCTATATTTAACCGCTTCACTGGTTCTAAAAAAAATTGACTGCAAAAGCGCATAACATTTAGTCGCCATATTGAATCCACCATATTCGGTTTTGAAAATGTGAGATCAGATTCGTCTTCACCGACTTAAAAACCTGTAGTATACCAAATTTCATTTCGAAACTGTGGAAGTTATTATATATGATACATCACCAGTCGTGGCACTTTTTTGTACACATATGTTACATTTCCAGTGAAGTGGTTAAAGAAGTGAAACCTATCAAAATAATTAACAGTTACTTAATTAGTTAACAGTACAAGAATTTTTTACCAAATATGATTGTCAAGAACTGAAGAAAGTCTGCCCCCAAAGTAAAAATCCGTGTAAGACCCCAGAAAATTACGAAAAACTATTTTCTCTAATAATATTATTTTGCAATAAAACTTTGATAATACGATCATATTTTACGATGCATATATTTTTTTTAACACTTTTTCTAGATTATCTTAATTTTTTAATCCTAACTTTATTGCAGTAAACAATACAGATTTTAGATTTTTGCCAGCACAATTTTATGGATAATATTTCCTTTAATTAACAACGGATTATTATTATTTAATATAATTAATATAAGTTAATTTTTTCATTAGAAACCCTTTTTTTTCTATTTCGTGAATAAAACGAACGTGATTTGTTACCTTCGGTATGAGCGTGATCCGACGTACTCCACGAGGAGGTTGCTCGATAGGATTTTGAACGCTATGTAGCTCTGAAAAGGAATGATTATCATGTAGTCCTGGCAAGGGTTGATTATCATGTAGCCCTGACAAAGGCTGGTTATCGTGTAGCCCTTACAAGGGCTGGTTATCATGTAGCCCTGAAAACTACTTTTGTTTTAGTTGCAAAATGTTAAGCGTTTTTAGAATCCGGAGTCTGTTTAACTCGAAGTACTTGTAATAACGCTTTGTTGCTTATCACAACCCTACCGAGACAAGCAACATTTTTGTAAATGCATCTAATATATTCTGAAGAGGGCCAACAATAAGGCAAAAATGTAATTATATTTTTTAGTGTCTAACGACCGTACCACCAATACTCGTATTATTTCAAATTTTTTTCAAGCGGTCAAGAAACACTTAAAAATGAATCAGCATAATCATTTTAATTTGACTCTTTGAAATATTTTTTTTTCCTTGAAATAACCTTCGAAACCCTTACTGAAAATATCATTCTAAACGTCAAATTTTCCGCTGGTTTTATTCCTGAAACACAATTAAAGTTAACTTTTAAATGACATTAACAATCGAATTCAAGGTCATATCCAAGTTCACCGTTCGATTTCCACCTCCATGTTCTACAATTTTCGTCTCTACCTTTTTTTTAATTCAAGCCTTGTCAGAGGAATTACGTACATGGATATTGATGAACTGACTGCTTGACATTGAAATGATTTTCGAAGCCCCAACGAAACGTATCATTCTGAACGTAAAATTGCCCACTCTTTTTTATTCCTGAAATAAAGAAATAGCGTTTCTACTGAAAGAAATCAATGTTGACCTTCAAATGACCTTGAAAATCGCATTCAAAGTCATATTCATGGCCATGTTCGACTCCCCCCCCCCTGATTTCCTACAACTTTCGTCTCTGCCATTTTTTGGATTGGTGGCTTCCCTTACGAGTTATTTATACGTATCCATTAAAATGGGACACCCTGTATACTCTTACCTACGTGTACAATATATGCTTTTTTCTTCACTTCGATAGCCTCACCATACGGTTCAGTTTCTTCGAGCCGCTTGAAAGTTTTACTGTCACCGTCTCCGATATAATATTCATTCATAACACCTTAATGCTCTACGGACCTCAGAAACATCTCTTCCACTCCTTCAACTTTTATAAGACCGGCACTGCCATTATGATCTCTTGTACAATTTCCTGCATCACAGTGCTCCGTTAGGTGGAAAAGTGTATCAAAATTAATTGGCGGCCTTCGCAGCTGCAGCGGTTTAGCGTGAGGGGTGAATATGACATACATATATATCCCCGATCACAAAACGGTGTTATAGATGGAAACGGAACCCGTCAAACCGATTATTCTCATGTTCATCCTTCTTTTGTGACATTATAGTTGATATTACGAAAAAAATGCATGCAACCTTTTTTGTGGAGAATTTTACGCGCTATCTTTTTTGTTTTAAACTTTTCGTCCGATTTGCACTTTTTAACAATGATAGATGCAAAAAATCATGTTTTTTAGCTGTTTTTTCAAGATGCCGGGTTTAATATGTCGGATTACCATTTTTTATTGTTATATTCGTAATCAGCAGGAAAAAAGACGTCGAATACATGTGCCGAATTTTTTTTTTACGTGCTGTAGTTATTGTGCAGTTTTATCAAGTGGTGGATTTAATACCCCCCTTTCAAGTACCCCCACGGGGTTTGACTGTACCTGACAGGGCCGCCAATGTGGATTTATATTCCTAGAGGTTATTTATATTCATAGAGGAAAGCTCTATTATTTTCAAACTAGTTTTTTTCCTATTTTCCTTGTTTTGCTTTGAAATTGACCTAATTTCGTGCAAAACTCCGATATATCTCAATTTAGGTGTACCTGCGAAGGCCGCCAAGCTCGTGAACCACCTTTTGGTAACCACAGAAATGCATTGCACATCGCCGCAAGTTGCTTGACTTCGGCAAAAAATTCTCCCATGACATATTCACCCCTTGATATCATTGCACTTGCGGGGGTAAGTATATTTGACTTTTTTGTTACTTTGACCTTCGCTAGTCTGCCTGCAAATTGGCAGCCTGTCTTCGTGAGGTCACATGCTTCACATCTCTCGGTCTGTAAGGAAATCTCTATTGAAAACATGAAAAACAGTGATAATTAAGCTACGTCTACTCGAGAGTGCATTATTTGCCATAAACCTATGATGCCATGTCAGCGTGCAGATGGTTGTATTAAAAGTACCAATATTGCTCATGTACTGTGTGTCCCTCTCAACCATCGAAACGAGGCTGGCAAATTTATATGTTGACAAACGCCTTATAATGCGGAAATCGAATTCGAAACAGGACCTTATGGCAAAAAAACGAACCAGGGGTAGACACGCAAAAATACAACCACCCAAACGTGTCAAAGCAAGGTCAAACGAGCCGGCAAATATTGCAATTGATGAAGAAAACGATACATCTTTTTTGCAAATATCGAAACAACTTACCGAAGTCTGCTCTAAATTGGCTACACTAGCTACCATTGAAGCGGATCTTAAGGATTTAAAAAGTGACACCGAGAAATTATATACAATCCTTTTACTAAAACATGGCGAAGAACTGGATATCATTGAAGTGCATGATACCAGGATGAATTCGTTTGAAGCACAGATTGAAGTACTTCAAAAGGAAAATCGTATATTGAGAAACGAAGATAAATTAAAGGAACGTCGCTTAAGGGCCCTCGAGCGCGGGGGCGGAAGAGAGAAAAAACAAGGAAACCTTTGCTCCAAGTTCTAGTTTTTCAGATTGAAGTTGCAGGTAGTTTTTTTTTACGGAAATAAAAAAAAGAAAAAAAAAAGTGCTGAAAAATAAATATTGAAAATTTGAATACGTCAGGTTACGGAACCTGTCATTTCACATTTGTTTTTCGGTTCAGTCCTTCGCGTTTCCTTGCAGCGTGCCTGTCACTTGCAAATATTCCTGCTGTATGTTGGAAACATATGAATGATCTTTTTTAGGTACAGGTTCTAGGCATGATGAGGCGAGATGGTGATACCATAAGGTAAGAATTACAATAAGAAATTTTGAAATTCGATGTGATAAAATCACGCTTTGTTTGAGGTTACAAATTATTTTTGGATAACTTGCTTTTCCGCGCTTCTTATCTAACTAATCAAAGCGTAAAGTAAATTATAATAGGATGTATTTGGTGTTTTTACATTTTCTAAAATTTTCCACGAATTACGATAAGAAATTTTATAAGCAGCTTCACATATGCCCCGGTGTTTTCGAAGTTTGTATAGAGAATTTGAAGTTGGAAAAAATTTTCATCCATATATTTATTTCAAATACATATTTACTCAACAAAAATTTCTCTAAAACATATATGATGCAACCTTTTCAGACGTCATTCCTAACCGAATAAAATGCATTCAACTCGAGGAAATAAAAAAAAATGTAAAAGAAATTTATTCTATTGTAATTTACTGCACGCTTTAATTAATTAGATAGGAAGCGCGGAAAACCGAGTTACCCGAAATTGTTTCTTAACCTCAAATCGTGATTTTATCGCATCGAATTTCAAACTACTCATTGAATTTTTTATCCTAATTCTTACCTTATGGTATCGCCATCTCACCTCACTATGCCTTAAACCTGTACCTAAAAAAGATCATCCATATTTTTCCAAAATACTGCAGGAATATTCGCAGATGACACGCACGCTGTAAGGAAACGCGAATGACTGAACCGAAAAACAAATGTGAAATGACAGGTTCCGTAACCTGACGTACAATTCAAATTTTCAATATTTATTTTTAAGCACTTCCTAGCATCAAAATCTCTTTAAAATCACTCATCCGGTTGCCGTAATAATAAAGAATATTGCCGTAAAAAAATTACCTGCAACTTCAATCTGAAAAGCTAGAACTTGGAGCAAAGGTTTCCTCGTTTTGCTTCTAAAATTTGTGGTGCAAGTCCCTAGAGATTGTACCCGCTATTTTGCAAACGTAAAGATAATGAAAGTTTCTTGTGGAACTCATATTATCGTAAAATGAAATGTTATAAGAAATGCGTTAAATAATTTATTTCCAGAGGTTCAATTAAATAAAATATTTCTTATAAAAAAGCGAAAGCTTTAGTGCGATTACTGAAAAACTAATTTTATTAATAAACTAAATTAACCTATATTTATCCAATCAGCGCGCGTACGGGTGTAATATTCTTTTTAGGGTACTAAATACGTTTCACCAATAGGATCAATTTTATGTATGTAAAACTTTTAGCTTATGCATACCACCATTAGTGTCCTCAGTTGAATTAAATAGTCATTTTCTCTCAATTTCCCGTAAAACCCGTATACATAATTCTTCTCTCCACATGAATGAATTCTTTGATCTCCCGAAAAGTATTAATTTATTTTAATTTCAGCAAATCGATAGTCGATAGAACAACACTCGAGACACGCATGAAAACGATAATATCAAATGCTGTGGGTAATAACGGTATTGCTCTTGCCTGCTTAACCCATTAATGTCTGGAACTAACCCCCCCCCCCCCCATTTGTCATCGAATATTTCGTATGGAAAGAGAAGTTAGAAAAAATCGAAAGGTATCTCACTATTTTCGAGGTCGCTCTTTTCAATGGCGTTGAAATTTTAAAATTTGCCTAACTTTACAATCTGCATGTGTTTTTGGCAAAATAATTTGTAAAAACTTTTTTTTCACGTATATTTTTTTAAAATTCATACTTTTACCCCCATATCGGGTTGTAACTGCGCTAAAACGCATTTGAATCGTGGACCTGATAGTTGTACTACATAGTTACCCCAGTAGATTTTTTTAAATTCATCATGGTGTAAACAAAATGGCGGCATATTCAGGAGTATTTTTTACAGATAATGAAATATTCAAAAAAATGTTATTCAAACCTAACAAACGGGTTAGTAAAGTACCTTATATTACGTTTTCGAGGTCGCTGATTACGAATCTGAACTTTGATTTGTAAAATTCGAAATGGCGGATCTAATCTGGCCGCCAACAACGGGAAAAATAAACTCAATTCGAATGAAAGTACTGATTCGGGGGTTGTTGGTTTATTACTTGTTTATCGAAACGGTTAACTGATTTTATTGGTGTTGTACCTGGATTGTGGATAATATCTAGACGGGCTTGGAATCAATTTCAGTAATGTAATTTTTTCTGCATTTCTTGTCGTATTTCACACTAAATGAGCCTCTCGGTCTACCTTTTAGAATGTTATTTGATGATTTTATTCTATCAGGCCTTATTGTATCTATTGCACCCAGACCGACTTTTTTCAAACATAAAACTAGGTCTGGGCTACCAAAGAAATTATCGAAATATACATGATGTTGGGATAGTTTACGAGGAGTCGTGTGCAATATTAATTTATCCAGCATTCGTAAAACAACTCAACTACCTAGACAGTAACTATAAAACGCATCATTACCTGGTGAATTCTTCCCACAATAAATGTAATAAGAAAACAAGTAGCCATTAGCACCATGCAATGCTCACATGTTGAGCCCAAATTTTACAGGTTTTGATGTCATATAATGTTTCATAATTGTCCTTCCATAGAATTTTAGCATTATTTCGACCACTGATAAAGCTGTTGCAAAGGTACCAAATTACATGATATTTTCATTGAAAAATGACCTACCATTTGACATTTCATATCGAGGCATAGAATACTTTATCTGGCTCTTTATTTCTTTGAATTCATCACGACTCATAGTAGATGCAACTGTTTCTGACCCCCAAAAAAAAGGATCAGTGGACCAGAAATCTCGTTGAGAATGCCTCTTGTTGAACATGGAGAAAATTATTATTCCCAAAAAACACGTTTAATTCCGTTGGAGAAGTTGATTTGATTTTCTGTTTATCAGTGAGTAAAATATCATTGGATAAGGCGTCATGGTATGTTTTCTCGCCATTTACCCAATCATAAATGTGATCAGCTTCTATATTTTTTGGACAATTATTATAACTTTCTACAACTTTTCTGTATGAAACGGTTGGGATAAGATTATCAACTGAATCAATTTCATACGCAAATGAATCATTATCATCAGATTCATCAGAATCGTCAATATCAGATGCATCGGAACAGTCTGCATTTGATATATATATATATACTAATTCAGTACAGTCGTATTTTTCCGTAAGATCTGGTATAGATATTTTATTACTGAGTTTTCTCTTCAGCATATTAATCATAAAAAATGATGTATTTATTTGAAAATTTACCCAGAAACTATCAACCAGCAAAAAGCATACAGACTAATATTATATATCGGCACATCCATAAGCGGTATTTAGTTCATGTCGTATAACTTGAAACGATTCGGAGTCATTTATTTAAAAACTTTCATGAATCGTCCACACATAAAATATAATATGTCAAATTATTAGTCAATAGCATAATAAATAAATTAAAATTATAGATTGGAATCGTGAGTTGCTGGAATAAATAGAGTCATAATTATCTATTGTCATTCAATTAAAATATATTTAAAACTTTGAATATTATAAACGTAATTGAAGTCCTCAATAACATAATATCACACACATACCAACATCCTCGGTCAAAATCGAATATAAATAAATAAGAGTCATTGAAATAAAATTAGTCATCCAGTCGTTGGTAAGTCTGTGGAGTCAATATACATGAAATAAATTGTCATTAATCTAGTCGACGAAATAACTTACGCGGAATAATTTAAGACGCGAACACACATTCAAATCATACACAGACATACATACATACACACATTAACCCTTTGAGACCCACATTTAAAAGAATATACTAATTATTTCAAAGCGTACGGTACACATAGTTTTCGGGGTCACTGATTCCGAATCCGATGTCAGTTTTTCGAAATTCAAAATGGCGGATCCAATAAGGCGGACAAAATTTTAACAATTTGAAACAAATTCGTGAAAATCTATACTGGGGGGTTTTCGGGATCGCTGATTACGTATCCGATGTCTGTTTTTCGAAATTGAAAATGGCGGATCCAATATGGCGGATCAAATGTTAACAATTGAAGAGAATTTCGTGAAAATCCATACTGGGGCGTTTTCGGGGTCGCTGAGTACGAATCCGATGTCAGTTTTTCGAAATTCAAAATGGCGGATCCGGTATGGCGGTCAGTGTATTGAAAAACTGAAAAAATTGGTGAAAATCGTTATTCGAGGATTTTGGGGATCGCGCTGGTTACGAATCTGTTTACAGTTTTACGGAACTGAAAATGGGGGATCTAATATGGTGAAGAATATTTACAGAAATCCAGAGAACTTGTTATTCAAAATGCCAAGATGAAGATGTCGGACAATATTTGGAAAAATCGAGTGAAACTTGTGAATATCATTATTCGTAGATTTTCCGGGTTTTCCGCTTACATACTATAAAAAACCCCATTTCTATAACGCGAGCAGAAATTGTCTCGAAATTTGAAAACGTACTTATTGACAAGAAAGCGAGCTTTGTAGATATTTGTCATTAATCTTTATGTGTGATTTTTCTACCGATGTTCATAACATGTTATATATACTTATATAGTTACACATAAGTATAAATAGTCATATATAATTCAATAAACAATAATAAATCATACAGCTAGCTTCTCTTAATTTATTTTATCAACATATATGTATAGAGTAACCATTTTTAGTTTATTATACAATAATTCTGGAAATAATTGAATTTCGAATTTCGGGAAACTGACATCGGATTCGTAATCAGCGACCCCGAAAACCCCCTGTATGGATTTTCACAAAATTGCCTCAAATTGTTAAAATTTCGTCCGCCATATTGGATCCGTCATTTTGAATTTCGGGAAACCGACCTCGGGTTCGTAATCAGCGACCCCGAAAACCCTCCAGTATAGATTTTCACGAATTTGTATCAAATTGTCAAAATTTTGTCCGCCAGATTGGATCTGCCATTTTGAATTTCGAAAAACTGACATCGGATTCGGAATCAGTGACCCCGAAAATATAAGCAACGATAATTAAAACTACTCGTTTACTGCCGAATTTTTTCGGAATTGAATTAATCATACAAATAGTGACATTTTTAAGCGTAAATTTGTTTATAACAACAATAAAAAAAGTAAAATTACTAAAAGTACTGCACTATTGACAAATATAAACCCCTATCACATTAAAAATGCAAAAAAAATTAAAATATTATATATAAATAGGAAAATATGGCCAAAATAAGAAGGCTGAATCTGACGCCACTATAGTGGCGTCTGGGACTCAAAGGGTTAATATATATATATTTACGGTGGCATTATATGACGTAAAATTCTACACATTATTATTGAACATACCGCATTTAGGTGGAGAGAAGGAGCATTATCTTCGTTCTTCCCATGATGATGCTGCGTCCATTTTCATTCTTCTTTTCCGTAGTCAGGGTTTCTCGTCCTGAGGACCGTCAAGAATCCACCAGTCGAAGTCGATAGTGAATTTGATGGGTGAGCGCCTCCCCGGGTACCCTTTCTTCGTTGTAGCCGTCCCTGCTTTCAGCACTTTTTAAAGGTCTCAAAAAAGGGGAAGCGGACGGCTAATTCTCTTCCTTTTATTTATTGTTGAATGTGGGGAGTGGAGTGCGCTCACCTCGGTTCTTCGACCGGGTTGGTCAGATATTCCTTTAGGACACCGCAGATTTACTGGAGGTCCGGACCCGTCCCGTCGACCTCGTGGCTCCAGTGTATCAGGTCCGGGTTGCGGTGTCCACGTCCTCGTTGATCGGGAAAAGAGAGAGCGAGTACATCCCCGGGAGTCCTATTTATAGGCTTGGATTCTCTCCGGGTGCACCCAACCCCCTCAGTCAATATGCATGATTGTGGACGGAACTGTCAGTTTTTTGAACGTCATTCGTCAATTTCAAACTGACAGCCCGCCCGTCACATTTGAAGTCCGCGCCATTTCTCGGTATTCGCACATGCGCCCTCAATCCTGCCTGGTCCGTCGTTACTTCCGCGCATAGAGCGCTCCGACCGCGCTCGGAGCGCCGCGTCGTGATTCTTCGGGTCTTTCCGTCTTCACTCGATTGATCACCAAGGCAGGTGAGGTTGGGTTTAGTTAGTCGCACGTGCGAATCCGTCGTCTTTTTCCGCGCCGATTTTATTAATTTTCCCAGTCACTTTTCTTCATACATTTTTTGCTCCTTCTCTCCTTTATTCCTTCTCTCCCGCGCGCGGTCGAGCTAAACGGCTCGTTACAAACTGATCCTCTCCTTCTTATATTCCAAATGGAAATCCATTTCTCTAATGGGCGCCCAAAACATCGCAGCCATAATCATAAATGCGAATAGCGGCAGTAGGAGTAACTTTATAGTGAGTGGACGGCATTCAATTTATCTCAACGAGATTTTTGGTCAACGAATCCTTTGTTGCGGTTAGAAGTTGTTGCATATGCTATAAGTCCTGATGAAATGTGAGATGTAAAGAATAAGATAAAGTATTATATGCCTGAAGATGAAAATTTAAATGATAGGGCATGGTGAGTACGAAGAATGTTTTTTTTTGTTTTGTGAAAGTATTTTTAATGAAAATATCATACAGTTTGGTACCTTTTTAACGGCTTTATCAGTGAATGAAATGATACTAAAATTTTACGGAAGAACAATTATGAAACAGTGCGTGACGTCAAAACCTATAACATTTGGGCTCAAAATGTGGGCGTTATGTTTTGTGGAAAGAATTCGCAGGGTAATAATGCGTTCTGAAATACCTGAAAAAAAAATGGACGTGGACAATTCTCTTGTTCACTTGTTCAGGCATCAATTACGAACGCATTTGTGTGGGCGAATTCAGCAAATGATACAGAAGAAAATAATGGAAGAAAGGAATTTGCCCACAGTATTTGTACCTTGTACCAAAGAAAAAATGAACACGACTCATATTTTGCATCAAGACATCCAACGGAAATATTGTTTCAATGAAATGTGCAAAATTAGAACGGACAAATATTGCAAAACTTGCAATTTGTTTTTCTGGCAAACTTGCGCCACAAATCATAAGAAAATGCAGTGAATAGTTAGAACAAAATACAAAAGCAAATAAATATCGAAAACTACAGAAAGAATAGAAAACAAAATGATCAAAAAAAGTTAAAAATACAACACGCAAAAAAAATCTAAAGAAAAAATGAAAAAACATAAAATGCAACAAAAAAAAACAGATTCTCAACAAACGCCCACCTCTGTGTGGTGAGAAACAAGCAACATTGATATTTTGTAAGATCAATGGCATGGGTGTTAAGTGACTTTAGACAATTTGATCATTTTTAGTTCAAATACGCAATCATAGACCCCGAAAACCCCGAATCATTTCATTCAAATTGAGGTTATTTTTTGGGTTTTTGGCGGCCAGAATCGGCCATTTTGCGCATTTTCGTCCGCCATATTGGATTCGCCATTTTGAATTGTACAAATCAGAGTTCAAATTCGTAATCAGCGACTTCGAACGCGTAATATAAGGTACTTTACTAACCCGTTTGTTAGGTTTGAATAACATTTTTTTTAATATTTCACTATTTGCAAAAAAGACATACACATTGCAAATTGAGGAAAATTTCAACACGCCATTGAAAAGAGCGACCTCGAAAATAGTAGGATATGTACCTTTCGATTTTTTCTAACTTCTCTTTCCATACGAACTATTCGATGGAAAATGAGGAGGAAAAATGTCATTTCAGGTGTTAATGGGTTATAGTAACAATTCCCAATTATTGCTTCCGCAAGAATGGTAGTAGTTCGCCATAATGCCGTTTAAAATAATATCACCGATTTCACCTTCAGACTTCCCACCCATCATACTATTACAGTACATTCAACAAGTTATCTCGACCCAATGCAATCTGGATTTCAGCATGGACGGAGCGTGCAGACGACTCTATTCACGACTCTTAATTATATTCTACAGGGTATTAATTGAAGAATGATCACAACTGCCATTTTATTTGATTTCTTGAAGTGTTCTACACCGTAAATGATGTTGTCAAAATTTAAGGCTTTGGGTGCTGGTTCGGTCGCTTTGAATTGTACATCACGCACTTTGGTCCATTAAAAATAATTTTCAGTTATGGCTGCAATACTTTGGAATTCGCTTCCGTCCAAGTTACGAGATTTGAGAAATCTACCTTTAAGCGTAGGTTATTTAATCATCTCTTAACGTACACGATAGACAATAGTGCAAAGAATCCGTTATTATTAGTATAACATTAAAAAGTGCAATATAGCGAACTGTTACAAGTGATTTTTGTTTCACTTAACATTTTTTCTTACTTAAACAGCGTTTTTCGTATTCAAATTTCTTTTTTCCTCACTATCGTAATTTTTAGTTCCGAAATTGTAAGAGCACTTGTGTTAAAGAACGCAAAATTCTGCCTTCTGCACACTTCTGTTTGTAAATTATTTATTTTAGAACATTTTTTATGTTCATCTTTGAAATCATTTGCCAAACATGTATATAAAACCATTGATATTTTCTAATGTTCTAGACAGCCGACGAATTTACTGACTGTAAACCACTTCCAGGCAAACTTACATATTTATATCACATACGAATGATTTTAAGTTGCCCACTTCCTGAAGAACAGAATACGAGAGGAAGACGGATATATCCTCCGGAGGATGCAGTTATTGGATTTGGGATACTTACTCGAAAAGAAATTCCTAAAGTAATGATATATTTATAGTAAATATGTGGTCGGATTAGATTATTAATAAGAAACCCTTTTTTACAGATTTGCTCATTTCCTATCTACACTAGATCAGGCGAAGTAGAGGTACTACTAAGGCTTAGCAATCAGGGTGTTATATTAAGTGAAATTCAGGTTCATAATATAATCTCATTCGTTAAATATACATTTACAAATGTGCTTCGCCTTCAAAAATATTTGATGATGTTTGATCCGGATATTTCGGAAAGTTCATATGTAATTGTTCCAGTAATGAAAAGTATTTAGATTTATTATTTCAAGTAATCTATATGGGCAAATCCTAGTAATATTTGTAATATTATGTAAAATTGGTATATCAATTTATGTTTTCAGGGATTTTTATTTGTTTATTTTGAGTAATTATTTTTTAATTACAGTACACGTTAATTATTTTATGAATTACATTTACGAGACATTCTTTTCAAATCTTGACACTTTTTTATCCATTTTTGAATGGATATAACACTTTTTTGCAGCTTGTTGTCATAAAAAAAGTGAATCTTTTTTCCGTCGAAGTAATGGTAACATTCATTACCAGCAACAAAACTTATAACATTTTTCGTAAATATTTCCGAATCCAGCACTGCTGCATTATCTCCAGCGCCCTTACACTTTTTACATTAATAACAATGTTTAAGCTTTTTTAAAATTCGTTAAACACCAGAGACTATTGCACAAAAACACAATTAAAAATTTGAATTAACAGCACTGACCGTTCAACGTGAACGAGCAAGATTTTCCGCAGGCATAAACATGGAAAAAAGCGCATTGCGAGCTTAGAAGGATCGGTACTGACCCAGCGCTAAAACGACCTCTGAAATATTTAAATGAAACAATTGATAAATGCGAATAGATGGTTTTTTTTCCATATTTTAATTTGTTTGAGAACATTATTTCTTATTAACCTTTTATAAATAAACATTATTTAAATATTTGAAAATTTTACTGTTTTATCGTTACTGTCTGCCGTCCACGTTTGTCAATTCGGTTTGCACACTCGGTCTGTTCCTCTGTAGTGACGTTTTGTTTTGTGTCGTGTCTCAAGTAAAGTGGAATACAGTGTGGAAAAAACATTGAAAAACTGTTGATAAGGTTTTACGTCAGTTGACACGCGGCATACTATCTATACATTTAAACGATTTCGGTGGCACCATCTCTGTTCGATTTGTCCCACCACTCAGTGCGCACAGTGAGCTCCGACAGCCCAGCCGATAACACCGAAGTATAGACAACTCTATTTAAGCTCGGCTGACACCAACTTTGAAAGGAACCTTATACTACTTACGGTTTTGCACTTCTGTCGAACCTTCAGTGTATATTTCGACGATTTCTCCTTAGAAGTTTATCGGGCTTTTCGTATGTCATAACGTGAGTTTTCCAGTGGAGGCGCAAACCAAAGAGGGCGCCCTTCTACTGCATATTCCTGGCTGTAGAATAAAACAGATTCCTGCTCTTCTATTCGATCCTATCTGACATCCAGTCGGAAACGTACCTCGCAGGACGCTTTTAACAACGCACGCCCAGGAATCTCGGATTTATCCCTTTCGGACCCATCCATCAACTTCTGTGGTCTCGACCGGAGCATCGATCTGTCCCCCGCCTCACTGGAAATTTCCACTTCAACTTCGCTCGCTAAATCCATCTCTACGTCTCCAAATATGTCAGACGACAAATTCGACATTCTGATAAAGAAAATTGACAACCTTTCAAGCAAAGTGGACACGGCAATTTCGGACTTAGCCGCCTTCAAGAAGGAAGTCATATACTCCAACCAAGGATATACTGACCAAGGAAAGCCGACGATGCAACTTGATGGTAAAAGGTTTAGTTCGTCCACCCAACTCCTCGTCACTCCGCACTGATATCTGCGACTTTATTAAGACCAAGTTTGGAGTTGACTGCCCTGTCTCGCAGGCCCATTTCATTGGCCCCAACCAATCTAGCGTTGTGGTCAAGTTTATAAGTGCAGAAGACAGGGACTCAATAATGGTGGCGAAACCAAAGGTTCTTCAAGGCACAAAAATTTCAATTGAGCCGCATTACACTCTGAAGGAGAGCAACATTATGACGAAGGCTAGGAGCTTGGTCCTCGAAGCCCGCCGCGATGGAAAACAAGCCCGTTCGGGCTATCTTAAATACCAAGTTGACGGTTGTTGGTTTCGCTGGAACGACGCATCAAACTCGTTTGTGCCAGCTTCAAACACGCGAACTCCTCGCTCACACTCCTTCGCCAGTCAAACATCCATGGATACTCAAGAAGACGCACCAAAAAACCCAGTCCAACACTCAAGCACCACGACCAGACTTTGACACATTCGAGCATACGACTCACAGATGCTACATCAGGGGAGAATTTCCTCTCAGATCGTACTGCAGTTACCTTCTGGAACGTTCATGGTGCCAACAACTTGTCCTGTTTCTCTCCTTCATCGGCCCCAGCAATTTTATGCTGCACCGAAACTTGGTCAACGAGTCCACGCCATTCATTGCTCCCAAGCATTCTGAGCAATTACTACGAGAGCTGGACACCCGCATCGAAGACTCGCCGTACCGGCCGAGCATCCGGAGGCCTCCTCACCGCTTCTATGAAGAACCTCTCGCCTACGCTCATTGAAACGCTGCCGCTTTGTACGGTAGAAAAATGTTTATGTCATCCTGTAAGTTTAATTATTTGTAACGTTTATTTGTCACCTTCCGGTAATATTGCGTCTGATCTCTCGAGCCTACAAGATGTCTTTGACTCGCTTCAAATTTTACACACGCAATCACTACTTGTAATCGGTGCAGACTTCAATGCCAGAATTGGTACTGAGGGTTCTGCGGATTCCGATTGTCTTGTGGGCTCGCGCCTTCATGAGGACCGGTCCTCTTATGATCAATGTGTTTCTACCCGCGGAAAAGCACTTTTAGATTTTATCAACACGAACGGTTTAATTATAGTTAATGGTCGCTCCGCCAGCGACCGACCTGCGCACTTTACATTTTATGGTTCCAACGGGTTTAGCTGTGTCGATATAGTTTTAGTGTCTTCCAATCATGTACACATGGTTCACGATCTAACTGTAGAATCGGATCTTTTCGGTTCAGACCACGCTCCAGTCACATTAACTCTCAACGTGAGACCTGTCGATGCTCGACCAGCTAACCAGTTGGATCACAACTTAATTGCATACAATCGCCTCCGCTGGCGCCCGGAAAAATCGCTTTCATTTCGCGAATATTTAGGTTCCTCGCCGAGCTTACCTCCGTCCGCGGCTGACTTTACGACAGATGAATTGTACACGTGGTTCCGTGATGTTATACGAAATGCGGCTCAAATCTCTGGGATGACCGTTCGGCCTAACTCGTCTCATCCGCGCAACCCATATTCGGAATGGTACGACCGTGACTGCTATATGGCCCGCAGAGCCCTGCGTAAAGTGCTCCGACGTTTGCGTAACTCCGGCTATCGAAGTAATCTCGTCGTCGAGTATCTTGAGTCCAAGTTGTTACCGTACCCTCGTTAAGCGGAAGAGGGAATCTTTCTGCGCTACAATTCGGGACGCCTTCGCTGGGGTCTGGAATTCTCCGGAGTTCTGGAGGACTGTCAGGAGGTACAGGGTAGGGGGTGATCGTCGGGAGGTGATTTCTCCACATATTTGGAGTGATTTTCTCCGCGGGGTCTACCCCTCCCGGGCCTTATGTGGTTTCATCTATTTCGGGGTTGCCGACCCCATCCTCGACGTGCCCTTCACTCTTGACGAGCTTCGCTCGGTAGTTCGCCGCCTTGCTCGGGGTAAGGCTCCTGGGTTCGACGGGATACCGGGAGAGTTTTATAGTGTACTGACCACCGATTGGCTCCTCCTCCTGCTTGGACTTTATAATAAAACGCTATCCACAGAAGACGTTCCAAAACAATGGTCCAAGGTATTTCTATACATGTTGCACAAGAAGGGACCTCTAGAGGATCCTTATAACTACAGCGGACTGGCCATGGTGTGTGTATGTACGAAGATTTTCATGCAACTCATCTGTGACCGCTTCTCACTATGGGTCATCGTGCGTGACATTCTGCCCCAAGAACAGTCGGGGTTTCGCAAGGGTCGCGGCACCCTGGACAATAATTTTGCCTTATACTCGGCCGTTCACATTATGCTGAGGCGCAAAGGAGGAAAAATGTACGCTCTCTTTGTAGATTTTAAGAGGGCTTTCGATTCCGTACCTCACGAACAGCTGTGGCGTAAGCTGTACGACTTGGGGATCAGCCCCAAGCTCATTAGGTTAGTAAAAAAGTTATACGACTCCGCGACTATACATGTCCGAACTAGCCTCGGTCCTTCAGTTGAAGTCGATGTATCTGAGGGGGTACTCCAGGGTGAGATCTTAAGTCCTCTCCTGTTTATTTTATACATTTCCGATATTGTGTCGTATTTTCGCTCTCAAGGATGCAGGGGTATAGATCTCACCCCGCTTTACGACTTACTAATGCTCCTGTACGCGGACGACTTGATCATCTTTTGCCTACTCCTCTATCGACCTTCGGCGGAAACTCTCCATTCTAGAACGCTACATCGATCAATGCGGACTCACGGTACACATTGAGAAAACAAAGATCGTGGTTTTTAAGCGCGCCGGCCGACTCTGCTCTCACGACACCGGCTTTACGTACAAGAATGCCCCAATTGAGACAGTCCAGAGAATTAGGTACCTAGGTGTCGAAGTTTCCTCCTCGGCTCTGGGACGCCACGCTGTGAATGCAGCGATGACCAGGGCCGCTGGTGCCTCAGGAGCTGTTCTGTCGATTTTAAGAACCGCGAGGGTCGACTTCTGGGTTGCCATGCTTACAATGTTCAATTCTCTTGTTACCTCAACCCTGCTATACTCGTCGCCGATATGGTCACTCTGCTACCTGGATGATGTTGAAAAAACCCAGCTTAGATTTTTTAAGACCTTATTTTCACTTCCTACGTCAACCCCGGGATATGCTGCCAGGGCGGAGCTGGGCCTCCTCCCTCTGTCTTTTGCTATTACTTCTATGACAATCAACTGGATTGCCAAAATATCAGATATGGCTGAAACGAGGATTCCCAGAATCGCCCTGAGGAGGCTCGTGGACTTGGCAATAAGAAGCAATCAGAATGGCGACTCATATAACTGGGCTTCCCAGGTTTCGAACCTTTTTTGCCTTACCCCACAGGACTTTGGTCGGACCTCTTCTCAGAGGGTTGGATATCTCGTGCTCACTACCAACTGGCGTCGTTAGAGTCAAGTCTTAGAGCCTCAGATCTACAAAGGGTGACTCAATCTTCCTCATTGACCTTCGGCCTTATACCCTCAGAAACCACGTCGACCTTGAATTCCCTCCCGGAACGTGCTCCACTCGCTTTTCTCTGCTCCAGGCTGCAGGTGCGACTGGCTACATGTCACGCTTCACGTTTTGTTATAGACTATGTCACCATGCGCCTGGATCCGGGGAGACGGTGCCAGTCCTGTAACTCAGGATTGCTAGAGACACCCGAACATATGCTCCTTCACTGTCCAGCCTTCGAGGACCTTCGACGTTCCCTGTGGTCTTTCGCCTCGGACCCAGCAGATCTGCCAGCGCGCTACTCGGAATTCTTCTCTTTGCTAAACGACAAAGCCCTTCACACTCTCAAAGCGCTACACTCTTACCTCCGCAGAGTTTATGAGTATCGTGAGTCCCGCTTTACAAATTAACGAAGATGATCAAGTCGACTCCCCCTACAGCGGACTCTGCGTCGGAACCTAGTCATAAACTAATTTGTGATATCTCATCTGCGAAATTTGTTAAATTGTTTCATTTATTTTAGTTAGATTACATTTTTCACCTTTATGTGTTCATTTGCGTTAACCCTACCAATATATGTACGACGGCCCCCATGCGTTTAATTTATTTTATTATATATTTATATTTGCATTTCACTATTTATTTGCGTCGCTCTCCAATGTACCATCCTTATAGATAAACATTTTTGTATCTGATGAGGAAATAAAGTATCTATCTATCTAAATATTGTTTCAACTGATATGTTTTTTTAAATCTCACTTCAAGTTTATTGTATGACGAATCGATCCATTTTTATTTTTCAAATCCATCTATTAGCTTTTGAGAAATTGATTTTTTAAATAAAAATATAAAAATAATTAAATTGTTTGTATTTTCAACAAACATTTTTTTTCTTCAAAATCCTTTGGTACATTTTCTTTTGAGTTTTTGAGAAACACTACAAGAAAATCACACTTTCGATTAAAATAACATTTCACGATTTTTAGATGGCACATTTGAGAAATTTAGACTCACTGGTAATATTCATTACCAGCGAATCAATTTACAATTTTCACATCGCTAAACACTTTTTTTACATTTTCATTAACCCAGCAAAAGTAACTTTCATTATATTCACCGACTTTTCAGCCTATTTATTACCAGAGCTGTAAAATGAATTTATTCGAGTCTGGTAAGAAGCTAAACCTGTTGTAACTTTCATATTACCTCTATGCACGTTTGATGTTTCCCCTTGAACTAAATTATTATCACAGCTCTGACCATTTTGCTTAATTCAAGTTTTCGAATAAGCTCATATGCTAAAAGTTTCGTATTCACTTCTGTAAATAATTGAGCTTCTCCTTCAACTTAATTATTACATATTTATGCAAGTCTAGTAAGAAGTCAATAAAATATTATTGTTAAATATATTCATATTTATATCTATCCACATTTTAAGATTAGCGTTTTTAATAATTTTTAACAAAGCTGTCACTGGAGCTTGGTCAGAAGTGAATCAATTTTTGTTGTTCAAATTCCGTATTTACATCTAAGGTTTCATATATCGCAATTCGTTTTATTACTACCACAGCTCTCAATCCATTTGATCGAGTTTCATAATCAGCGAATAAAATTTTTATAGATGATTCTATACATCTAAATACATTTCATATATCATATTTTGTTTAATTGTTACCGGAGCTGTCAAGTCTTTTTGTACGAGTCTGGAAAAAACTTTTTTGTGTGCAGTAGATGATTATTTACATCAATGAACTTTTCACTTTTTTTTAATTATTACCAGAGCTCTCAAGTACATATATTGAAGTCTGGAAATAAGCTAATATTCATCTTATAGATGTTTATTTTCATCAATGGACTTTTTATGTTTCATATTTTATTTAATTATTACCCGAACTCAGTAGGTGGAGTCTAGTAAAATGCAACTATTATTATTAAAAAAATACCTGGGACAATTGTACGGTGGTTTCATTGCTGGAACTGCTGGCTATTTTACCGTGCACGTTGTGTCGTGATTGTGTCGTCCTCCTCTTTTCTGCTGATTTTTCCTACTCTTCGTGGTGAAGTAATGGAGAAACCGATGCAGAGGCATACCGAGATGCACGATATGTATATACACGTTCACCAACCGACGGAAAATTGTTAAACGGCGCACCAAATTTCCGAACTTCGAATTGCCGAATTGAATGCCGAATCCATATGATAGACAAACAGCTGGATATCAGTCCGTCATATTACTTATATAGTAATCGGAACTTATATATATCCTCGGTATGAACCGATCGCAGCGCTAGCGGGCAAACTTAGAACTTATGCATAATCAAATAAATATTTTTTTCTATTATAGTGCCCAAAGTTCGATTTTCGCACGTATTTGCGTGTGCAAAGTACCACATTCCCACACTTTACTGATCTTATAATTTAGCGTGCAGTAAAGAATTTTTGCGAGCGGTAGAGAAGTTTTGCGTGCGGTAAAGTAGCTCTATAGATATACAGACATGTAGAGTAGACCTGTCAAAATTTTCATTTGTTTTACTTTTCAATCGCTGTTCTTCAGTACGGAAAACGATAGTTGTAGATTAATTTTATCTAAAATAGTAATGCAATTGAAAATGCACTCGTAAACGTGAATGTGAATGATAATTTAAATTCATTAAAATTTGTCCAAATTGTTAATTGCATTGTAACAATTAATATTAATAATAATTAACAGTAATAACGATAATAAATAATGTATTATATATATTTTTTTAAATTTATTTATTCTATTTATTACAAAATTTTAATTAAAATTAAAATTTATTACATTTACAAATACTATTTTGGGTCGTTATGTTATCTACCGTTAATTGTTGTATATAGTTGTCGAACTTTGCGCACTTAATAGGAAAAATAGTATATGATACTCGTGCGCTGCGTAGGTGTTCCCACATTGCGCGCTCGTATCGTAATGTACTAATTTAGACAACTCAGAGATGTTATTAAAAATTCTAGCTCCACAATGACCTTTTCATACGTCTCATGGAGTTGTAAAAAAAATATAATCGTAATCGGTGGAAAATTGAGAGCCTACAGTTCCGAATAAAGGGTGCCCAAAATGCAGCGGCATCTAACTTTTGTTTAGAATCCCCTTATGGTATAGATATGAAATGTGGACGTTTTGCTTAAAAAATAATAAATTGAAAATGGAGGACATAACATGGAAATACAAATGTCAAGCGCTTCGAAAAACATCCTTGAATCCTTTTAGCTTCAAGTCTTGTAGAGTTATTTCAAAATTTATTAATTTTAAAAATTCGGGTAACTCAACCTACCACCCCAGCTTGTCCCAGTCCGCAGTTCGTTGGGGTAAAACCGCCATCGAGCACTGGAGGTCACATGGGCCTCGATTCTCGGGCGAGGAAGGTGAGGATGCCGAAGACTTCCTCACCAAACTCGTAGAGTATAGCTCGAGCCGTGACCTCACAGAGGACGACCTCCTCCGTGCCCTCCCAGAAGCTTTCAGAGGCGCCCTAGCCTGGTTCCGAGTAGAACGGAACAGCTGGAGCTCCTACCCTGGCTTCGTGCGATATTTTCGGGATGCTTATGGGCAACGAAGCCCCGAAGCCAGTATTAAACGGGAAATTACGCTACGGACCCAAGGGCCGGAAGAACCCATTCGAGAATATATAGTGGCATTAAGAAGCCTATTTAGATTACTTTCGGTTCCCCCTTCAGTTGACGAACAGCTGGACATTTGTGTCCAGAACTTGAGGCCCGGCCTCGCAAAGCACATACGCCGCGAATCCGTACAAGACTTTCCGGATTTGCTGCGCCAAGGCCGCCACGTCGAGAGTGTAGCGAGACAGGAAAGATCTTACCGACCCCCTCCACCCGCTACACAGTCGGTCTACCCGGCTTTCGCCTACTCTCCAAAGAGTAAGAAACAGAGAGACAAATTAGCCGCTACTACCCCCGCGTCCCCCCCGGCACAGCCTAAGGGAAAGGGTGGAGATTCACCTTCACCCCCACCACCCGTGGCTGACGCATCTCCACTTCTGCGCGCCACATCGGTCCCGGTATCGCGCCCAAAACCCCCGAAGGTGTCGGCCCCGCTCCGACGCCCTTCACCACCGACCTCCCCGACTCCTCAGTTCTCGCGCCCGAAGCGAATTCCTCCATATCGGAAGTCGCGCAATCCACCCCTCCCCTCAGCCCTAGGGGTTCACCCAGCCCCAGCCCGATGGTCCGCTGTTACAACTGTAAACAGACGGGCCACATTTATCGCGAATGTCCTCACCTCCTCGGCTATTTTTGCCGAGTGTGCGGTTATCCGGGGCGAACGAGCAACGATTGCCCCGTCTGCACACGGAAACGTTCGGGAAACTACTAATGGGAGGGACAGAGTCCCCAAGGCCCCCCCCCATAATAGTTTCAAACACCCGAACACCACAGACTCCCGAGGGAAATCGATTCCCTCACCCGCGACACCCCAATCCACGAAGTCTCACCGGTTCCCCCGGTCACCCCCTTGTGGATACACATCGGAACCCTTCGCGTCCGTAGAGTCAATTCCCCCTTCCGCGTCCCTGTTGGACGCTGATCCGCGTCCATTCATTACGTTGATGTTGCTTGGGACCCAGATACGAGCCCTAGTAGACACAGGCGCTTCTAAGTCGTATCTGGGGGTTACCTACAAAAGACTTGTGGCCCCCTTTCTAAAAAAGACAAGCGAGCAAGTCCGAGTCGCGGACGGATCTTCAATCTCCCTCGCTGGCTTAGTAACCCTCGGAATCACCCTTGATGAACAAATAGAGAACTTGGAGATCCGAGTTGCGCCCCTCGATTACGCATGCGTACTGGGCATGGACTTTTTGCATCTATTTCGTATAAAGCTAGACACGGAAAATGGAACGTGGACTAGTGGTAGCGGGAAAACTAGAGCATTAGAGGAAAAAGAGGTTTCGGCCAACGCACATGCCTCGTACGACTGCGTAGGATTGATCGCCCCGTCCCGAGAAGCCCACCCCCGTTTAAAACGGCTTCTCAATCGGTTATACCCCCCTGGACGCACCCCCTCCCTAGGTGTAACTCACCTGGCGGAGCACCACATAGACGTCCAACACCACCCCCCAATTCGTCAAAAATCCCGACTCCTGTCCCCTTACATGCTCAAGGTCGCACAGGACGCCGTCGATGAGATGGCCCGAGAGGGTGTCATCGAACGAGCGGAAAGCCCTTGGTTGAGCAACCCAGTGATAGTAAAGAAGTCCAACGGCATGTTCCGCTTTTGCGTGGACTTCCGGGACGTCAATAAAATCACCCGTAAGGACGCCTACCCCCTCCCCTCCATGGACAGAATACTGGCTGGACTGAGTCGCGCTCGGTGTATCACCACGCTAGATCTCAGTCAGGCTTATTTTCAGGTCCCCGTTGCGCCCCAGAGTCTACCCATCACGGCCTTCGCAGTTCCAGGCCGTGGACTCTTCCAATTTAAACGTATGCCCTTTGGCCTTACCAACGTCCCCGCCACCTTCCAACGGCTAGTGGATCGCCCCATTGATTCTGCGTGGGAACCCCACGTCTTCGCATATCTAGACGATATCATCATCGCTACGGACAATGAGGAGGACCACTTCCGTTATCTAGAAGTCGTATTAACCTCCCTCAAACGCGCTGGTTTGGAGCTAAATCTAGAGAAAAGCGAGTTCTTCCGGGAAGAGGTCAAATACCTTGGCTTCGTGCTCAATAAAGACGGCTTGAAAACCGACCCGGAGAAGACCGCCCCCATTTTGGAATTTCCCCCACCTACCAACGTCAAGCAGCTCCGCCGCTTTTTGGGAATGGTGGGGTGGTACTCCCGTTTCCTCCCAAATTTCTCCCATGATCGCGTTCCTCTGTCGCAGCTTTTGACCAAAGGCACCCCCTGGACCTGGGGAGAGGAGCAACAGAAAGCGTTTGAAGCGCTACGTGACTCTCTCACCCACACCCCCGTATTGAAACGCCCCGATTTTGGAATCGAGTTCACGATCCAGACGGACGCGAGCGATTTCGCCCTCGGTGCCGTGATTACCCAGGAGGTCAATGGAGAGGAGCACCCGATTAGCTTCGCTAGTCGCATCCTCACCAAAGCCGAACGGAAGTACACGGTCACCGAGAAGGAATGCCTCGGCGTCCTCTGGGCGGTGAAAAAGTATCGTCCGTATATAGAGGGAGCGCACTTCAAGGTCATCACCGACCATCATAGCCTGAAGTGGCTCCGGAACTTGCGTGACCCCTCCGGTCGACTAGCCCGATGGGCATTAGCTATGCAGGCGTACGACATGGAGATAACGCATCGCGCAGGTGCCCTCAATGTTGTACCCGACGCATTATCCCGCATGTACGAAAATGTGGAAGAAGCCCTTGGCGCCATAGGAGATGATGCAGACCCCTGGTATACCCAAAAGATATCGAATAATAGAGAATTCCCCTCGAAATACCCCAACTGGCGGATTGAAGATGGTAGAATTTATTACCATCTCCCGCACCCCGTTATTGAGTCAGCAGTGACCGATCAGGACGCCTGGAAGCTGGTCATACCCGCCCCGTCGCGTCCACGTGCCATGAGCGATGCCCATGATTGTCCCCAATCCGGTCATCTTGGCGTGGACAAGACCTACCATCGCCTAATTCAGGATTTTTATTGGCCCGGAATATTTCAGGATGTTTCGCGTTACGTATCCCGATGCCCTTCGTGTCAGAAAGTTAAGGTTTCCCAACAAGCCCCCCCTGGCCTAATGACCGAGAGAACAACAGAAGGTCCATGGATGACGGTTAGCTCCGACATCATGGGGCCGTTTCCCCCAAGCAAGAAGCAAAATCAATTTGTAGTCGTATTTCAGGACATGTTCACGAAATACGTCGAGGTGAAACCCCTTCGCGCGGCTACTGGTCCCGCGATTATGGATGCTTTTGATAGTCTAGTAATAAACCGATGGGGTTGCCCGAAATATTTTCTGACGGACAACGCGAAACAATACGCTAACAAGCATATATCTTCTCACCTCGCGGATTTAGGTATCACCCCCACCCCTATCCCGCCATACCATGCACAGGCCAACCCGGTCGAAAGAGTCAATCGAACTCTTAAAACGATGATGAGCGCGTTCGTATCGCATGACCATCGTGACTGGGACGTGCATCTCCCCGAATTAGCATTTGCCATGAACACTGCTGTTCATTCCTCCACACAAATGACCCCCGCGTTCCTGAACTATGGTCGTAACCCGGTCCCCATGATAAACCTGCGCAAAGATATTCCCCCTCCCCCCTTGTCCCTTCCTACCAACCCTGAATTTTGGTGCGACCGCATGAAGCGATTGCCCCTCATTCATGACTGGGTACATCGCAACCTGGAGCGGGCGGCGACACGCCAGGCTCAGTACTACAACCGCAACCGGCGCGAAGTAGAATACCGAGTCGGCGACCTCGTCATGCGCCGCGTGCGTTTCCTCTCCTCTAGTGCCCAGAAATTCGCCGCGAAGCTCGCGCCAATGTTCAGCGGCCCCCACCGAATTCTTCGAATTATCTCCCCAGTAGTCTACGAACTGGATGACCCAGACAGCCGTAGACACCCAAGAGCCCATATCAAAGACTTAAAAGCCTACCACGCTCCGGAGGATGAGCCCCCTCCAGGAAGCTCCAAAAATGTAAAGGACCCCGTGGATCTCGAACCTGTACGACGAGACAGTGAACCCCCGTGCTCAACAGCCCCTACACCCCCCACAGAGCCCCCAGTACCCCAAGAGGGTGTCGCCCCACGTCGCCGTGGTCGACCCCCAAAACACCGACGCAGTAACCCCCCCCCCCCCCCCCCACCTCCGACGGAGAACAGTTGGAGCCCCGAAACGGCTAGGGAATCATGGACCAGAAGTACCATGTCGTCGGGGGCGCCCACGAAATCCTCCGGGACCGCCAGTAAAAGCTGCCCCGGGGCCCATGTTTGAGCGGCGACCGGGCCTAAGGCCACGCCGAAATTAAGAACCTATGGCCCCTGGAACATCAACGGCCGCTTTCATGTCGGCCCGTCACCAGACGCGGAGGGGCAAGCGTAATTAAATAATACATGGTGGTCGATGCATGACTACATCGATCCGATTTTGATATCACTGTAATTTCACCGTTTAGTAAAACTTAACGTTAATATAACAGAATTCATTCGTGTTGTCCTAGAAAAGAGAAAGAAGTTTGAAATAACCGATAAGGGAGTAGGATACCTGACCGGCGTAAGGTCAACTTAACCGGTCAACAACACGCCCGTATAGTGGATTAGATCTAGGTTAGGCCTGATAGGCGGGGCACTGTTGTGATAGATGGCCCCGACGGTCGCAACTCCAACCACACCGTTCCGCTAGTGTCACCTTATTGGCATCTTGACGTGCGCTACTACGTAAGTAGGGTACAAACTCTTGTGGCCCCTCATGGGGACTCCGGTCGCAAGACCGGAAACCCAAAACCTCCCTTGCACGTCCCCGCCGACACCGGCGACCCCGCTGCCTCCGGGCGGCTCGCTTGGGAATTAAAAGTTTTTTTCTATACTATATTTCAGCCCGATACATCAGAAGTTTTTGAGTCCGTAAAAATCACATTAAAAGTGCAAGAGCAGTAATAGTAATCCATACAGACTTCACCCCAACCCCAAACACATGTTAAGTTCTGTATCCCTTTCTGTTACAGATCAAGAAAGCATGGACAAGGAAAGAAAAACGAAGTGGGCACGCGTTTCCTTCCGAGTAGTATGCCCGCTATGGGCAGGCAGGACGGTAATTCCTCCTCCCTCACCTCCTGTCCCTCCCCCCGAACTGGAGTCCACCTCCCAGTTCCCTCCGCTCCCAGTGAGAGCACCCCGACCCCCCCCCCCCCCCGGAGTGGGAGCCCCTGTCCCCGTAGACGAGACACCTGTCTCTCCGGGAGCGGGGTCAACCACTCCGACGGTGGAGGACACCCCCTCCCCGGGGGCGAATGCAACCAGCCCCGCGGACGAGACCGCTGTCTCTCTTGGAAAGGAGGTATTCGCTCCAACGGTGGAGATCACCCTATCCCCTGAAGGGGCCGAAGCCCCCTCGACGGTGGAGACCTCTGTCTCCCCGGTGGTAGGTGAAGGCACCCTGATGGTAGCAGCCCGTCCCCCCCTTCCGGGAGTCGGCAGTGCCACTCCGACGGTAGACTGCCCCCAGCCCCCAGTCCCGGGTGAGGTCACCCCCATGGAGGTATCGTATGCCTACCCCGAGTCGGGTGAAGATGCCTCCATGGGTGGGGCACCCGAGGATTGGGGAATGGCGGCTGCAGCCCCCTTTGAGGAACCCCTGGCCCCTAGAAGATTGGAGTACGCCACTCCTACCTTGGAGAATCCCGTACCCCCGAACCACCCAGGCCTACGGCCGTTGGAGTTGGGTGGTCGGCGCTTCCGGGACGCGTCCCCAGGACGACCTCCGCTGCGTCGGCCCCACCTCACGGCGGAAGAGGCCCTACGGCCGTCCAAGGAGACCCTCGGGCCTAGCATTTCCGGTCCGACCACCTCCAGCCCTTCCCGCCCCCAGCTCTCTTTACAGGAGTACTGCGAGTGGCGGTGGGAGTTGGAGCGTGAGAGGCGGATGCTAACGAGGGGACCCGAGGACATTCCGAATCCCCTACCCCAAGCCCCGCCAAGGCCCCGATATTTCCCCTACCCCCCTACCTCAAGGTGTAGAGCCCAGTCCCCCCTCGAGTTCGTGCGGGCCGCACCACCCGAACTGCCGAACCCCAGCTGGCCGCGCCCCCCTCGCGCCGCAACGTCCGCAAGGCCGGACCCTGGCCCTTCTTGCACCCGAAACCCGTCGACTGCAAAAGTCCCCCGACTCGAGACCTCACCTCCCACCCCCGGCGAAGAGGGCCAAAAGAAGAAGCCCCGCAAGAAGAAGCCCCCTAAACGGGGGAAGGTCGCCCCGCGCCCACTTATGTCGGTCGTGATTCCCCCGGAGGTGCCTCAACAGTTTACCCCCTTGAGGCCCCTTATGGAGATTCCGGTCGCCAGACCGGAACCCTAAAAACCCCCGCGTACGTTCCCGCTAAGACGTTCCCGGTGAATCTGCGGTCGCGGGAACCGGCAAACCCCCCACCCTCAACCGCACGAACTCAAGAGGGAACTCGCAGGGCTGCTAAGAGAGGCTTGAGTGCGCCCCCCCCCCCCCCCCCCCAGACCGCACTGGCGGGCCCGGCGCCCTCGCGGCCTCCTGGCGGTTCGCGCGGAAGCAACCCCCGAGCGACAAGGTGTCACCGATCGACCCCTTGGCAGATCCTTCACGGTGGATGCCGCGGTTCCCTCGCGTGTCGAGAGTGTCCCGGAGCTCAGGATCACCTTCCTCAATCCTTTTTTTTATGATCAGTTTTATTAAGTCGGATACTCGTCCGTCAGTCGCCGGTAAAGCGCCTGAACGGCATTACCGTCACTTGCTCGGTTGCGCGTTCCGCCGGGAGCGTCACCACCTCCCGAGCACTCGAAACGCCCGAGCCCCTCTTTCTCCTGGCTGTCCCTCTCGGCAGCGCAGGAGGTATCACCCGATAGTAGGAGCCATCGTGGCCGTCGAGAAGGGACACCGCCCCTCTCTGACGCGCCTCCACTCATTCGGCAGTAGCCGTCCAGCTCTTGCCACCGCAAAGCTGCATTCTAGCAGCGTGGCTATCTTCGATTGCGTCACAGAACGCCTCTCTCTCTCTCTCTCTCTCTCTATCGCAGCATGTAAGCCGCCCGAGACGAAGACGGAGGCGACTTCCCCGACACCGCGAGTAGGTGGGGAAAACCCCGTTCGGACCCCGCTCTCTAATTCCCCCGTATCACCCCCGGTGATTCTCCGCTCCTGGTCACTGGAGATGCGCGTACGGTTCCCGCGCGCATCTACCAGCGCTATCGGCTCCCACTTCTCACTTCGTTTTCGGACGCGATCGAGGAAGGACCCTAAATTAGTGTGTGCCAAATTTCACCAGAAATAAAACCAAACCCCGTGTGTTAGAGCCGCGTGTCATCCCGATTAGCCAGCGTAACACGCGAACATTGTTTTTTGTTCGGTAGAGACCTCGGAGTCTCACACTGGGAGTGTTAATCGAGGAGACTCCCAGTGGACGTGGGTGAATCCCGAGCCGCCGATATCGGACCAACGCCGAGGCACCCCGCTATTCGACGCCGCCGACGCCACCAGCCGCCGCCGCTGCCAGCTGCCGACGCCGAGGACTTCGTCGTCGTCGCCGTTGTGGCCATCGCCACCCCCGCATCTGTAAGTCCCGGGATCCCCGGTCTCTGTTCCTTTAGTGTATCCGCGTACCATTCTTCTCGTTGTTTTTGCGACCAAAAATTCCGCGCTCTCGTTTTACGCTTCCGGTCATATTCATCTGTAATCTGCCGTGTAATTCTGCCGTCGAGTGATTTTTGGAGTCCGCGACCACGCGTGTAAATCTTCTTTTGTGAAAAATATAAGTATTCAATGATCCGTGTGTAATTCAAAATTTTATTTCGTAACCTGCCCCATTCCTACGGAACAAGGAGCGGATTATAAGCATGTTAAGATTGACCATATTACTCCGGCCATGCGTAGGTCTGGCTGGTTCTATCATATCTTGTTCTACTATCATACCTAATCCCTTACACTATGTCTCGTATAATAGCTTCTGAATCCTCGGACAATCTTTTCCATCGACTTGTGATGCTAGGACATAATCGCGACAGAGCTCGGAATACAATTGCTTTTACATTAAGATATCCCACAATGCGAACAGCTAAAGCTTCCGGATCCTTCTCTGCGGCTGCTGCTAATGTCTCTAGCAAACTTCTATTAGCTATAAGATTGCGAGTTTATAATGTTAACTCTTTTTTATACTTGTGCAAACCGTTACCTGATCAGCCAGTATTAAGAATCAATTCTTCCTACTCGATTTATCATGCGTATACTTTCTCATTTATTCTTTCGTAACAAAAAAAATATATAATTTTTATTTATTTATTAATAACGCTATATGTATTCTATACAACGTATGAAGCCATTAAGTAATATATTGTAATCACTGAGCCAGGTTGTAAAACAGCTTCTCGCTGTGTCTAGCCCTTTCGACATTATTAGTCCAATAAAGACATTATTATCATTATTATTGTATGTAAACTAAAAATTGAAAAATATAAAAGCGCTGCATAATGAAGGTGCAGAAAATTAGTATTCCAATGAATTCTATTCATCATAATTTCATAAAATTGCACCAGACGTAAAATTGTTTGTGAAGATGAATTTTGTAAGAATGTAATTTTACATGTTTTAAATTCCTAAGAACTACATTAGTTCATTCTAAGCTACTACGCTCCATTTCTAATAGATAATTTAAGACTTTCTAAGAATGCTGGGGCGACCTCAAATTTATGTTCTTCGTTTGTTTGGGATTGCGGCTGTCTAGTTTCTTGAAATTGCCGAATAGTCAAAGAAACAGTTCTTTAGAATACCTGCCTCGCTTGTGCAGAAGATAGCATTAAATAACGCCATAACTTCGTCGTACGATCGCTGCCTGTTCCCCCATACCTCTCACCATAAAAGACAAATTCTTTCTTACTATGTTAGAGAAGCCATTTGAAAATAAACTACCAGAGACAGTAGTAAAGAAATACAAAATGTGACAGGCGCCACGAAGGTTGAATATTTGACATGGTTTTGGAAGCATGTAAAGTAAAAGTACCAACAAATAATCGCTTGCCATAATTCCTAGAAGGCCCCCTTGGCATACTAAAGTTACTTGTAATACAAATTGCCCCGTATTTGAAATCAGTATGCCAATATTCAGAGGAAAACATAGGTATATCTCGTTTGTGGAATGCGAGAGAGGGGGGGGGGGGATGGGCTTGACATGACATTTACCATAATACTTTCCAAATGTACGATAAACCGATATTCTCGTTTAAAAAAAAAATAGCCGTGACTGCAGTATGACCTTCAAGATCTTTCTGAATTTACGATGAACAAGTGGGGTTCCTATTTTAAAAAATGTACTTAACTTTCATATGGCGTTCAAGGTCAAATCCAAGATCACGACTGAAGAGACAGAAATTTCTTAAAAATCTTCTCTTCAACATTTTTTCGTAGAATGCCCCCATCAGAAGTTATTTACCTTGACCTTGATATGACAATCAACATCAGGGTCAAGCTCACATACAATAGCCATCAATTAAAAAAAAAATTCATAAATTAAAATGCCTTCCTCTAAAGTTATTCGGGGTTTCCATACTTCTGCCTCACCCTATACAGGGTGTCCCATTTTAATCGCCCACCCGAAATATTTTGAAAAGTAAATGTTTTAGAGAAAAATATTTCAAACAAAGTTGTTCAGAACAAAGGGGGCAATCATTGCACATTATTGGTTCTAACCACGAAGTCAATCTTCAAGGTTATTTGAAGGCGACATTAATTCTTTTAAATGGAAAGTCCAATTTTTGACACCGGATTCGGAAAGAGCCAGAAATTTTACGTCCGAATATGATATTATCGATATTTTGGCCAAGGTCATTTCAAGGTGAAACTTAAATGTTCCGGAACGGCAAAATATCTCAGCGGAAGTACACTTTCGGAGAAAATGTTTCCGACAAACGTTTCAGGATTTTCCCTGACTATTTAATGGTACCATTGTATTTGACCTTGAAGGTTATTTCAAGATCAAGTTTATTTTTTAAATGAAAACCCATATTTTTTTTCATGGATTCGGAAAAAACGAAATTTTATGTTCGGATATGATATGCCTGATAATTTGGTCAAGGTTATTTCAAGGTAAAACTTAAAAGTTCGCGTAACGGAAAATTAACTCAGCGGGAGGTTATTTTCAGGGAAAATTTTCAATACAAAAGTTTAAGGATTTTTCCCTGGCTATTTAATAGCATCATTATCTTTAGCCTTGAACGTGACCTTGAAGGTTACTTCAAGGTCAAGCTTCTCTTTTTAAATAGAAACCACTATTTCTGACACTGGATTCGGAAAGAGCGGGAAATTTTGAGTCCAAAATAGTACTTTATAATTTGCTGATGTGACCTTCAGAAGGTCAAATGTTGAATCGTCCAGCAGCTTTTATTCTTTCTTTAGATTCATGGGCAAACAAATTCTTAGGTAGGACTTAGTGCCGACGAACATTTGCCATTTTCAGCTACAGGACAACTTTCAAGGTTAACACGATTGCGAATTCCGGATGAAAGGCATTTAATTCGAAAAGTCTGCATACCGCTGGTGTTAGCGTCATGCAACATGAACCCCGCGGGGGTCGCACTAACGTTAAAAGAAAAGCTTCCAGATTATTCAACATTTGATCTTCTGAAAGTCACATCAAAAAATTATAAAGTATCATCTTGACGCAAAATTTCCCGCTCTTTCCGAATGCGGTGTCAAAAATAGTGGATCCCATTTAAAAATAAAAGCTTGACCTTGAAATAACCTTCAAGGTCACGTTCGAGGTCAAAGACTATGGTGCCATTAAATAGCCAGGGAAAAATCCTTACACTTTTGTATTGAAAATTTTCCCCCAAAATAACCTCCCCCTGAGTTAAGTTTCCATTACGGGAACTTTTAAGTTTCACCTTGAAATAAGCTTGACCAAATTATCGGCCATATCATATTCAAACGTAAAATTTCCCGATTTTTCGAAATCCGGTGTCAAAAATAGGACTATACATTAAAAAAAATTAATGTCACCTTTAAATAACCTTGAACATTGAGCTCAAGGTCAGAACCAATAATGAGCAATGATTCCCCCTTTGTCCTGAACAACTTTTGTTTAAAACATTTTTCTCTCAAACATTTACTTTTCAAAATATTTCGGGTGTGGGATTAAAATGGGACACCCTGTATATTGTAACTACCCCCCCCCCCCAAAAAACGAACCTCGAAATTAAGACGTGTCGGCACCGCTAGTAACCGCCCACTACAAAACGTAAAGCCAAGCGAATTAAGTGGGATACTAATACTCAATACTCAGAATACATAAGTCTCCGAACAATAACAGAAAAAAAGGAAATAAAACCTTAACCGAAATATGTTTGGACCCGACGATTATATTAAATAGCACATAATAATATGCTATCTGGAACACGCATATAATTCCGATTAAACTATCAAAATATTGGGTTGCCCCCTAAGAGGCGGGTGCCTCTTTGCTTGTACTATCCTTTGGATAATTTGGGCGTTTTAGTTGTTTTTTTACACCGCCAAGGTGCCCCAGGCCTAGAATTTATAGGGTAAAGTATAATTTTCATAATGTTATGTACAAATATTGCAATATTACCGAGATAGGTAAAAGTCGACTCCAGCCGCTGTCATGGACTGCACAAGAATAACCACAGTTCCTCCACGGTAGAAATATAGAAGCCACAGTAATTTAAGCATTAGCGCGGTGGGGAGGGGGGGGGATAACCGATATGAACCAATCGGAAGGTGCCTAGATGAAAAGATGCTTTCTTTTGTGCACATTTTTGCAATCGCATTGCTTTCGTTAAATGCAATTAATGCAATTAGTGTCTCATGTGCATTTTTGCAGCAATATTGCATCGTTTTATATTTTTGCAATCATATTGCTTTTGTTAAACACAATTTGTGCAAGTAGTATCTTCTGTGTATAACTGCCCTCTGTTTTATGAATTTTGAATTATTTATATCGCATTCTGCGTGTCAGCAAACTCGGTGCATTATCATCACTTTATATTCACGTAATTAATTGTTTCTTAATTTAGCTGCAACATGGGCACTAGTGACGATAGTAGTGTATGACAACTCGATCTAAAAGTTAGATTAGTACCGTATTAGTGCAATGATTGTTTTTTATACAAAATACTCGAGGCGGCTTATTCAGATGCTGCATTGGGAAATATCGGCGACAGGTGCGGTGGATCCATCGACCGCGGAATATTTCGATTTTATATTCGAATGCAACGAAATGATATATCGCAATACCATATCAATCCTGGAAAATCTGGCTACATCCATGCCACCGAGACATACGATACTCGAGCCTGGAGCCGCGAACCGACCTACTCCGGCCAATTTACCAACCATTCTTTTGGCTACTGAGAGTGTGTGGACGCGCATGCCTTTTGAACGTTTTTATCTTCTGAGCCTTAAGTCTGAAGTGCGTGTTTAACCTGCAAGTTTTAACGTGTCACGTGTTCGTGACATAAATCAGGGTCTGTTGCGCACTTTTCAGCGCGCATCTAGTGTCCTGGTTTCCGCTGCCACGTCCACTGATACTCCGCTGGCTGCTAGTCCGCCCCATCTCCTCCAGAGGCAGCACGTCCTGGGAGCCTCGCATGTCCGAAGAGGGGACTCCCTCACCATCCAGCCTAGATTCGACGCCTACTGCCGCAGTGATTCGCACTAGGGACGAGCCTTCCGCCCGCCTCAACCCATTACTCCTGTGCCGGGTCGGTCATCGACTGCTCTGCGATGGCGGCAGCTTAGTAGCCCTGCCCAAGCTCCCATCATGCGCTACTACGAATTGTCAAATTCCAAGCATCTGCTGTCGCCCGAACTTTTCACGGAGCAAACTAAGGGCACAATTCAACCTGCTAAAATAAGGTCGCGCTCTTCTGTACTGCAAGATTCTTCCCAATCAATTACCAGCTGTGAAATGGATGCCGATACTATACAGAAGTTGCAGGATAGCATTATTGGTGCGCTGTCAACCAGAATTGACGCTGTTAATAATAAAATAGATGTTGTTAACAATAAAATTGAAGATTCAACTCTCGAGCGTAAAACTGAATCCAACCATTATCTTAATGCTTTCACCACATTCAAATCCGAGGTTATGAGTGAACTAAGTGGCCTTAAGAAAACGATCGAGGAAAAAGATGAGGAAATTAAGAGATTAACGGCTAGAATCGAGTCTCAGGACAAATCTGCACGCAAAAAAAACATTATTATAACAGGCTTCAAACTAACCGAACATGTTACTGCTGCAGTCGAACATTTTTTATTGACCAATTTTGAGCTTGAAAATGTAGTGGACATTGCCTACGTTCTTAAAAAGGAGCCCCCCACCATCTTGACGGAACTAAAAGCACCGCCGTGTACAAATTGACGGTGACTGGCACAGATGGTCCGATAACCTGGACAAATTTATCAGCGACGAAAAGTTGGCAGTCGGCAAGCCTCCCAAAACATTTGCTCAGGCACTTCACCCACGGGCTTCGTCATCAAAAAACGTCTACCAACCGCCCACGTAAGCAAGACCGTGGGTGGTTGTCGGTATATTCCAGTGCTTGCACACCGCTTATTGCCTCAGCCTTCACCGACGGCCTTCTTGTCTTCCCAGCGGTATGTATATATTTTCATTCTGCACCAGCTCCTACCATCGAACTTTCTATCCTCTTCTGGAATATCCACGGCCCGCTAAGCCTATCTACAGTCAATGTCACGGCTGCGACTATTTTGAATTTTTCGGAAACCTGGAGACCTGATGACATTGCTCTTCCGCTTCTCCAAGACCATCTCTTCGTCAACTCTCCCTCCGTCCGGGATGGCGCTAGGGCTAGGATTAGTGGAGGTCTACTTTCGACAATTCCGAGGCGGGGTTCCCCCGAGGTTCTAGAGGTCATCGCCAATTGGATCTTTTCAGTTATTGAAACGTTTCCGTCCCACTTAATTTTAGGCTCCTTTTACTTTTCTCATAAGTTCTTCTCACTTTATCCACAAGCTATTTTTGTACTTGGCGGTGAGTTCAACTCCTGGATGGGCTCCCTGGATCTCGACTGCGATTTTTCCGATTTGTTTGCCAGCACGTTTCTCCATTGTGATCGGCGTTCGTCCATCCCAAGAACAAACCAGAGAGGTATATTACTTTATAACTTTATGCGGGATAATAATCTGGTTCGGTTGAATGGTCGCACGAGCGCTGATTTTCCGGCCGGTTTTACCTTTTTGAGCGAGCAAGCAATCGGGTTTTTGGAGGGGCCGTTCGACGGTTGATAACATTTTCACCTTAATAGCAGCTGCGCAGATACTTCTCAGACATCGAGCTGGGAAATGTTACGCTCTGTTCGTTGATTTCAGGCGCGCATTTGATTCCGTCTCCCACGATCTCTTGTGGCAGAAATTGTACGCTTACAGCTTAAGCGCCAAACTTATTCGTTTACTCAAAGCAATGAATAGCAAAGCCACAGTTATGACTAACAGCGGTGAAACACCTTCAGACTCGTTCAGGGTGATGGCGGGTGTTCTCCAGGGCGAAATTTTAAGTCCGTTTCTTTTTATTTTATTTTTAGCCGATATTCCCACATTTTTTCGGGACCGTGGTGTGAGAGGCATTGACTATACGCGTCTCTTTGATCTTTTGCTGTTGCTCTTTGCTGATGATATGACGATTTTTGCCTACTCACCTGCCGACCTTAGACTTAAGCTCCGAAGTCTTGACGAGTACTGTAATTTAAATGGCCTAACGGTGAATATCAAAAAACTGAGATAGTTATTTTCCGGAAAGGTGGTCGTCTTGAAGCAAACTCGAGTCAATTCTATTTCGCAGGAAGGACGGTGGAAATTGTTCCAACTTACCGCTATCTGGGCATTTTAGTCTCATCATCGACAAAGGGTCTCAAAGCGGCCGACGACGCAATAGTGAGAAGGTGGCAAGCGACTGCCTCTGTCCTTGCCATAACAACCTCGGCAAGGGCGGACGCGTGGTCCGGTGCTCTTAAGCATTACCAAGCTATGATCGCGTCCGTGCTGCTCTACGCTGCCCCATGCTAGGCCTTACAATATTTCGACCGATTGGAAGCAACTAAAGTCGAGTTTTTTAAGCGCCTTTACTGTTTGCCTAGGAAAACACCTGCCTACCTTGTACGCCTAGCACTCGGGCTCTATCCAATTTCGGTGGAGATTACTAAACGTGCGATGTCACTAGTTGTACGTTTCTTGAAGCAACCCCCTTCCAGTTTACCATGTATGGGTTTCTTACGTATAGCCGAATTAAGCCAAGGGCCAGACATCCCAGATGCTTACAACTGGGTCTCGCAAATAAGGGGCGTTATGTGCTCTCCACTCTATGCCGATCTGTGGACCAATTTGACAGCGGACCTTTGGGAAGCTAACCTAGAGCAAATCTGCCAGCATTTTGCGCATCAACAGCGTACGAACGATGTCCAACGATATTATAATTCTGCGTCTATCCAATTTCCGATATTTAAAGTGTTCTTCGACTGTTTTGTTAATGAATATCCAAACCGATGTCCCATATCTTACGTGCGTGTTAAAATGCAATTGAGAACGGCCACTCGCTACTCGTATACTTTTACCCTCGACCGCGTCCATTACAGCTTTGACCCGGCTGCCATCTGTCCCCTTTGTAATTTCGATGCCTCTGACTCTCTTTACCACTTTTTAAGTGACTGTCCTCAGACTAAGTCGTGTCGACCTCCAATTTGCTATCTTTCTTAGTTGCTACGCAGGATTTAGAGGCATCGAAAATGCTGTATTTTTATGTTAAAAACTGCTTTAAACGGAGAGCGTTCTTACTGAACCCCTAGACTGTAGCATAAGTTTCTTTTTTGCTATGTACCTTAGGTTATAAACCTGCTTAACACACGCTTATATTTTTGTATTTTTACAGATATGCCGCTTTTCTGTCCTGCCGAATTGTAACTCCTTCCCAACAGAATATGTATTTTCTTGTATGGGAATAAATATTATCTATCTATCTATCTATATAAAATGTATGGATATTTGCGCGTTCGGTACCAAGAATGAAATGAACCGTTGTTTTTAAAATAAATTAATTATGTTACGATTATTTAATAAATCAAGGGATGATATGCTTCCGGTAATTTGAATATTTCAAACCGATTGTTAATGGTATTTTGCTCTTTTTTAATTAAATAGTTGTCTAGTGGCATCTTTTTCTTCAGTTATTTCCCTTAGCGAGAATTATCGTGTTTTGATCAACTAGAAAGAACATTATAAGCCAGTGCTCCACTATAAAAAGCGGATTCCTCTTACTTTATCAAATAGGCTTAAATCGGAACTTGATAGACTGGTATATGATGAAATTGTCACACCTGATTGGGTTAATAATTTACAAATAGTCGGATATCCAAATGGAAGTTTACGCATTTGCCTCAATCCTAAGCCATTGAATGAATGCATTAAGGGGGGGGGGCGGTATGCTAATTAAATTTTTTTTTGGCCATTTTTGGTTTAACATCTCAAGAATATTCAGTGAAAATTTCAAGTCGATCGGATGTAAGGAAAAGAAGTTATGAACGTTTGAACGACCATTGCTCGGAGCCGTATTTCTCTACCTGCTCGATCGGTGTGCGGCGCGCTGACGGACGCTATTGTATTCATTTCTAATCCCTAAATCCCTTTATTGTGGAAAGCGCCTTTTCAGGTAGCCAAGTGTGCATTGAAATCATGGTATATACATCAGTTGCTCGCTGTATGTCGTGTTAAACGTTATAAAGTAGTCGAAAAACTTGACTGCTTTATCGCTCGAGTTCGTTGAATTTTCGGGCATTTTGAACTGTGTTTGTGTTTGAACTGTTACTGAGTGTATTTATTATTATTAAAAATGCCTCGAAAAGTGACTAGAGATGATCGTAAATACGGTAAAAAGTATTTGAACCGAAAAAAAAAATATTACCACCACAAAAGCGTAAAAACGATGAAGTAACAGCTGGCAGCTCGTCGTCGAAAAAAATTTAAAATAGTCCCGCAATTGATATAGAAGAAGATCTCCAAAAACATTATAGGATAATAGATTTTGTGTTGGTTTTTTCATCAATCTCTAGTGTAGTGAAATGTAAAAAGTGTGATGGAGAAATCAATTTCACTTCATGCAAAAAAGGACTCGGCTTTAATATCAAATTATCATGCAAAAGCTGTGAAGCGTCTAATTATATTCCATCTTCCACAAGAATAGATTCCGGAAAATATGATGCCAATTTAAGATTCGCTTTTGCAATGCGAGTATTAGGCTTAGGCTTAGCCGGGTGCAATAAATTATGTAGACTAATGGACTTGGCCTGTGCTTTTTTAACGAAAGGAGTATATAATAAGTATGTAGATGAAATGTGTGAATGTACAACAAATGTTGCCAAGAAGTTTTTTGCATTGGCCGTAGAAGAAGAAAAAGAAGAAATGTGTAAAAGGCATAATTTAGAAGAAATAACAGAAGTTACTGTATCAGGTGACGGAACATGGAAGAAAAGAGGGTTCTCGTCGTTATTTGGCGTTGCTTCTCTCATTGGATTGCATACTGGCAAAGTATTTGAAATTTTAGTAAAAAGCAGCTTCTGTCAACGATGTAGGACTTGGAAAAATAAATCCAGTACTGCTGAATATGAAGAGTGGCACGAAGAACATGTTACAAGCGGAGAATGCAAAGCCAACCACGTCGGACCGTCTGGAAACATGGAGGTAGCAGCGATTGTAGAAATGTTCAAACGATCTTTAGAAACTCTTGGGGTGAAATATCGTAATTACATTGGAGATGGCGATTCCAAGACCTACAGCGGCGTTATTGACGCAAACCCTTATGGTGAAGATTTTTTAATAAATAAAAAGGAATGCGTAGGCCATGTACAGAAACGCATGGGAACGCGCCTGCGTGGTCTGGTAAACAAGTCAGTAGCTGTTACAACAACCAAAACAGGAAAAACCATAAAAAAAAAATTCCTGTATGGAAAAGGACAATTAACAAGCAAAATGATAGACAAATTAACTGTTTACTACGGATTGGCCATTCGACGCAATTCCGATTCAGTTCAGAAGATGAAAAATGATATATGGGCGACATACTACCACTACAGTTCAAACGACAAAAACCCACAGCACGAGAAATGCCCGAGCGGCGAAGATTCCTGGTGCGAGTGGCAAAAAGCTGCAGCTGCAGGTGCTTTAAAATCGTTCAAACACAGCTATGAAGCCCTTCCTTCTACGGTTTTGGAAGCCATGAAGCCAGTTTATGAGGACTTGAGCAAGGACGCACTATTGCAGCGATGTCTTGGAGGTTTCACTCAAAATAATAACGAGAGCCTAAATCAACTGATATGGAAAATCTCTCCAAAGGCATACAGTGGAACCTCTACAACCGTCCAAATTGCAGCAAATGTAGCTGCTTGTATCTTTAATGAAGGTTCTATTGCCCTGTTGGCCTTCATGAAAGAAATGCACATCGGTACAGGCCCCAGCTCTAATGAATGGGCGCGAAAAATTGACGACTTGCGCATTTCCAGAGCAGACGAGAAAGCAGCCCACGACAGCAAAGAAGGGAGAGTTTCGCGAAGGCAAACCCAAAAAGATGCTCTGGACCTTCTTGATGAAAGCGCCTTACTGTATGGACCTGGTATCGACGATTCTGTGCGAGTATAAAAGAATTATCCACTTTTATTTCGAAATTTTTAGTGTCAAAAGTTTAAAGCGTTTTTCTCAAACTTGCCATTTTCGAAGTCGGTGATCACGATTACTCAAAATCTACTCGATCAATCGTTCTGAAATTTGGCACACTGCTTCTTAACAATATTTACCAGGTAACGCTGGGAGTTTTTTTTGATTTTTTAAAAATTGTTAATTCCACAGTAAGAAATAACTCGACTTTTTGCACCAAAAATCAGAATTTTGGCTTCAAAGTGCTATTAAAAATTCAAAAATTAAAAAAAAAAAATCCTCCCAGCGTTACCTCGAAAATCATCTCCTTTTACGAATGCATTTTCATTTTTTGTTTCAGATGAATTTTCGAAGAGTTATGTTGATCACCGCCAAACAACTTTTTTTATGAGAGCCTCCGGAAATTCGTTGTCACTCGCGTATTTTTCTATATCTTTCTATGAAAATTTCGCGAATTAATCTTTAAATGTTGTACTATTACATGGAAATCGAATAAATAAAATAACATTACACGTTTCGCCAAAAAAAATTCCTAAAAACATGCCTTTTTTCCTTGGAAATTAGCATACCCCCCCTTAAACTTGAACATTTCTTAATACCCATAATTAAAGATCTCACGTCAGGTGATTTTTACGGACAATCAACACGCTTTTCACTAATCCTGCTATTATTCGAAGACATTCGGATGAGCTGAATATCAGTTGAATACCGGGAACTTTTCAATTATTTCACAAAAAATAGACCGAAAAAGAAGGGTTTTGGGTTACCTGGCCGGGGTGTCGGGATTGGGTAGCATAGAATGACCCGTTCAAAAGGCTTCCTATTGTTGGACAACTCATGGGTGTCAACAATGGCATCGATTTCTCTGCGAATCGCGTCGATCTGGGCCGCATTGGCTACACGCCTCACCGCAACGTTCGACGGAGATACGTATGTTACGGCTGAGGTGGAGGATGGCGACGCGAAGGTGATGACAACGCTCACCGACGTAGTCGTAGGAGTTACCACGGTTGGGATGGGAACAGGAGAAAGTGGAAGGGGAATAGGCGATGTGCGGTAGGGGTCCATCGTATGGCACACGAGTACGAGGGGGGAATGATAAAATAAAGAAAAAGCAAGAAATCCCGAAAAGGGGAGAAGGGAAAAACAAAAGAATAAAAAGAACGAACGCAGAATAAAAAGCAAAAAAAAAAATAAAGTTCTTTAAAGCCTCAAAATCCCCGAGTTCGGAATGACACGATTCTCTACGTCGCGTCAGGAGTTTAGGCAACCCGGAATCCGGAGAGACGTTAGATCGACTATATGATTTTATATACTCTCGGGACGAGACCTAAAAAAAAAGAAAATAGACGTTTGAATGTCGCACTCGAAAGATTTTCCTGACGCTAACTTACACCTGAAATCTTACATTAAATATTTGTGACCCATTTTTATTATGGTACAAGCAGGGACCGAATGTGGGGACAATACAGGTCCCGGAGTGGGGAAAACGCAAGTACCCACGAATAAAGAAAAAGAAAAGATCCTAAAGTAATGAGAAGTGAGGGAAAAGAGGGAGGAAAGTGGAAACAAACAGATTAGCGTATTTTGAATCGGTTCCTGAAATGTAACAATAATCCCTATCTGCGGGATTCTTGCTACCTTTATATTTCGAATAGTTCGGAAGAATTTGAAAATTCTTAGGCCAACCTTCGGAGAATTTTAAGCTAAGCCACTTTTCAAAACACCCTTTTCAAAGGAAAAATTTTGAAAAGAAAAACAAAGTCCCTAATTGGTATCGATAAGGGAATTTGTATAAGGTATCATTTGCGCAAGTAAACAAACAACAATGTTGTAAATAATATTTGAAAAACAACTATGTTGTAAATAATATTTTAAAAACAACTATTTTCAACTATTACTATTTTTTTTAAAAAAAGCAATTTCCTTACGAGACTCAAAAGTAGTAAATCGGAAATTCCCAGAACCGGAATCTTCAACAATGTGACGCGCAAGTAAAAAAGAGAAGGGAAAGTCCGGTGAACCGGCGGGGAATGGGAAAGAAAGACGGGGAACACATTCAAATTATCTAATTAAATATTCTTAAATCTATTCATATACTTATTACTAAATTATCATAAGAAAGGAGGCACGATTTTCCCGGTAACCCGTGACCGGAAGTTCCGAATCTGCAATATAACAAATTAAACAGAAATGTCGCAAAATTCACAAAACTATCGCCAAAAATACTTAAACTCCGTAGAAACCCGACCGATTGACAAATTTCTCGAAAAAGACGATTTTTGTGTCGGGAAATCAGAATTGATTTTTCACGTAAATGGACGTAAAGGAAGGTCGCGTAAATAAAGAGAACAAAAATCAAACATGTACTGAAAGAATTATATATTTGTCTCAGAAAAGAAAACAATCTTACTTTACAAATTTAACGCAGACAATAATATCGCAGGGCCCGTGAAATCACGGGACGGTGGGGCTTACGCAAAACCGGAGGCAAACACAAGAACGAATCCGCAATGAAACGTCGCACTAGCCGCACGCGAAAAAAAAGGGGTCAACTGTACGCGAAGTCGCTGTTTCCTTCGAGAGGTTACACAGTTGGGTGGGTCGATTTTACAAAAAGTCATTAAATGAAATGCTAATACCGTAGAAAAGTTGCTACTTGTCACCCTGATCAGAAAGAAAAAAAAAATTTTTAAATCGGATGATATCTTGAGGTCGCACATCTCGTTCAAAGTTTTGAAAAGTGGTCAAAAATTAACTAAAATTCAGAATTTTTGCATTGCAGGTTACACTGGCCGGATTGCGATGAAAATTGTTAATTACCTTCTCCTGAGGCTCTTTTAATTGAAAAAAATGGCCTAGTTATCAAATGTCTAATTATATGGGGCGAGGAGGAGGGGCAAATTTGATCAAAATTAACGTTTTTGGGTAATTTTTTCCATATGTGGGTAACGCTAGTTCAGTATAATATAACTATTGACACATGTTTTTCTTTAATCGGTGCATAATTGAATGAAAAATTCGTTTACTTGTGTGTAATTGTGCAGCACTTCGCCCGCTCTAAAAAATGTTTAGAAATTTTCTAAGCGACTCAGAACTCACCACGTGAAGGTGGCTGCACCGCCAGTTCCACCCACGCCCTACCCAACCAACCAACCATTAGTTGCGTGAAGTATTTATGAAATGCAGTTGAAATCGGCATTGTTCTCAAAAGTCGGCATTAGTTCTCGAGATTTTAATTTTGATCGAATGAATCCATCCCTGCTTTCTGCACCACACACAGTGGAGGCTGCTTCTGTAACTGCTTTCACAGTTCTTTCCACTGCCTGTGTATGGTTCGGAAAGGGAAATGTACCTGGTGGTAATTCTGGAAATTCATTCTTAGCAATGAAGTCACTAATTTTATCTTCGTGATACTCAACTGGCAGAACAGGTGGACATGTAATATTTACTTCATTTCAGTCAATCATGTCAGTATAATCTGTAGCTCCGAAATTAATTTGTGGTATTTTGAAGTATCTGACAGTTTTGTTTTTATTGGTCTCTCTTGCTTTCAGAATTAGTCTCCAACCACGTTCCTTAATATTATGTCTAGAATCTGCTATCATTGCGATAAGGAGATTTTCTGGATGAGCAAAGTAACCATTGTGTTGGATAACAGAATCACCAACACTTCTGAGGTGTTCTGGTAAGTACCTTCAGGAGAAGGTAATTCACAATTTTCATCGCAATCCGGTCAGTGTAACCTGCAATGCAAAAATTCCGAATTTTAGTTAATTTTTGACCACTTTTCAAAACTTTGAACGAGATGTGCGACCTCAAGATATCATCCGATTTAAAAAAATTTTTTTTCTTTCTGATCAGGATGACAAGTAGCAACTTTTCTACGGTATTAGCATTTCATTTAATGACTTTTTGTAAAATCGACCCACCCTATTACACAGGTATTAGGGGGGGGGGGTGGAGAGGGGTTTATAGGTCTAAACTCACCGAGACCTAGGTCGAACCCACCAGCTAGATAGGGTCCTGAAGCCTGCGACCCGTCTCAATAGGACACGCGGACAGTTGGCGAGGGTCCAGGCCTCCTTCCTCGGTGAGTGCCTCCGTCAAAGGCGAAATTCACGGCTTCGGCCACCCACTAGCACCTTGACACCGCCCACACCGTAGCTCCACACGAATATTACACGGTGATTTTAGGCACGAGGCACGCGAGGTACACCGTTCAGCAGAAGTTCTCACTTTTCTGTTTGCTCGACACTTTGTCGATGTTCGCTCGGAAGGCCGGATGCGAAGTGTCCCTTGGTGATAACAGCGCCGGACACGCGGCGAAAATCTCAACACCGGGCAAAAAAGGGGAACCCGAAAAGGGGAAAAGAGAGGGAAAGGGGCCAGTCCTTATCGTCTCATGGCTATCTAAGACAGGCCCGTAGAGAGCGAGAGAGAGACAGAGCGTCTATATCGACGGAAATGAGGGAAAAAGCCCCCCCCCCCACTCACTGACGAAGGATGATGGAACACTGGAATACGCCCTCCTACTCTTCGTATAGCCGGGTGTGATAGTGGCACCCGGGAAGAAGGTCAACATGGCAAGCAACAATGGGCGGCATAGCCGACTGCAACGTGGCGGTATCAAATCTCGAACGATGTGGGTGCATTCACACTATAGCGAGTAGGCCGGTAGATGGGGGTTCGAGAGTCGTCGTTGGGGCGGGAGAATCGCCATCGTGGACGCGCCATCGAGCCAACATGAAGTCGATAATACGGCAGCCTGCCTGACCGGTAGACGACGGACGGAAACATGATCGGAGACATAGTTCGATTGTAGGGAAATAAAGCGAATTTTTAAGGAGGGCACGGCTCCGCCACTGCCAGGAGGGGTCGATCGGTGATACCCCGTCACAGAGGTTACAAAAAAGGAGGTCTCTGGAGGTCTCTGAAGTATCCATTCATCATACGGGCTACATTTTTTGGCTAATTTGTTAGAATTAGAATAATACATGAAATTATTATAGGATAACTCGTAACTGAGAGGGAAGAGAAGATACCGATGAAAATTATGTCGAAAACAGAAAAAAATTACGTAATGATGTCTGAGACCGTACGTGAAATGTACTTACATATAATCGTTAAAAATGAAAAAGAAAATCAATTTGGTACATTGATCTTGAAGAAACACGCAGATCATTATTCGAAAAACAATTTTGCCTTTTGTTGCTAATTACTTCGACCCAGGCCTTAAGTCTGGACGAAGTATTGAATTTGGTCACCTCGGGCAAAAAAATTACCCTATATTTTTTCATCAAATGTCCACGTTTCAGACCCTAAGGAAGCCAAAAAACGAAAAAAAAAATTTGTGTCCGTGATCTTGTACGTACGTACGTCCGTACGTCCGTACGTCCGTACGTACGTCCCGTTTTTATGTCTCGCGATAACTCGCGAACGGATAAGCGTATTGACATAAATTTTTTTTTAAAATCCGCGTCTTGGCATAACTTAGATCTGATTAGATTTTGGCGCAGATCCATCCCTCCATTACTAACAAAAATTAGCCCGAATTAAGTTACTTCGTAGTTTTTTGCATTTATTTTGAAAAATACAAATTTTATTAAAAAATGTTTCAAACAAAAAAGATAGAGCATGAACTACTCTTCAAAAAAGGTGGTATGCATTTTCTTCCTAAACTCAACGATAATGCCATAAAAACTGCTTTAAAATGTTTATGACTATTGTCTGAAAAAGTATTGAATTTGGTCACCTCGGCAAAAAATTACCCTATATTTTTTCATCAAATTTCGACGCTTCGACCCCCTACCCCCCAGCGATAGTCTTCGCCAGCCCCTCGGGCGCGGTGATCACCTACGGGCGCATAAGTTCTTTTACGCCCTTGATACGAAAATAACTATTTCGATATATCTAAAAGATGTCTTATATCTATAAGATATCCGTCATAGATCTTCTCGACACTTTCAAGATATCTTTGATGAATTATATGTATATATATTGTATATACAATATCATAATGATACAGACAGTAATTAGTAAAACACTGTAAACAAGTAATATGCATCGAATAGTCTATTACAATACAAGTGCTTGAAGTAAGTATTTTGCATCTTTTATTTATTAATACTTCGGCTGGCCTGTTGTCGGGGTCGAAGTTTTGAAAATGCTCATTTTCAATTTTCATACATATAACAAACACTATATTGTTGTAACGTATCTATCGAAGCTACTTGGACCTAAATATGATTGGACCCCCAAATATAAATATAATTTTATAATATAATTGAAAGCTGTTAGTAAACAAACGAATATTAAGGAATAGCCGACTCTCCACTGGGTCGAAGTTTCTGAGCGAGCGAAGCGAGCGAGGCATCACGCCAACACTAGTTTCTTATTGTATTTTCGATTTTATTGTCTTTCATTTCAAAAGAAAATCCCTGGCATTATTAGGTTAGGTTCAACTAAAGATATCTAACTACTAATTCAAAAAGTACAGATGTATTTAAAAAATAACCCTAGTTAAAAATTATAGTAGTTTCTGGTCATCAGTTCTGGTCCCCACGTTATAAAGAAAGGGGTCATGTAAAAATGGCCAGTTACTATAGTCTTAGTGTCTACCAAGGAAGAGCATAGGAATTTATTCCTTATTTTGTCGCTGCGGTTAAACATACAAATCAAAGTGATTAAACCCATTGACCATCTATTTATGGTCCCAAACAACTCTTTAATGATCATTTACTTTCGATTTATCAGTTGATATTATAAACATCTCATGTGATTTATCATATGATTTTACGCCAATTTTCACTTCGGTTTGATTCATATTTTTTTTTGCAGCATTAAATTCAAATGCCCTTATTTTTCTTCTGTACGGCATTACATGTTTCTTGTACGTCGGCGTGATGGTCGTATGGGCTAAGGCGTTAGTCTTAGTCCGCCCGAACTGAACGTCGCGAAGGTCCCGAGTTCGAATCCCCGTCCGTGCAATTTTCTCTGCTTATGTCCAGTGTGGAATAACCGGGGAACCTTGCTGGGCGAAGGTACGAATTTGGGACCGCTGCCGACCCCCGTCGGCAGTTATCGGTACCGCCAGCGTGTTATCCGCGGTCGGTACGTGCGTCGTATGTGTTATCTCGGTTAAAGATGGGGTAAGCCCCGCGTCATACTCGCTATGGCACAGAACGCCGAATCAGCTGATGGTACCGATATTGGGGTAGGGGGATTGGCTCTGGGTGGGTGTTGTGTTGTGTATCTGCCTAGTTCCGTCATGTACCGTTCTGCCTTTGTCCTGTACCTCTCCATCCGAGACCGGACCCGCAAATAGACTAATAATTGTCATTAACGCGGGGTAAAATGACCTGTCCGTTGTCCTTTTTGTCCTTACGTGTTTCTTGTATTAGTCTGTTTCGTAAACATTGCTTCAGCAACCCAACAATGCGGTTGAATAGAAAAGCCATCAATTAGCAACAAATAAGTATCAAATTAAGCACCTTGTTCGAATGGGTTTTAGTAACTTTTGCAGGTGCAATTTTGGATGCCTATGTTATAAAACAATACTTGTTACTTTTACGGGGTGTTTCTTCTATTCATAAATTAGAAAAAAATTTATATTAATCGCAAATAAAAAGAAATTTTGTTGGACTCTAAGTTTGCGGACTTTAGAAATTTATAAATATTAGGAACTTGATTAGAAAAATTTTGGCAACCGAAAAACCATCGATTCTATTTACTAGCCAATATATGGTCTTGGTAACGGCGGATTGAAAAAATTCTACATTGGGCATTTATTAATTCTACCTAAAATAGATGTAAAGAGCTTCTCATTATACGTACAGGAAGCCCTCAAAATGTTTCAAGAAATTCTATAAACCGAAAAAATTCCGGCGGGTCAAAGCCGACAAATCAAAATACCGACATTCGAAAAACCGACAGTCAAAACCGACAGTTTAAAATTGCTATGCAAGGTACTTAAATTGTCGTTTTTTTTATGTATCGGTTTTTTGACTGTCGGTTTTTCGATCCGCACCCTTTGATAATTTCGAAGAAGATAGCGATGTAGATTCAGATTGGTTGAAATCTAAATATCCATTTTAAATATTGAAGATCATCGGTCAAATGTACAGATTTCTACTAAAAAGTCAGTGAAAAATATAAGTACTCCCTCCAAAAATGCATATCTACTAGATGAGAAATCAATGGACAAAGAGAATAGGAACCTAAGGTACTACTTGAAGAAAGCCGCGAAAATGAGAAAAGATTAAACAAAAAAGTAGAAAAATTAGAAAAACGTAACCGACAATTACAAACACGCTTGGAGCATGCATACAAGAGCAGAATCCTTTGTAATATTCGATCGCGACATAGTCCAGCTCGCAAAAGAATGTCTGTAATCATTCACTAGAAGAGTTTTTAATACGAAAAAATAATATTAAACCACTTTCAAAAACCATCATTACAGTTACATAAAGGTATTGCAAAATATTAAAAAGACCTAGCGAAACAAATGTTCTATCATTTTGCAGGTGTTTATTCCAGATTGCGAAAAGCTGTTTGCATCTCTCATTAGAGTCTTCGGTAAAAAGATGGATTTCTTAATTCGATAAAAGAATTCGAAGAGTTCAGTGAAAAATATGTCCTCATTGAAGGGATGTTTCATCGTGGACCACACGGACGTATTAATGAACATACTACCAGCGTCATTTTGTTTTGTTTGGATAGTGTAAATAGAGGAAATCCTTGAAGGCAGATATTAGCATATTTTTTATTGGGAAGAAAGTCTACTCGTGAGGATTTTACTCGATTGACAGAAGAATGTCTGAGAAGTATCAAACACTTTGAAAAGTAAAACTTGTGACCTGCGATCAAGGTGGCCCAAATCGAAAAGCGTATAAAGAGTGGAATGTTTCTCCAGATTAGCCATAGGTTACTGTCGATGGTGATAAGTTCTATGCATCATATGTTTGGCTTCATATAATTAAGAGACTGGTTAGTCAACTTAGAACCCATAGAAATATTGATATTCCTGGAGATGTAATACTATAATTTTAAGACTAATTGTTCGACATTTGGCAAACAGACAAAAATTCACCATCGAATGTTTTAACTGCTGGCCAAAGTCGAGCATTAAAGAGTTCTACATGGGGAATATCTGCCAATTTTGTGTCGACAATGAATAATGTTATTGATGCTATCAATGTCTATTTCGCAAATCATGCCAAAACAGAGAAAGGTCAAATATCAAAAGACAAACCGTATGTAATTAATTCGGAGTCGCTAATTATGAATCCGAGGTTAGTTTTTCGAAATTCAATATAGTGGATCGAATATAGCGGCCAACAATTTATTCCAATAATATTTAATACTCAGGGGTATTTAGGGTCGCTAAATACGAATTCGTGGTTAGTGTGAAATTCAAAACCGCAAATCTAATATGAAGGGTAACAAATATAAAATATGTCACTATTTGAACGATATTCGCCACTCACGTTTTTCGAGTTCGCCGAATATGAATATGATGTTACACTGAAAATAAAAGTTGAGCGAATACAGCTCAAAAAGTTGAACTGATTATATATTTATTTCAGTTCAATAATTGAGGTACATCGGGTTCTTATGATAATTCTATAAGAACTCCTGGTAAATATTTATAATATGTGAGTATATATCAATATATATATATATTTATATATATTAGGGTGGCCCCAAAATTCAAAGTTTTGAAATGTGAAGACGTCTGTCCATGATTCAGAAACGGCTAGCCATGAATCGAAAGTACAAAAAATAACAAAAATTTTGGTCACCGGCTGGAAACCAACGGACGATATTTAGAGGTCGCGCAGAGGGCATAAAATTTTCCCATTTAACTCTTGCAGCTGCGTACATTTTTCTTTATAAGGAAAACAGCTGAAAATTGTTACTCGGGCGTTTTCGGGGTCGCTCACTACGAATCTGAAGTCAGATTTTGAAAACTCAAAATGGTGGAGCCAAGGTGGCCGACCAAAACGCAAAAAATTACCCAAACTTTATGAAACTGGGAACTCGGGGGTTTTTGGGGTCGCTCATCACGAATCTGAAGTCAGATTTTGAAAACTCAAAATGGCGGAGCTAAAATGGCCGGCTATAATGCGAAAAATTACCCGAACTCTATGCGACTGGGAATTCGGGGGTTTTTGGGGTCGCTGATCACAAATCTGAAGTCAGATTTTAAAAACTCAAAATGGCGGAGCCAAGATGGCCGACCAAAACGCGAAAAATTACCCCAAACTTGATGAAACTGGGTTCTCGGGGGTTTTTGGGGTCACTGATTAAAAATGTGAAATCAGATTTTCAAATTGGTAACTGCGGATCCAAAATGGCTGACGGTAATGTGAAAATTTGCTTGGTTGAGATAAAACTGGGTACTCTATGTACTTTGAATTTTAAATATATAAGTCTAAAATCAGATTCGTGATCAGCGACCCCGAAAACCCCCGAGCACCCAGTTCCATCGAGATCGGGTACTTTTTCACTTTTCGGTCGGCCATTTTTTTCTAAAAGAATAACGCTAGTACAGAGTATACATTAGAAACGCATTGATCTTAGTTCAAACCCTGATAAATATTTAATCACAGGACATTATTTTTGGTTATGCTTGATGTCTATTGGTGCAATAATGATGACGACGGCGGTGATGGTGATGTCGATAATGATTATAATGATGATAATGATGATGATGATGATGATGGTGATGATGAGGATGATGAGGATGATGATGATGACGACGAAATTAATAATGATTAGAATGACGATGGTTATGATGTCGATAATGGAGACGATGATGATGGTGGTGATGGTGGAAACGGTGGTAACGGCGATGATTATGATGAACATTATAAATTCCGTCTTCATTGCCATCATCATCATTGTCAACATCGTCATCATCATTTTTCGTTTAACCGATGTCGAGTTAAAAAATAAATGCTTAATGGTCTCCGCTGTTATCTGTGCGAATTAACCCTTTGTGGCATAGTGGTCCCAATTAGGACAACCTTTTTCTAAACAATTTTTGACGAATTTAAAGTGGTTTTTATTCGATTTAGCAGCTTTTTTTGTTATTACATGTTCATGGGATGTTAAAATATCAAGATTCATGCGTATAGTCTGTAAAATTATTGTCAATTTTTTAATAATTAACAAACAATATCTAAAATCGGTCACTTTTAGATAAAAAATGCATCATTGACGAACCTTTTAGAGGTTATATTACGAATCTGACCACGGATTTTGAAAATTCAAAATGGCGGATTCAAGATGGACGACCGAAATATGAAAATTTTTCGCATTTTTGTCGGCCATTTCGGCTCCGCCATTTTGAGTTTTTAAAATCTGACTTCAGATTCGTGATGAGCGACCCCAAAAACCCCCGAGTTCCCAGTTTCATAAAGTTTGATTAATTTTTCCGCGTTTTGGTCGGCCATCTTGGCTCCGCCATTTTGAGTTTTCAAAATGTGGCTTCAGATTCGTGATCAGCGACCCCAAAAAACCCCGAGTTCCACGTTGCATAAAGTTTGCACAATTTTTCGCATTTTTGTCGGCCATCTTGGCTCCGCCATTTTGAGTTTTCAAAAACTGACTTCAGATTCGTAGTGAGCGACCCAGAAAACTCCCGAGTAAAAATTTTCAGCTGTTTTCCTTATAAAAAAAATGTACGCAGCTGCAAGAGTTAAATGGGAAAATTTTATGCCCTCTGCGCGACCTCTAAATATCGTCCAATCGTCTCCAGCCGGTGACCAAAATTTTTGTTATTTCTTGTACATTCGTTTCATGACTAGCCGTTTTTGAATCATGGACAGGCGTCTTCACATTTCAAAACTTCGAATTTTTGGGCCACCCTAATATTCATATGTGAATGCATGTGGATTTTATCTTCATATGCAAGTATATGCCTGTTTATTCAGAAATACATTACATATAATTGTATATAATTGTTTGCTACTATGAATAATTTATTATATATACGCTACTTTGAAAAACATTTTGGTAAATCGAATAATATTTTTAATGATTGTGAGCCACATTTCATTTGCCATCTTGAATTTTAGAAAACTAACCTCTGATTCGTAATCAGTGACCCCAAAAATCCCTTAGTGACAAATTTTGTTCAAATCGAATAATATTTGAAATTATTGTCCGCCATATTTGATCCGCCATCTTGAATTTCCAAAAACTAACCTCGCATTCGTAATCAGCGACCATGAAAACCCTTGTATTTATCGGAAAATAATGCATTTTTTAACTTTACTTTTTAATAACTATGATATTATTACCAAAAATGGGGAAGCAACATTTTTTTATTGATTATGAAGATCTATATAAGCAACCGGAAAAGATTTGAACAAAATAGGTCCTAAACTTCATGAGAAAAATAATAAACTCCATGTATTTGCTGGTGGGACGACGTATGTCCCACTGTTACGTAAAGGCCCCGCAGGGGACTTGTGGAAGAGAGCGGAGCGGGTTATCTCCGTCCACAATTTAATTGTGGAAGAGTGAGGGGTCGAAGTGCCCGAGCTCGAAGAGGAGCAATGCTTTTGAAAGATCCGCTTCTCTTAGTAAGTTTTGAGAATTGACGACCTCACGGACCCGATCGTTCGGCTGGTCTGTGCCGACGAATGCCTGATCGTGAAACGACTCGAGAGACCCACCGTACTGGGGAGCTAGGGTGCGGTGTCAAGCCCCTGCCGGCGGGTTCCACACGGGGGAGCGCTACGGCGTGCCGTGTCCGTGCAGGCAGTAACCGCAGAAAGGGTTGGCCTCTAGCGGGCCGTGGCAACGTTAGAAAGGTTCTCTGAACCAACAGAAGCATCAAGGCAGGCAGCTTGTTGCTAATAAATGTGGTAGCTGACTTGTTGTATATCTTTTTTAAGTGTGCACAACCAGCGGTGCTGGCGCATCACTAAAATTTGGCCCCATTCCCCCATGGGGGGGGGGGGTGTTTTAAACCCGAACGGGAGGCAAGACACCTTAAATAACTGCACTCAGGTGTTACGTAAAGGGTCCCCGCAGGGGACTTGTGGAAGAGGGCGGAGCGAGTATCTCCGTCCGCAATGGAAGAGTGAGGGGTCGAAGTGCCCGAGCTCGAAGAGGAGCAATGCTTTGAATGACACCGCCTCTCTTAGCAAGTTTTGAGAATTGACGACCTCACGGACCCGATCGTTCGGCTGGTCTGTGCCGACGAATGCCTGATCGTAAAACGACTCGAGATACCCACCGTACTGGGGAGCTGGGGTGCGGTGTCAAGCCCCTACCAGGTGGGTTTCACACGAGGGAGCGTTTCGGCGTGCCGTGTCCACCTGGTAGCCATCCGCAAATAGGTGTTGGATTCTGGCGGGTAGAGGCAACGCTAGAAAGGTTTCTCTGAACCAACAGAAGCATCAAGGCAGGCAGCTTGTTGCTAATAATGTGGTAGCTGAATTGATACACTACCTTGATTGGGGTGCACAACCAGCGGTGCTGGCGCATCACCCAAATTTGGCCCCAATCCCCCGTGGGGGGGGGGGGGGGGTGCTTTGAACCCGGACGGGAGGTAAGGCACCTAAAACAAACTATATAAGTGTTACGTAAAGGGGTAAGACCTTAATCTGTTTTTTACAACATTTAAATTATTAGACATGCTAAATTCATTTTGCGCACTCAAATACCTAACAATAAACAATAAAAGGTTACACAATTTATTATTGCTATATCTTCTTCAAATATTAATGAAACTGACCTCAAGCTCTAGAGTTACGTCAGATTCTGAAGAAGGTAGCAAAATCTGGCCCGATCAACTTCATTAACTTCTGAACCGAGATAAAGCTTAACGAAAAAACAGACTTAAATTGAACACCGACAACACCTTTCGAGCAATTGAGGCAGAACTGTAGACACACTTTTTACATTAATACACATTCTAAATACATTTTGCACACTCAATTTATTAATAACAAACTGTATTACAGCTACTTTAGATTTAACTATCATAATTTCTCAGCAATCGGAATAGTATTGAAATGTATTGACTTTGATGCCTTTCTTCGTTTTTGAATAGGCTATTTAAACTTTTCGAATACATTCGAATCCAAAAATACTTTACTAATATTTTCCCAAAAAAAAATATGAATCCAAATGATACATAAATAAAAGTGTTGTCGAAACCCGTCGAAACTACTAAAAATACGAATACAATGTAATCCATGATCGTGATTGGAAATGTGTTGTGTTTTTCTATCCGAAGAAGGAGGGAATGCGTTAAGCACCATAAGGGAGTAACGATAGAACCACCCCGTGTGTGGGACTCACCCGTCTATCCAATACAGGCATACCCACTAACCCTAACCTTCTTTGCCTACCGACGTTCATGAATCCACCGCGGGACTGGTTACAATACTTCACGGTTGCACCGGTTTCGTGGCAGTTAGTGGGTTCCAGTACGCTGTGTCACGTTTTAAAATAAGTAAATAAATAAATAATATTTAAAATTACTACATAGATTTACTTCGTTCATGTTGCGGCTGCGTTCGCGCCCCTCTTTTTTGTCGATGGACCGCTTCGGTGAATTCAGCGGCCCTTGTCCATTCGTCTTCGTCTGATAGCATCAGCCGGACGATATTGTCCGGTGCGAATTGTCCAATTTCTTCGTCCAGTGTCCGCCTGGCATCCCTCTACTAATTACATTCAAAGAATCTGTAGAGGGCGTCGTCGCGGATGCAATCACAGTACATACAGCCTGGGTTTGCCACTTTCCCCATTTTATGAAGGTAGTAACGGAACAAGTCGTGCCCTGTCAAGAACTGTGTCAAGTAATAATTGACCTCGCCGATCTGGCGATTGGTTCCATTTTTTAGCTCGCCGATCAGGCGAGCAGTCCAACGTCCCTCTTGTCTCCTGGGTTCATAGATCCTACCGGGCATCCATGGTCCGTCTTCTGGCAGCATCTCTGGCGCACAGTAACCCTAACTCTGTTTTGTTCTGTTGGACGAACATTCTGCTATACGAGTACGTAATACGGAGGGGCGCTGAATCGCGGCCAATCGTTTGCGGTACATCTCGTACGTCAGCTAGTCGGCTCAGACCTCAGGACCGTACAACATGATGGATTCGACGGTACGCAGGAGCGGCCGCCGCTTGCAGGGCAATGGACCACCCACGTTCGCCATAATTCTGGCAAGCGACGTGGTCACCTTTGCCGCCCTATCCACCAATCGCTGCATGTGCGGCCAGAAGTTGAGCTTGGTGTCAAGACTCAACCCTAGATATTTTATTACTGGTTTGGTCTGGACCTTCTCATTTCCCACCCTGAGATCTATAATAGTGGGGATCCTCCTCATAGTCTACAGCACGATCTCGGTCTTGGCTAACGCTAGCTCTAGCCCGTGTTCGTCCATCCGGGAACGAATACGCAGCATTACCTGGTTGAGTAGAGCTTGAACAATAGCGGCATCTCTAGCTATAACGACTGCCGCGACATCGTTGGCATATCCAACTAGGAATGCCCCCTCAAGCATACCCAATCTTAGGATACCGTCGTAAAAGGCAGTCCAGAAGTCGGGTCCCAGGATGGAGCCCAGGCGATCATCTCTCTCCAAACCAAACCTGCCGATGTTTCGTATGCGATGAAGCGGGATCTCAAGTAATTCTCCATGATGTTTTGGAGGCACTCGGGTAATTTAAAGTCACGTCACAATGCGTCCAGTGCTTTCTCCCAGTTTACCGAGTTGTCAGCATTCTTCATATCTAGTGTGACCAGTAGACATAGTGGTCGGGAATAGTGATTTCCCCATTGTGTACTCCGTGCGAGGCTGATGCCTGCTGTAGCTCCCTTAGTGTAAATGGGGGAATGAACTTGGCTTGAATGCCCCCACTTTCTGCATAACAATTTTATACCCTAGACCCCAAGGATTGTTATTAAAATCTTCGCCCAGCTCCTTCCAGCATCGGCTTTGACTGGACGTGATTGCTTGGCGGAATTTTCTCGTCTTTTGGAGATAGACGGCAGTTTTTTGTGCTGCGTTACGAGGATCCCGTTTGTGGGCTCTGGTTACTGTCTGGCGATATTTTAGGCACGCACTTCTGAGTCTTGCGATGTCCGTCGTCCACCAGTAAACAGGACGGCGATTCCGCGGTCGTGGCACCTTCGGCACAGATTCCTCACATGCCCGTTATAACAGGCGCATGGTTTCATGCGCCTGAGCCTCCGCTTCTGTGCGGGATCTGGGCCGTGAGGAATATCATCGAGGGAGGCCTTGCTGTGGTCAGAGACAGCTTCTCAATATCCATTTGGGCGATGTTCCACCATGGGGGGACTCGCGCGGGCCGTTGTTTGTAATGATGGTAATTTGTTGGCTGGTCTCCTATGATTTTAAAGGAGATGTACTGGTGATCGCTTCCGGTGTAATATGCGGTCATCTGCTAGTCATCCACCCGCGCCGCAAGACCTTCTAAGGCAAAGGAGATATCGATAATGGTCTTCCTGAACCCAGGTCTACGAAAAGTTGAGGTGGTGCCGGTGTTCAGCACCACCAGCCCATCTCCATGACTTTCCTGCCTCGTGAGTCAGAATGGGGCTCTTCCAATTCGAGAGCTTTGGTGTTAAAGTCTCCGGCCACTATAATGTCTCCCTCGATGCTCCGGACCGTATCTTCCAGGTCGTTGAGTTTGGTCTGGCAGTCGTCGAGCCTCTCGTTTGGCGTGAAGTAGCAGCTGCTGAAGGTTATGTCGCTGCTCCTCACCCAGACATAGCCCCTACTAGAGCCGTCGTCTGTAACAAGGATCCGACGAAGGTCCGGTATCCATATGGCAGAAGTGCCGAGTTTGTCCGCATACCACCCTGGTTCGTCTCTGTCACGATATTACTCACTTACGAGAACAAGATCTACGTCTTTCTCGCGACAGATTTGAGCTAGGAGATTATGAGCCGTCGGGCTTCTATATACGTTGCCCTGCAGCACGCTGGGCATCATTTTTCTTGCCATTGTTTGGCCCGGATAGGGCCTCCTTGAACACCTGGCAGCGCGTGGATCCTGCGATATATGACCATAGACCAGGCTTTGGCCCCTGCTCGGCGCAGAGAAAGCACTGGGACTTCGCTGTACACATCGCCGCTTCGTGGCCCTCTGCGCCGCATCGGTAACAGGTGTTTTTCCTGTCAGATCCTCTGCATTCGGTGCCTCTCTGTCCGAAGCTTAGACACCGATAGCATCTCGTCACCTCTTGTCGGCTACGGATGCGGCAGTTGACTCACCCTATCCAGATATGGCCTGATTGGAGCAGCTTCCCTTTTTTTTTGGCCTTGCCAATCCGATACGCAGATTCCCCCTCAGATTCTTCCACCTCCTTGTGTGTTGTAAGGGAGTCAGCGTTTGGAACTGTTGGGAGAGGCGCTTCTTTCCATCGGCTGATGTGTTTTTCAGCTCGATGAGAACCTCGCCTCTTATTTCGAAAGAAATAAATAGAAATAAATAGAAAAAAAAAATGTTCGAAATACGAACATTTAAATTTTGCACAACTTGTTCATTATACTTTTTTAAACATTGCTTCATTAAGTCCCAGTAATTCTTAAAAATATAAAAAAACTACCAATAAAAAAAATTGTAAACATTTAAAAAAAAAACATAAAAATTAAAAAAAAAATTTTAAAATTATAAAAAAAAGTACAAAAAAAAAAGACTCTCCTTTTCGTCTACCACCACGCGGTGAGGTAACATCAATAATATTGGTGACTAAGGGACGGATGAACTGATTTTCTTTAGACTAATGATATTAGTTGATTACTAAGAATTTAAAATTTAAGTATTAAAAATAGATCGAATAATAAACATACTAAACTATAACATGGCTTTTTACGTCAACCTGCAATATAATATTTTTTAGACAGCCATATTGGATCCACCATTTTCAATTTTTTACTTTTATCAACCGATTTGTAATCAGCGACCTCGAAAACCCCCTGATTCCGAATTTCATAAAAAATCGTTGTTTTGAAAAATGTTGGTCGGCTATATTGGATCCGCCATTTTGAATTTCTTCATTTTATCAACCGATTTGTAATCAGCGACCTTTTTATTTTGTTAATAAACCCTTATGGCAAACCTTATCAAAAGCTTGCTTTATATCTAAAAAGACTGCCGAGCAGTATCTTTTTTTCTTCCAAATCATTGTTTATTTTTCTTACAAGTCTATGTACTTGCTCAATTGTTGCATGTCCTGTAGGAAAGCCAAACTGATGAGAGGGAATTATTTTTCCTTTTGTTATTTCCATTGCAATTCTATCCATAAGCAATTTTTCAAATATTTTTGACATTATTGGTAAAAGACTGATTGGCCTGTATGACGTGACCAATGTCCTTTCTTTACCTGACTTAGGAATGAGAATTATTTCCGAAACTTTCCATTGTTCCGGGAAGTAATTAAGTCTGATGACTGCATTATACAAAATTGTTAAAACTCGTGCTGCTTTTTCTAGTAATTCTTTAATGACTTTACCTGTAACTAGGTCGTATCCTGGTGATTTCCTTGGTCTCAGATTATTTTTTATTATTTTCTTCACTTCCTTTATAGTAAATTTTCGTATGGGTTCTTCTACATTTAACGGCTTACTTACGTACAAGTCTATCTTATTTTCTTCTTCTTCTGCAATTTGCCTCGGGAAGGGTGTAAAAGTTTGACTCAGATGTTGTGCAAAAACCTCTGCTTTTATTTTGTTGCTTCGCGCCCACTGTCCATTTTCCATTAATAATGGAGAATTTGTTTGTATAGATTGATTTATATTTTTTGTTGCTTTCCAAATTGAATAGTCCGTGTTTTCATTTGGTGATAGCCCTGTTAAATATTCTTCAATCGCTTGATTTTTCTCTTTGTTTATTAGTTCCTTCAGTTCTTTAATTGCGGTATTTAGTTCAGCTTTGTCTTTTGGAGAGCGAGTTATTTGCCATTTTTTTCTCTTTTTACGCTTTTCCATTATTTTAAACCTTAAAATATTTGAACAACCCATTTGAGTTGACTTGTGAGAATGATCAGGTGTAGATTGCCAAGCTGCTTCTTGTACTTTTCTTGTAAATTCGTATATTGCACATTCCAATTCTTCTCTTGTTTTTAATCTAACACTGCACAGTTTAGATCTTTTGTTAATATATGTCTAAAAAGTACCCAATTAGTCTTTGAATTATGTAACATTGGTGCTATACTGTTTTTTATTACTTTAGAACTCAATAATGCAATTAGTGGAGAATGGTCCGACGTAAGATCGAGGCAGGAATTTATTTTTAAATATTGTTTTGGTATACCTTTTATTATACAAAAATCAATTACATCCGGTGATTTCCTTCGATCAGTAGGCCAATAAGTAGGCTCTCCAATAGATAACGGGTAGAGATTGTTTTCGACCATGGTTAAATACAGTTGCCTTCCTTTTGGAGTAGGAATATGTGATTTCGATCCCCACCAGGGATGTTTGGCATTATAATCCCCGCCTACAATAAAACGGTTTCCTAACGTCATAAAAAATTCTGAATACTCTTCCTTTTTAATTTTATGTTTTGGCGGACAGTAAACAGCTGCAATTGTAATTGGTCTGTGCCAGTCATTAACTATGACACTGGTAGCTTGTAGATATTCTTTAGAATATTTTTCATTTTCAAAATGTTTAATAGAATTTTTGATAATTATAGCCGTCCCTCCATGTGCAGTTCCATCCGGATGTTGTGTATCATATATATCGTATTTGGGTATTTTGAGATAACTTTTTAGTGTGTGGTGTATTTCGGAGATAAGCATAATATCTATATTATGCAATTTTATAAATAACCTAAGTACCTGTTTTTTTTGTGCAAGGCCATTAGCGTTCCATATGCCAATCTTAATCATTGAGTCCATTTTAATTTAATTTAGTTATCAACATGGTAATAAGGTTAAGCATGGTGTCAATTCTTTCCATTAGTTTAAATATCATATTTTCTAATTTGCTTGTGGGTTCTATTTCTTCCTTTATAGTTTGTTTACTAACATGTGTGTTAGTTTGTTGAAGATTATTTTTTGTTTTTTGAGCGTATGTTGGCCTAGTCTGGTTGTCCGTTTGTTGTTCGTTATCAATTAGGCTTACTCTTTTTTCTCGAACAAAGATTAGACGCGTTTTTTCGTGTCTTTTTTTGCATTCAAGCCGCCATATTTAATTTTCTAAGCGTTATATGTAAATTCTGATGACGGATTCTGAAAGAGCACAAAATTTTACGTCAGAATTCATGAATCACAATTTTTGTTCAAAGCCTTAACATTAAAAATAATGTCGTTAAAAATCCTACCGAAAAAGTGTCCACTCAGGCGTTAATGGGTTAATACCCAAATAATTGGGCCGACAACCATTTGGGGGACCGCTTCTCCGTGATCCTCGGCATTCCCCCAGCATTTGGACAGTGCTGGCTCCTTCCCATTGGCTGGAGCAGGCATCTCGCAAGAGTCGGCTCTCCCTTGCTCGAGGGCCGCGATCGCGGGCAAGTTCCGGTTTTTGAGCCGTATCTTCCCTTAACACACCCACTCACTTTGGGTTGCTCGTTTATAGGGCCAAACCCCCATTCACACCCCGGAGAGCCCGTCTATAGGGATCCATCATGTACTCCGAACCAACAAGCGTCCCAGAAAAGCCAAGAATTTAGCTCACCACCAACTTCAAGCGATCCCCAGGGGAGGGAAATATGTTGTACTAATACGTATGAATCTATTTGTAATTGATTCATCTGAATACAAATGAAGATTGAAATGGTAATTTTTTAATACAATAGAATGTATAAATTAACCCTAATAGTACACTTCATTCCATCCACATTCCTTTGAAACATTAGGAATATTCCAAAATAATATTCCTTCCATATTCCAGGAACATTGAAATATTCTACAATATTATAAAAAATATAAATTTTGTTAGAACATTCCAAAACCTATCAAATAATATAGACGAAATAATAATGTGAAATGCATAAATATCATTTTTAAGCTGATTTCAGAATGATTCATTGAGGTATCACAATTATTAAATGATTTCCTAAAAATCTAGTCGGTAATGGATAACAATATAAATATATGTTAATTGTTTACAATCCCTCTGCATTAATTGATAGAGTTTTTAAAATATGCGAATAAAATTTTCTATCTGCAATGCTTAATAACATTTATGACGCAGAATATTTAAATGTTCCTGGAATATGAATGGAATACTACTTTGGAATATTCCCAATGTTCCAATGGAATATTCTGGGAATATGGAGGGAATAAAGTGTGCAATCGAGGAATATCAGTTAATTGCCAGAATTAATGAATCCATTTCAAGACATAACTTACCAAAATAATGCCTATTTTAATCCAAATGAATCCAAAATAAATCAATACAAAAATTGCCTACACATGTCCGGGTAAATTTATTTTCAGGGTAATAACAATGTTTATTTCTTTGTAACCAATTGACTATTTTGTCTATTTTCAGTAAGTGTACAATGCGATATTTTTATAGATAAAATAAATATATTATGTTCAAAATTACGTAAACGATATGAGATACGTGAAATCTGGCGAAATTTTGACATGATGTGCGATGATTCAAAGCCGCCGTACGCAATTAAAAAGTTTCATAATTTTATAAATGGGAAATTTCAAAAATTTTTTAATCAATTATACTGGGTTCGAATCAACGCGCCAAGGTACCCTTGATATGGAAATTATGTCAAAATCTTTTCATCAAATTTCACGTGAATCTCGTAACGTTTTAGAGATATTGCGTAATTTAGAAAAAAATAACCAACAATATTTATTTCATCAACATAAATATGTACTATCTATATCCATTCGTTCTTTTTGAAAGTGAATAAGTAAATTATTATATAAATGTAGAAAATGGTAATAAATTGAACACATTATTTTTATTTATACAATGCATAAGTAATCCATTCATATATTCTCCTTTCAACAATTCGTTAGTTTCGCATCATTTTATAACTCAGCGAGTGTGGTCGAATGGTTACGTCTCGATGTTGTTGTAGCCCAGTAAAATTTGTCGATATTTTTCGATTTGGATTAAAAAATTAGTAGCGGGCTGAAAATTTAGAAACAGGCTTGTCCTATCGTACTTTTTGCTGTCTTAAAAGTCCCCATCCGTACAAGCTGCCTGGGGGAAATGGTGTGGGAAAATGTGTCAAAAAAAATAGGTTTTCCTGAAATAACTCGTAAAATATCATTATTTATGATATTTTGTGATAAATTGCAGCTAGGGAAATTCCGCACAATTTCGTTTTTTAAAAAAGCTTCTACGACCAATAGAACCGTAATGTTTCATATAAATTGTAGAGGATGAAATTACGAAATATTTTCTTTTTTCGCGATGGCACAACAGAAAAATATCACAAATTCTTATTTTCATGAACTTTTTTTGTAAATGAGTATTTTTTGGCTACATTTAGACAGTAGTAGTAGTATCCAAAGTGTTTAGAAAAGGGTGGAATTAGCTATAAAATGAACATCGGTTGTAGTTTCTACGATGAACTGTTTAAGAGTTATAGCCGTTTAAAGTTTCATGAAAAAAATAAAAATTAGCACTAACGATTTTTGTGTAAAAACAAACGTACAAATTTTGTTTAAAAATCAGGTTTCAAAAAAAAAAGAGTACATCATTTTTATACATTCTTTTTTTGTAAATATCTTTGTTGGTATTTTACGACCAAATTTCATATAAACAAAATGGAAGCTTACAAAATTTCCTACAAAAACGACTTTGTCGATTTTCGTTTACATTAATAGAAATGATAAACTGGTATCTGACGAGGAACATTTTTTCGTTTTTATCAATTCTGTAAAATTAAGCAACTTTAACGCCATGAACAGTTTTTTCGATAACGTCATTCTTATAGGAAATTTTGTAAGCTTTCATTTTGTTTATATAAAGTTTTATCGTAAAATCAATACCAACGAAGATATCTGCCAAAAAGGAATGTAAACAAATTTTGTACTCACTTTTTTTGAAAATTGACCACTTTTGAACATATCATTTTGTAACAAAACACTCATTAGTACGGATTTAATGCCTCGCGTTTCCTTTATATGTATATATTAGGGTGGATCGAAAAACAAACTTTTTCGAATTCGACTTCGGCCCGGGGTGGAAAATGTTGTGTCTGTTGTCAGTATCACCTGTGAAAAATTTAATTTCGATCGAACAATATCTTTGGTTCCCACAACGGCGTCAAAAATTCTGAAAAAAGTGGCACAGTCCTTCGAGCTTAGGCAATTCCGCAAAAACACTCACTGCGCATCTTTTTCGTGGTAAAGTGATGTAAAGCAAAGAAGAAGATCATAGAAGCACAGACTATATTTTGTTTTGAAAGTGTTTATTTTGCTATAACTAATCAAGCACAAACATGCACAAAAGTTGTATTATTCACTGCAAAAGCTAGTGTATTTTAAAACATTTACATGTTTTTTTCCCACTTGAGATCCTTGTACTATCGTATAATAAAACCAATCAGCTAAAACAAATATTTAAATTTGAAACATATTTGAAATCTGAATGCCTTTGAAACATTACAGTAAATCATTTTGTACACACGTGAGGGACCCGTTTTTACGGAGTTAATATTCCATTTCTTTTGTTCCACATTTTACCAGATTACATAATCCATATCACAGTTATACGTGATGTCTGTTGTCAGCAGAGCAAAACAGAAGTGCTTTGTAGTAGGAATCCCAACTGAGCTGAGTGAGCTGGTACTCCCTACAGCCGGTGACGTGCTGAGTTTCATCCTCCACTTTCGTTATGAGATCATGGCCGCAAACGAAAATAAACACAAACCCGTCTTTGAATGAAGTAGCTGATGTCGTTGCTAAACAAATTGAGGAATTGTGGTGCAAGGCATCCATTCCCACGATGGATCTGAAAAAGATAAAAGATAAAATTAAAACTTTAAATAGTAAGCACATGAAAATAAAAGCTTACCCACCTGGTCGTAGGGATTCATCCTCTATCCAAAGTCTTGTAAGACAATTTCAATCTGAAGGAAGTAAGATTTTTGAAATAGCTGCCCGTCGATGCGATCTTTCCTTGTCACAATATTGTAAATGTGAGACTCATAAAAAAGTACCTCCAAGGGAGCAACAATTTTTATTAGATCAAAGGGGTCTCCGAATTAAGGTATATCAAGCTGGCGCATCCCCATCGCAAAAATGAAATTTAAATCCTGGCATCATTTAAAGCTAATTTAATGCTAAGTTAATGCTCCTATGCCGAATTTAATGCTCTTCGTTAAAGCAAAAAATCTGTGGATGCGCCAGCTTGACGTCAAGCTGGCGCGTCCACAGCGTAAAACCAGTGACTGAAGAGCTATACGAAAATGCTTTTAGGACCATAATTTAAAGCTAATTTAATGCTCTCAAAATACCCTAGTCCGAATTTTCCACGACCAGTTTAACCCGTGCTATACGCATGCGCGAGTTTTTGACCAAGAGGGAAGTGGCTCGTAGAAACGTCGTAAGCGATTTATTTCGCAGGCATAATTTAGGGCTCATTTAATGCTTATTTAATGCCCAAATACTGAATTTATAGCTATTCGCTAATAAGAAAAAAACGAATGGATGCGCTAGCTTGACGTCAAGATGGCACGTCCACAGCGTAAAACCAGTGACTGAGGAGCTTTACGAAAATTCTGTTAGGGCCATAATTTAAAGCTAATTTAATGCTCTCAAAATACCCTAGTCCGAATTTTCCACGACCAGTATAACCCGTGCTATGCGCATGCGCGAGTTTTGGACGAAGAGAGAAATGGTTCGTAGAAACGTCGTAAGCGATTTATTTCGCAGGCATAATATAGGGCTCATTTAATGCTAATTTAATGCCCAAATACTGAATTTATAGCTATTCCCTAATAAGAAAAAAACGAATGGATGCGCTAGCTTGACGTCAAGATGGCACGTCCACAGCGTAAAACCAGTGACTGAGGAGCTTTACGAAAATTCTGTTAGGGCCATAATTTAAAGCTAATTGAATGCTCTCAAAATACCCTAGTCCGAATTTTCCACGACCAGTATAACCCGTGCTATGCGCATGCGCGAGTTTTGGACCAAGAGAGAAATGGCTCGTAGAAACGTCGTAAGCGATTTATTTCGCAGGCATAATATAGGGCTCATTTAATGCTAATTTAATGCCCAAATACCGAATTTATAGCTATTCGCTATTAAGAAAGTAACGAATGGATGCGCTAGCTTCACGTCAACTTGATGTACACTTGATTAGTTATAGTCAAATAAACACTTTCAAAACAAAATATAGTCTGTGCTTCTATGATCTTCTTCTTTGCTTTACATCACTTTACCACGAAAAAGATGTGCAGTGAGTGTTTTTGCGGAATTGCCTAAGCTCGAAGGACTGTGCCACTTTTTTCAGAATTTTTGACGCCGTTGTGGGAACCAAAGATATTGTTCGATCGAAATTAAATTTTTCACAGGTGATACTGACAACAGACACAACATTTTCCACCCCGGGCCGAAGTCGAATTCGAAAAAGTTTGTTTTTCGATCCACCCTAATATATACATATAAAGGAAACGCGAGGCATTAAATCCGTACTAATGAGTGTTTTGTTACAAAATGATATGTTCAAAAGCGGTCAATTTTCAAAAAAAGTGAGTACAAAATTTGTTTACATTCCTTTTTTGCAGATATCTTCGTTGGTATTGATTTTGCGATAAAACTTCATATAAACAAAATGAAAGCTTACAAAATTTCCTATAAGAATGACGTTATCGAAAAAACTGTTCATGGCGTTAAAATAGCTTAATTTTACAGAATTGATAAAAACGAAAAAATGTTCCTCGTCAAATACCAGTTTATCATTGCTATTAATGTAAACGAAAATCGACAAAGTCATTTTTGTGGGAAATTTTGTAAGCTTCCATTTTGTTTATATGAAATTTTGTCGTAAAATACCAACAAAGATATTTACAAAAAAGATGTACTCTTTTTTTTTGAAACCTGATTTTTAAACAAAATTTGTACGTTTGTTTTTACACAAAAATCGTTAGTGCTAATTTTAATTTTTTTCATGAAACTTTAAACGGCTATAACTATTAAACAGTTCATCGTAGAAACTATAACCGATGTTCATTTTACAGCTAATTCCATCCTGTTCTAAACACGTTGGATACTACTGCTACTACTGTCTAAATGTAGCCAAAAAATACTTATTTACAAAAAAAGTGCGCAGCGAGTGTTTTTGCAGAATTGATGCTCATGTGGGAACCAAAGATATTGTTCGATCGAAATGAAATTTTTCACAGGTGATACTGACAACGTACACAATACTTTCCACCCCCGGCTGAAGTCGAATTCGAAAAAGATTGTTTTTCGACCCACCTTAGTATACATATATACACAAAAAGTTGCAAGTCCAGTCGATAACATGTACCCGAAAAAATTTGAGTCTAAAGAAGTTGCAAGTACGGTCGGTATTGTCAACCGCTGAGTTTAAATAAACCAATAAGAATTTTAATACACATTTCTGTACAAATCTTATTAACAGGTTTTCTACTGTTACGACCGGAATTGACCTCGTTATGTGAGATCTCTCCCTAAGTCGCTGAAAGGTAGGTTGGTCTCTGAAGCCGACCTGGAGTTCGAGGCGGAATGTTCCGAGAAATGAAGAGTAAGGGGTAAAATAAAAAGCGTAACAGTAATGTGGTAAAAATAAGGTTTATTTTTTTATTGGAGGGCGATGTCTCTGAAGGTATTCCTCTATTGTTATTTTTATTTTTGGTTCGGAGGGTGGTTTTGTTGAGGGTTCAGGTGGAGGGATGAAGGCGGAGCAGGTAGGAGGGATGCAAAATTGCAGAAGGTGGCCAGTTGGTCGAGCGAGCGCGGATTGGTAGTCAACTCAGGACCGAGGGACCGTCGTTGGTGTGCGCTCCATACGGCCCATTGGGCGGCCTGAGCCAGACGGGCTCTCTTTTTTCGGCGCCTTTCCTGAGCACCCTGTACTGAAAAGCGAGAAAGAAGGCGCGGGGCCAATCTCCGGAGAAAGGAAAATCTCAGAGTCCACTTTAATTGGCCTGCCAAGTTAATAGGCGGTAAGAAAAGTGAAAGTGAAAAACGCGTATGTGGCGGTGCCTATGGGTCGATTCCGGGTCGGAGCGCCTGCATCCGACCTCGGGATCTACCAGGGTGGGTCGATCTAAATCCCCGGTGAGGGGGCAGTTAACTGTGGCCTATGGCCTTTGTACACCAACCGTTCACCGAGAGTCAGATGGACCCCAGACAGTCCGAAAATAAAAATGAAAAACAACGCGAATGTCCCTACGGGTGCCTATGCACCAGGTGGACCAATCTAACCCCTCTGCAACGGGGAAGTTAACGGAGGCTAGTAACCTCTGTACGCCTCCCGGGCGCCGGCAGCTACTGGGTTCTTAAAACTATGGATGTTAGTTTGTTATTTAATATACTTACTTTTCGAGGCGGATGTCGTGGTCCTCGGTGTAGGAGCCTTGACGGGAGCTGGTTGGACCCGGGTGCTGTGGTACTGGTCCGTGCTAGCTAGGCTGGATCTGGCTCGTCCTGTCTGGTGCTGGGTCCGGCTCGACCTGGCTAGTGCTGGGTCTGGGTTTTTAGGTGAGAGCTCGACTAAACTCTAGATGAGTAACATTTTGGACTGACTTCTATGATTTTCGTGCCTCTATTTATACCAATTTTCCGTTCATTGAAACTTCGGTGATATGGGATTTATCGACGTCAGGTAAAAGGACGAGAGGTAAAAGGAGATTTGCCTTTTGTTGAGTTTTCGTAATTTTTTAACTAATGTTGATCCGATGAACAATTTTGTTTTCTTTATTTTTCGATTTGTGCATTTAGTTTCGCAAAATTTACACAAAAATGAACGGAGTGCGTAGCATATTCCGGAGTGAAATAATTAATAATTTTTAATTAAGCGTCTATAATAATCTATTAAAAATATGATTTTTTTGTGTTTTTCTAAAAAAGGTATGCAGATTGTCGATTAATGGCAAAAGGCAAATTTTACACAAAAGTTAATTACATAATAAACGTAATAAATTCACAAAAGAATGCGTTAATCGCTGGTATAACAATATTAATAATAATTCTCGGAGTTTCGACATTTTGACGAAAATCATTATTTATTCAATATTATGTGTCTTTTTCTTTAAAGCTTCATGTGATGTTAAATGAAAAGCAGAGTTATTGACAACATGACTGGGTAATTTTTAAGCTATTGTTTATTAGTGCGACATGCAAAGTTATTAGTATGGTGGTTTGTTTCATTTTGTAACCAAAAGATGGAGGAAATTAGTATGAGTGATATTGTGTTATATAAATACTTTGTTTATTAATTATTTCTGCGGAAATAGTAAAATAAAACGTTGTTTGAGCGTGGCTCGAGTGAGTAATCACATATGTGTGCGTGTTCTTGTATGTGTGTAAATACATAATTATTTATAATTTAATATTGAACTTGAGAAAAACGTGGTTGGGTTTGCTTCCGGTTTTTAATGAGATCTTAAAGTTTTGATTATAAAATTGTTTAGCTGGTAAAATTGTTTGTTTAATTAATTTTTCTAAATGAATTATATGTTTATGTTTATCCACTTTTAGTTATATTGTAAATGTTCGGAAAATTGCGCGGAGTCATAACACAGTATTGGTTGTGATTATATTTTCTTATTAATTTTAGTTTAGCTAAAAAAAACATAAAGTGTAAGTTGAGTAATCATTAACGAGTTTCTATGTATCAGCGTATGTGTGTGAGGATGTGTGTGTGTGTATGTGTGCATAAAAGCATACAAACAATATCTTCATTATTTATGCATATTTTTTATAATAATTGTAACAAAAAATAATTTCGGGGAGATCTCGAATTATTGGTAAATGGTAAAATAATTTATTTGTTAATTTTTTTAATTACTAAATTTATTTATTGGGCTTTCTTAGCATATTATGGTTTTTGCATATGTTTATTTATATCGAAAATGTGCGAGAAATTGCGCTTAATCTTATCATGGTATTTGTTATCTATATTTTTCATTATTGTTTGTTTAAATGAGGAAAAACGAAAAAAATGCGGGTTAGGTAATCATGAATGGGTTTCTGTGTATTGGAGTATGTGTGTAAATTTAAAAAGGGTGTTTGTGTAGGTGAGCTTACGTGTGTGTCCTCTTTCTCTGATGCCACCTTTCAGGAATTTTTATGACTCTGGAAAGTCAAGGAAAACTCGTCACTGTTCCTACACTTTTAAAGACGGCTATTTTTTTAACATGGAGAAGTTTTTAAATAAAAAAATATTTGTATTTTTAACTCTGGGCAAATTCCAATTTACAAAAAGTATTTGTATTAATGAATTCTACGTTTTTCCAGCTTGTTAGGTTTTTCTACCAATGTTTATGTTTGTCGATAATGTAGTTAACTTGTTTATCGGTTATGTATAGGTAAAGGGATTGGATTCGGGATCTACCTGTCGAGATCGATAATTCAGGTTTTTTCTGCAGATCGTATATTAGTGCAAGCAATAGGAAGCGCTGCTTGTAATTTCTTAAAGTCTAACAATTTGCTTTTTTTCATGTCTCGGTTAATTCTATTGCTATTACGTGGATTGCCTATATGTATCCATTAGTGACTTTGCTATAGTTACGGGATCGTAACAATATGATGTGTAGATCGATGAGTCGGTAGAATGTCATGGTTTGAATTATCCCAGCTTCCGCACGACTGTGTTGCTCTAGATCCCTGTCAAATCATCGCCCAGCTTCTACCAGCATTGGTGTTAACTGAACATGATGGTTCAGCGCTGTTCTTTCTTCATTTATAGGTAGACGGCCGTTTTTAGACCACTTTACGGTGGCAGTTTATGATTATTATTTTTATGCTTCGTCGACCAGTACATAGGACGGCCCGACACACTATGTCGATTACAGATTTGATGTTTTTAATCGTCTACAGCCTACAATTCTTTATCGATTTGGAAGATTTCTTTTTAGAAATGAAGTCCAACGTATGCTGAAGCAGGTCTGTAGATTGAATTTTCATTTTATTATAAATAAAAACAAATATTGCCATTTTCTAAACAAACAAATAGGTAATATGATATTTATATCGAAATAAAAGTGTCTAAAAAAATTATATCAAATTAAATAATCGACTGGATAGTCATTTGGAACACAAATATCAAATTTCATTAGTTTCATTCAAATTTTGGGTCCGAGTAATATGGACAACATATTATCAATTTAACGCATTGCGGCAGACATTTTTCTGATGAACCATTTTTCATGGAACTGGGTACTCGGGGGTATTTAAGGTCGCTGATTACGAATCTGAATTCAGATTTTGAAAACTCAAAATGGCGGATCCAATTTGGCCGACCGAAATGCAAAAAGTTCCTTGATCCAGATGAAACTGTGTACTCGGGGATATTTCAAGTCGCTGATTACAAATCTGAACTCAGATTTTGGAAATTCAAAATGGCGGATACAATATGGCCGACCGAACTGCAAAATGTTCCTTGATCCAGATAAAACTGAGTACTCAGGGGGTTTTGAGGTCGCTGATTACGAATCTGAACACAGATTTTGAAAACTCAAAGTGGCGGATACAATATGGCCGACCGAATTGCAAAATGTTCCTTGATCCAGGTAAAACTGAATACTCGGGGGTTTTTGAATGTGGATCAAGGAACATTTTGCATTTCGGTCGGCCATATTGTATCCGCCATTTTGAATTTCCAAAATTTGAGTTCAGATTTGTAATCAGCGATCTCAAAAACCCCGGAGTACTCAGTTTCACCTGGATCAAGGAACATTTTGCATTTCGGTCGGCCATATTGGATTCGCCATTTTGAGTTTTCAAAATCTGAGTTCAGATTCGTAATCAGCGACCTCAAAAACCCTCGAGTACTCAGTTTCACCTGGATCAAGGAACATTTTGCATTTCGGTCGGCCATATTGTATCCGCCATTTTGAATTTCCAAAATTTGAGTTGAGATTTGTAATCAGCGACCTCAAATACCCCCGAGCACCCAGATTCATGAAAAATTGTTAATCAGAAAAATGTCTGCCACAAAGGGTTAAATTGATAATATGTTGCCATATTCCTTGGACCCTAAATTTGAATGAAACTAATGAAATTTGATATTTGTGTTCCAAATGACTATCTAGTCGATTATTCAATTTGATATAATTTTTTTAGGTACTTTTATTTCGATATAAATATCATATTACCTATTTGTTTGTTTAGAAAATGGCAATATTTGTTTTTATTTATAATAAAATGAAAATTCAATCTATAGACCTGTTTCTACATACGTTGGATTTCATTTCTAAAAAAAAAATTTTCAAATCGATAAAGAATTGTAGGTTGTAGACGATTAGAAACATAAAAATCTCTAATCGACATAGTGTCTGACGGGGGGAGGGGGGCATATTACGGGTAGCTCTCAGGCGTGGAGAAGGATTTAAGAGAAAGAGATACAATAAGGAGCGCACACAACACACCGAGTCCGGCTTACTTGCAATATACAATCGTGCGCACGATTGATGAAACGCCGTTTTCCAAATTTCATTCGAAACGTTATCGATGACATTTTTACGACACTTCGTAGGAACAGATAGCTTGGTATTTTCCGATGTAGGGCCTGGTCTGTTCGGTTGATGCATTAAATAATGCATTTAAACCCTCACTGCTCCGAAATTTACAATTGATCAGACAAAAAAATCCGAGCCTCTCCAGGAATAACGCCTCTGTCAAAGTGTACTCCCACAAGCAAATTGAATACAAAATTTTTGTGAATAATTACGTAGCTGTGAAAAACGTGACCGCTGTCTTACCAGTGGGCAGGAGAGCGATTAGATTAGATTTAACAATTTAACAATTTTAAACGCAAATATCGACCTAAGTCAACTAAATCCAGAACGCTCTAGAGTTTCGACTTCGTGGATGTTAAAGTAGTTGCTAAGGGATTATTAGCCAGAAAAAAAGAACGTAATCGATCTTTGAACACGCCGTAAGAAGTAAGAGTAGTGATAGTTGAGGGTAAGAGTTGTAGAAATAGGATGCGAGAAAGATAAATGAATTCTGGTAGGTGCTAGTGCGATAAGGCGGTATGTGAAGTATTTTAATGTTAGTTTTAAGAGATGATCTTCTAAGATCCGGTAAATCCGCGCTTAGAATAAATCTATTTATTAAATATAGAGGCGCCTGGTTATTAAGGCTTTTTCACATAAGCATGCATAAAAAGAATTTCCCTCGACCCGTGACCGTTTAACTGTACTCTCTTTCCCTATTTTTTGGAGAGTAAACATTCTTATAATATTTCAAACCCTATTTATAATTTTTTTTAATTGAATGTGTAAACTGGGATTATTTTTAAATTTCAATATATTGCCATGCATTAAAAATTGTAATACATTTCAATTCTTTTCAATACTTAATTATTCAATACCACAAAATTACACGTAAAATGATTTGCAGTCCTACTACGTCAAAGAATGAGTAAATTAGAGGCTTCGGTGGCATAGGTTATTCATTGTTGATTAAAAAATGTAAATAATTTATTACTTGTAATAAACGATGTCGTTATACTACTCGTAACACAATATTTGATCCTGTATTTGATAATGAAATACTTCTAGAATTAATAATTGTTGTACCGCGGTCACGTTTTTTCAATGTTTGTGTTGTGTACACGTAACAGCATTAATTCTGTCATCAACACTGCTTTGTTATCTTTGTTTACCACATAGAGAAATATAGGTGAAAACAAGGATAACAGAGCAGTGTTGGTGAAAGAATGAATGCTTCTAAGTGTACATATTACATTATGACCTCTGTCCGGAAAAGGACGAGGCAGAATTCTATTTTTACTACGACAAAAAAAAGGGGGCCGTGGGCGCGGGTTCAAATCTCGCGACGGCGGAACTACTTTGCGAAATGACCGGGAACTTAATAAACCGACACTCGCGGGGTACTAATAAAATAAAGTCGACTTACGGGTGATGCTCTGGTGCGACGGCTTCCGGTGGGGTCGCGTAATGGTCCGGCACCTGGGGTCCGGGTTGGCACCTGTCCTCGGGATGAGGGTGGTGGCGTCCACACTAGCTGGTACTCGGATCCTCGGGTTCGATCCTCTTCTTCCTGGATTGGCACGGCTATCTTCTCTTCTGTAGCGGCTTTACTGAGGTTAGCGCGAACGAGCGTATTCGTCGAGCGACCGGCGCGAGAGAGGGGTTCGTCCGGGGCTCCTATCTGGGGGACGTACTCGTCGGGGTGATGACGAGCACCGTCCTCGGGGTCTTCGTGGTGGGAGGGACGACACGGAGCGCTGAAAAGTGCTTCGTGCGTCCCCGTCTCGTCTCGGGCTAGCTGTCGCCGTTGTGAGAGAGAGCAATAGGGAGGGATAGAGAGAGGTCGGCGGCGGTGGCCGATGCCCGTTCCTCGGGAACTCTCGAGGGGCACTGCGACCCGACCAGTGGGGAAGAACGAGTGGAGGCGCGCTCCGGTAAAAAACCCGTTCCCCCTCCGGGAGGGGCGGACTTCATGGCGGGGTTACGCCCGGCCTCAAGAGATGGCGCGGGGTTCGGTCAGCGTGCCGATCTGTCACGGGCTTCGTCACAAACCCCCCGGGCCTGACTCCAGTAGACGACGGCGAGGAAGACAGATGGTCCCGAATTGGCGACTTATTGCGACGTACCCTGAAGTACTTAGATCTGTGGCTTCGCGACGGACCACTAAAACCTACGGTGGGAGCGAATTAGCGTAATTTAAATCTATCGACCCGGATTGCGTGACGTCTCTCGAAGGACGAACTAACTAATTAACTGCGCGGTTTAGCAGCAAACAAACATAATTTTAACAGCACGACTCCGAGCAGTATTTAAACTAATCTCGCAGTCTACACGATTTAGCGCGACTTGACTTTAACTAATTAACTTAGACTACTAAATGCTAATCAATTTGCACTCCGGCATATGCATAGCCGAGGGTAACAATAACTCGCTGCGGCCGGCTGACCCCATGTTGACGCGAGGGGTCGCGATGCGCTACCCCGTGGGGCGGTCGGGTGCGGTTCCCCCTGCGGGTTCGTCATCGTCGTCGACCACGGCGGGAAGCGCCAACCCGGCGGGGTTCCCCGCACACCGGCTCCTCTATGGTGGTGTTGCCGGTCGGTGGTGTTTCCGGGGGGGTCGGCGCCTCGGCCCTCACGAATTGAAGGGGGGAGAGGGGGCGCGGCTGCGACGGATGGGCCCAAACATATTCCCGCGCTGGCGGGGGGTCCCCTCAAGAACTGACCCCGCCGACCCCTCCGCTCCTCCTGCCAGAACAAGGCGCAAAAATCCTCGATTGGGACCAGCGACTGGGAGGGGAGAGAAGGGGGGGGGCGAACGAGGAGATTCTCCCCCGGTTGTCCGCCCGATTGTTGGCCACCGGTTGGTGGTTGCGCGGCACCGTCTCCTTCCTCTTCCATCTCCTCCGGTGAGGAGGGATCCGTGTCCGGGGGTGGTGGCTATCCCGGGGCCTCATAGGGGCGGCGTAGGCGCGGTTGCCCCGACGGATCTTCCGACTCCTCAGACGCCATCCCCAACTGCAGGGGTTTCAGGCCGGCGTGGCACGGGGGTATCGGGTTAACGACGGTTGGCCGCGCGAACACCACCCGCCCGGCCTCCGCCTGCTGGGGCAGGGGGCAGATGGTCGCAAACGATGGGAATTCCGCCGGGATGAGTGGCGGCACCGCGGTTGCTGGCTCCGGCATCGGTAGCTGCGACGCGGTGGCTCTCCCGGAGCGGACGAGGGTGACCTAGCAGGGCACCCACACCCAACGGGTCCTTTTCGTCCTTTCTGCCACTTTCACCATGTTGTTGGTTGGTACCTGTAACAGAAGGGGATTACCCTATATTGGTTGGGTCTACTTTAAGAGTTGGGACAACCTTATCCTCTTTTATCCCAACGATGTAGCCTACTAACATATTGAAAGCATGATTAATAAGACAATAAACAGTTTGACATCAATTGACCCATACACACAACAAAAAAATATAAATAAAGGTGGGGGGGGGGGTCCCTCGACAATAGAGGTACCAGTGTAGCAGCTAGACTCTTCGGGGTCATAAACCATGACGTCTTTCGCACGGGTGCGCCGGCGAAAAGGAGACATGCGGCGCTGACGTCTTGCGTGGACGACCCGGGCGCCTACTGGGTGGGGACGGTTTAGTCGTTTCCACGGGCCTTATCACTCGGGGCACCTTGCTGCGGCGTGGCATGGGGGTGCCCTCGTTCGGACCTTGGGTGCCCTGTCGGGGCTGTTTCGATGGTCGGCCACGGCGAAGTGGCAATGATTCTACTCCCAACGTGTCCCGACTCCTCATTTTCAATTGAGGGTCCGCAGGGTTTTCGGGTGTTGGGGGTGGAGCGGTTGGTTCGCTTCTCGAACTCTCTTCGGCGTCGGGGGCGCGATAGGGTTTCAAGTCCTTGATATGCGCCCTTGGGTTCCGACGACTATCCGGGTCGCTCAGTTCGAAAACGACGGGGATATTACTCGTACTATTCTATGCGGGCCACTGAATTTGGGCGCAAATTTAGCCGCAAAATTTTGAACTCCCGACGATAGGACCCGTATGCGTCGTAGCACGAAATCACCCACCTTGTATTCTACCTTACGATGGGAGCGATTATAGTATTCAGCTTGGCGCGTCGCGGCGCGCTCCAGGTTGCGATGAACCCAGTCGTGAATTAGAGGTAGCCTCCTCATTCGATCATGCCAGAATTCAGGATCCTTGGGTAGTGTAAGTGGGGGAGGGGGAAGATCGGTACGTAGATTTGTAATGGCTACTGGGTTGCGGCCGAAATTCAGAAACGCGGGGGTCATTTTAGTGGACGACTGGACAGTCGTATTCAGGGCGAACGTAAGTTCCTCTAGGTGCACGTCCCAATCGCGATGGTCGTGTGACACGAAGGTGCACATCATCGTTTTGAGGGTCCGGTTTACCCTCTCGACTGGGTTCGCTTGGGCGTGATACGGGGGTGTACGAGCGGGGGTTATGCATATCTGCTTCAGATGGGCCTGCACGTATGTGTTATCGTACTGCTTGGCATTGTCTGAGAGAAAATATCTTGGGCAATCCCATCGATTGATAACTAGGCTACTGAAGGCGGCCATAATGGCGGCACCTGTAGCTGCTTGAAGGGGTTTCACTTCCACATATTTGGTAGACATATCCTGAAAAACCACTACGAACTGGTTTTGACGCTTGCTGGGGGGGGCGGGGGGGGGGGGACGGGCCCATGACGTCAGAACTGACCGTTATCCAGGGGCCTTCCGTGGTTCTTTCGCGCATGAGTCCGGCCGGGGCCTGCTGAGAGACTTTTTGCTTCTGACAGGCGGGGCAGTGTGCGACGAAGGCAGTGACGTCCTGGAAAACACCGGGCCAACAGAAGTCTTGGATGAGACGGTGATACGTCTTATCCACTCCTAAGTGGCCGGCTTGCGGGCTATCGTGCGCATCGCTGAGGGCACGTGCACGCGCTCCCGCGGGGAGGACGAGTTTCCAGGCGTCAAGGTCGGTGAGGGCAGACTCTATCAGCGGGTGGGGGTTATGGAAATATATCCGGTCATCCTCGATCCTCCAATCAGGATATTTCGAGGGGAATTTTCGAATATTATCCATTTTCTGGGTATACCACGGGTCCGTGGTATCCCTCAGGGCGCAAAGGGCGGTATCTACATTTTCGTACATTCTCGAGAGGGCATCGGGCACCACGTTGAGCGTGCCTTTTCGATGCTCTATTTTCATATCATGGGTGAGGGAGTCGCGGAGGGCCTCGAAAGCAGATCAATGCTCCGGGCCCCAGATCCAAGGAGTATTCTTTGTTAACAATTTGGTCAGATGAACGCGATCACGCGAAAAGTCTGGGAGAAAGCGCGCGTACCACCCCACCATCCCTAAAAAGCGCCTTAGCTGTTTGAGGTTGGTGGGTGGCGGGAATTCGAGAACGGGAGCGACCTTGCCCGGATCAGTCTTCAAACCATCTCTATTTAATACAAAACCGAGATATTTTACCTCGTCCTGGAAGAATTCACTCTTCTCCAGGTTTAATTCCTATCCGGCGTTGCACAGACTGGTAGACACGTCTCAAGTAGCGAAAGTGGTCCTCCTCATCGTCCGTGGCGATGATGATGTCATCCAAGTACGCGAAGACGTGGGGTTCCCACGCTGGGTCGATGAGACGGTCCACTAATCGCTGAAAGGTCGCCGGCGCGTTGGTGAGCCCGAAAGGCATCCGTTTAAACTGAAATAAACCGCGACCGGGGACAGCGAACGCGGTAACGGGCCGACTGTTAGGTGCTACCGGCACCTGAAAGTAGGCCTGGCTGAGATCGAGGGTGGTGATGCATTGGGCCCGACTCAACCCGGACAGAATCCTATCCATCGAGGGGAGCGGGTATACATCCTTCTTTGTTATTTTATTGACGTCTCAGAAGACGACGCAGAACCTAAAAGTCCCATTGGACTTCCGGACAATAACGGGGTTACTCATCCAGGGGCTCGCGGAGCGTTCGATGATGCCACTACTTAGCATTTCATCGACCGCGTCCTGTGCTACTTTTAGCATATACGGAGAGAGTAAGCGAGCCTTTTGACGAATCGGGGGATGACCCTGTACGTCGATAGCATGCTGCGTCAGACGCGTTATACCGATCGTAGGGGTCCTATTTGCGGGGTAGAATTTATCGAGCAGCCTCCAGCCTCCCCCTGAGAGGGGGCGACCAATCCAGCGCAGTCGTGTACGGCGAAGGCGGTGACCGAAACACTGCAATCGTTTAACGAGTGCGGGGTGCCGTTGCGGCTACTCCACGCATTTTTCTCGGTATCTATTTTAAGACCGAATAGGCACATGAAATCCATCCCCAACACGCATGCATAGTGGATGGGGGCAACTCTTATCTCCAAATTTCGCGTATGGCTATCTACTGTCATCGTGAGGGTAACGACACCATTTAATGGGACTAGCGCGCCATTGGCAACTCTTACTTGTTCCTCACTTGACCTCAGGAACGGCGAAACTACCTCCCGACACGCGAGGCCTAAATACGAGCGCGACGCTCCGGTATCAACGAGTGCCCTAATAATCTTCCCATTTAAAGCTACGCGAAAGTGGGGGCGAGGGTCCGAATCTAATGTCCATTGATTGTCTTCACAAGAATCTATGGACTCGGACCCGATATTCAGCCCACTGGGCTTAGGTGTTGCAGAAGCGATCCCTCTATTTTCAAAATTTTTTATTATACGGCTTGACGTAGGGATGGTCGCGGATGGGATTGTAAGGTTTAGGGGTTTCCTTCCCCCCCCCCCCCCTTTAACAGTTTCCCGACCGTTTACGCGCGCAAACGGGACAATTGTTCGCATCACGGCCTGAATTGCCACAGACCCTACAAAAATGCTCTAAGGGATGGGGGCACTCTCGGTATATGTGACCCGTCTACTTACAATTATAACACCGGACGGGGTTCCGATTCGGCGGCGACCTAGTCTCGGAGGGTGGGCGCTCTCTCGGCGCCACATCCAGGAGGCGAGGTACTCTTGATAGCCGCGGGTTGCTAGTGGTTGCCACTTGTGGTTGATGCTGCTGATTTGACGGTACCGAGCGCGTGGGGTTACGACCTCTGTTCCACTCTACGCGGGCTACCGGCGCCGCCTCCTCTTCCTCGTAGGGGGCTGGAGACAGAGGGGGTGAGGTTACGACACTAACTTTGGCCGGCTTCACCGCGGGCGTCGCGAGGGCCAGCTTTTCCTTGCCTCGCCTCGTCTTGGGTGTATAGGCGAAGGCGGGGAAGGCGGACTGATTAGCCGCTGGAGGGGGGCGGTAGACCCTCTCTTGATTGGCGGCCCCCTCCACCTGTCGACCGATTCGCAGTAAGTCCGCAAAATCGGTAACGGCTTCTCTCTCGATTTTTCTTGCTAGGGCCGGACGCAAGTTTTGGACTGCAATATCCAGCTACTCTTCTTGAGACGGGGGGAGAGCAAGCAATTTGAATAGACTGCGTAGGGCCACCAAGTATTCACGGATGGGCTCTTCAGGTCCCTGTGTACGTAAGGTGATCTCCCTCTTGATGCTGGCTTCCAGATGGCGTTGACCGAACGCGTCGCGAAAGTAACGTACATAGCCGGGATACGTATGCCAGCTTGACTTTTCCACCCGGTACCAGTTGAGGGCTGATCCCTTAAACGCTTCCGGTAGGGCGCGCAGGAGGTCCTCTTCCGTCAGATCCCGACTCGTGACCTATTCCCCCAGTTTGACGAGGAACTCCTCCGCGTCCTCCCCTTCCTCGCTGGAGTAACGGGGTCCGTGTGTCCTCCAATGTTCAATGGCGGTCCTCTGCCATCGGACACCGGACGAAAGGCTGGGGTTGAATGATCCTCCAGCGGTGAACGCGTTACCGTCCGGGCGATGCGAGGTTTGGGGTTGACCGATCTGCGTGCTGTTGTAGGGGGGTTGAAGCGAGGACATACTATATGTCAGGAAAGTGGACATGGGACGTGTGCGCGTTCGGACGACGGGGGGGGGGGGGGGCGTTGTCCCACCATTATTGGTAGAGGGGGGTCCACTGGTCGCAGGTAGAAATCGCCCCGAGGTTGGGGGTCGATCTCCTCGGACCATTGGGGATGGGGTGCCTCTCGTACTCCGTGGTTCACGGTGTCATTCCGAAATGATTCGGGAGCCGAAGATGTAGGGTGACTACCCCTCGTTAGCGCGCTGGGCGGATTGTGGTAGATGCTGGTCGGTACCTCCCGGTGAGGCACGTTTTCTGGTCGTGCGTCACGAGGGGGGGGGGGGGGGGCTATTGCCCCCTCACTGGGCCGATCGACCTGTTAGGTGGTCGCATCTGCCACTGAGAATCGGAAACTCTCCTCCCAAAACGAGATCGGGTCCCGATAATGGGCACGCGATTGAGCGGACGGAAAACCATAGTTATGCAACTCCGCGGTTCCGAACCGAGTTGACCGCTGGGGTTCGATGGGATCTAGATGTGCCGTCGGCCGGGGACCCCTTAGCATAGTCCCATAAACGGGGCAACTCACCGCTTCGGACAACGCATATGGGGGGGGGGGGGGGTGGTCGCCTCGTCCATCTGCTTGTCGTTCCCACTCGACCGGGGTATCCGGGAACCTCTGTTAGATCGTATATCTTACGAGCCGATCCCGGACCACCTCTATCGGTCCGGATATCAACAATTCTGCTCTATCACACCGACTACCCGGTCGATTTCTGCCCGAATTGCCGAAATTTGTTTCGGACTGGCTACTCGTCGCTCCGCTGCCCGAGAGGCAGCGACGTGTGTAGCGGTTGCCGTGTGCGACACGGGCGCGGTCGTGATGCGGACATATTCGGTTGTGATGGTTGGCGTTACCACCGTTAACGTGGGTATTCCCATTACAGGGGATGTAACGGGGGTGTATTCAAAAGGATCCATTTTACCGAAATTAACGCAACCAATATGAACGCAATTAGGAAAATCACAAAAGGGTAGGGGTAAATATCAGAATCTTTCTTAATCAGCTCGTTAAGTCCTACCGGAAATACTCAACTAATGAAGAGAGAGACGCTAAAAGATCAGGTGCCCCTCAAGGACGCGATGTAACTCGAGATTCTACGTCGAGGTACCAGGGTCGTTGCTTGAGCAACCTGCTGTCTGGCGTACAGCCAAATAATGCAAAGTCCCCCCCAAAAAAAAACAAATTTCCCGGAATGGCTTCGAACCGTATATTCGCAGTATCCGACGCAAAGGCGGCGCGTTATCACGCTAATACAAAAAAATTTTTATCGGTACGCAAATCACAATCTACTGTTTCTTATCTACTTTTTCCTTAATGAAGCCCAATATCAAACAGGGGAAATCAAAAAAAAATATATAGGGAGCTTCGAAAATTAAGGCAATCCAGGACAAGGGAATTTCAAAAATAGGGGGACATTCGAAAATAAAGGGAAAATAAAGAAATAAATGAAATTCGTAACTACAGGAAATCACAAACAAGGAAATTTCTAAAATAAGGGAAAATTCAGAGATAAAGGGAATTTCGAAACTAAAGGGAAATTCAAAATTAAATGGAATTGCAAAAATAAAGGGAAATTCAAAAATAAAGAGAATTGCAAAAATAAAGGGAAATTCAAAAATAAAGGGAATTTTAAAAATAAAGGGGATTGCAAAAATAAAGGGAAATTCAAAAATAAAAGGAATTGCAAAAATAAAGGGACATTCAAAATTAAGGGAAATTTTAAAGCTAAGGAATTTTAAAATTACAGAAATTTTTAAAATCAAGGGAAATGCAAAAGTAAGGAAAATTCAAAAATAATGGAAATGAATAAATAAGGGAAATTCAAAACTAACGTAAATTCAAAAGTACGACTTTGAATTCCGGGTATACATTAATAAGGGAAATTCAAAAATACTGAATATTAATAAATAAGGGCAATTCAAAACTAACGGAAATTCAAACGTACGACTTTGAATTCCGGGTAGTGAGTCTGGGTTATCCGTTATTTTTGATAACGAATTGAGGGGGTACTTTTTCTATAACAAAAAGGTTTTCTTCCTTTAAGTATTTCATACAAAGGTGTGACCCGCGATGGGAAATTGGAAACTTTATTTCCTCTTTCAACAGACTACACTCCAATCGCTACACCGGTACCTGTGGGGCGATACTTAAGAAAATTAATATTTCTATTACTTATGAGCATATATGTTACATATACATATATATATATATATATACATATATTGGCATAGTATAATTCTAAAATATTTTTTTTTTCCTAACGCAAAAGCTGCGTATTACTCTTCGTTTTCTGGTTGGGGGCGGAGGGAAATCCTATACCTGAAAATCGCGAAACGCGTTAATTACTTTTCAATATAGCGAAAATTGCTTGTTATAAAATTACTTTCAATTAAATTAAAAAAAAAATCTTTTGTTTATTGACAAATTTTTAGTTAGTTTATTCTTTAATTATTTTTAATTATTAAGAAAATAATTAAATTTCAATTCTCAAAGAAAAATTTACACGTGTGGCACAAATTCAAAATTTTCAGTTCTCATTAAAATTCGAAAATCTATTACCGAAATTTAACTGTCCGAATTAATTTAATTACTACTTCGATTTGAAAACACCCAATAAAACAAAGCCAACAAAAAAACTGCAAATTAAAATAACGATTATTTTATTATATTCAATCAAATTTTTCTAAAATTATTAGATTATTCCCTTACGTATTTGTAATTATAGGGAGTTTCTGGGATGTAAATTTCTGTACCTTATTAAAATTAAAATTAATTACACATAGTTAACTCATTAAATCTAAATATAAAATTATAATTTTATATATAAAATAAAATACACATCATTAACTGATTAAATATAATTACCAATATAATATAATATAACCTAAAATTAAATGCGCATAGTTCGAAAACTTTTCTATTCCAAGGAAATGAAACAAAAATTCAAAGTTTCGTTACAGGGTTATAAACATTTATTTTTAAATGGGAAGTTACGACGGAATATAAGTTCGTTAAATTCTGTTGAACTTTAATTTTTTTCTCTAACGGCTCGGGACGGCAGGGCGGGTGTTTACCAACACCTCGATTTTACCGGGCCAACTTATTTCCCGGCACTGGTTTTCGTATTTAATAATAAATACGAACACAAGTGCTCGAGCGTTGCAATTTAAATTTTTGTTGCACCCGTTGCAACGATTTTTCACCGGCACTTAATCTTTTCCGCCTCGACACTAAAAGGGACCACGAAACTGATTTTTACTTTGCACTCCCTGCGAGTTCCGCCGAACTCGTAACGACACTTACGTTTCTTTTTTCGAAAATTTCTTTTTTTGAAATGGAAAAATCTATTTAGATTTTCCCACCAGGGATGCCATTTATGACCTCTGTCCGGAAAAGGACGAGGCAGAATTCTATTTTTACCACGACAAAAAAAAGGGGGACGGGGGCGCGGGTTCAAATCTCGGGACAGCGGAACTACTTTGCGAAATGACCGGGAACTTAATAAGCCGACACTCGCGGGGTACTAATACAATAAAGTCGACTTACGGGTGATGCTCTGGTGCGACGGCTTCCGGTGGGGTCGCGTAATGGTCCGGCACCTGGGGTCCGGGTTGGCACCTCTCCTCGGGATGCGGGTGGTGGCGTCCACACTAGCTGGTACTCGGATCCTCGGGTTCGATCCTCTTCTTCCTGGATTGGCACGGCTATCTTCTCTTCTGTAGCGGGTTTACTGAGGTTAGCGCGAACGAGCGTATTCGTCGAGCGACCGGCGCGAGAGAGGGGTTCGTCCGGGGCTCCTATCTGGGGGACGTACTCGTCGGGGTGATGACGAGCACCGTCCTCGGGGTCTTCGTGGTGGGAGGGGACGACACGGAGCGCTGAAAAGTGCTTCGTGCGTCCCCGTCTCGTCTCGGGCTAGCTGTCGCCGTTATGAGAGAGAGAGCGATAGGGAGGGATAGAGAGAGGTCGGCGGCGGTGGCCGAGGCCCGTTCCTCGGGAACTCTCGAGGCGCACTGCGGCACGACCAGTGGGGGAGAACGAGTGGAGGCGTGCTCCGGTTAAAAACCCGTTCCCCCTCCGGGAGGGGCGGACTTCATGGCGTGGTTACGCCCGGCCTCAAGAGATGGCGCGGGGTTCGGCCAGCGTGCCGATCTGTGACGGGCTTCGTCACAACATATCTAAGTAGTTTCTTCGTTAAGTTTGATTAGAGCGAGGGTCAAGTAGCTATGGTCAAGAAGAGCAATGGTCAAGTAGCTATAGTAAAGAAGAGCGATGGTTAAGTGGAGTCGGTAATGTCAACAAGCAATGTCCAAGTAGAGTCGGTACGTAGAAGACCGAAACTAGTCAGGCCTTAACCAGGACCTTTGGCTCTCTGTTATTACTCTACGGTATAGTACAATAACTGAATGAAACTATAATGGCCCACCACTATACCTCGCCTTAATTGTAATTAATTTATTAGCAAAAGCCACAACACTCTTACTGAACTTATTGCATTTTCACGATATTCCTTAAGTGCGGTCAGCTATACGGAGAAAAACAATTTGTAAATTCTACAGATAAAATCGGTTTACTTTACAGAAAGTGACAACAAAAATGTAATTTTTACAGAATATAACTGTAAATTTAAAAAATAATTCTGCTCTTTCTGCTATAACTCTCGTTGGTTATTAAACAGACTAGAGGCGCGGGAATAAATTTTACTCACAACTAAAAAAACAAAACATAATGTTTTAAAAAATTTTCAAGTTATTCGGATTTTGTACGTGACATTTAGTACGAGAGTTCGCAAATCACTCGACGATGGGCTACTTGGTCATGACCGGAGATTTTTACGTGAAACGCGAATGGCGGGGAAAGCCTCGGATGGAATCGAAAACGGCGGTACAAAACAAGATTAGATATAACAAACAAAAATCAGGGAGGTGGGGCGGTAGAACTTAAACTACGTGGGCAAACCGTACTCACGAGGACTGCGGACGCTTCCGTACATAGATGCACCGGCGATCATCTAGGTCACCAATTTGTCACCTTGATCCTGTTCCGCTACTTGGCAAGTCGGACGCCAACCCGGCGTTAGTCGTTGGATTGAAGGGCTCGGATGGATATGAAACCCCTTCAAAATTCTTGCTCGCCGCGATTCCACTGATTTTTGAGGTGGACACTAAAATTCCTGTCACTATTTTTCCTTTTTTTTCTACGCACGGAATCGAAATCCACAAATATCCACGATTCGCACGCGGAGAACACAATATTAGCCGAAAAGAAGAGGCAGAGTCACGACGCACGTCTGCTCGCTAATGATGCCGGAAGCGAAGTTACATGTCGCGACGGTGCCTAGAAATAGGGGGGAAAAGAGAGAGCAATCGGAACTCAGCGTCTCGTGGCTGTCCCTATGATGGGCCCGTATGGGAAGTCGGAGTCTTTCTGTCGTCAACGCCGAGTGAGGGGAAGAGTCCCCCACCTATCTATTTCGTTTTATACTACTATTGTTACTGTGCTTTGGCTGCGCTGGACGCTGTTGCATTAGCTCGCTTTCAATGCACTTTTTGCCTTTTTTCTTGCTGCATTTTCATTACATTACCTATTTACATTTGAACGTGCGATTTGCTGTTCTATTTAGTGCTATTATCTAAAAAATCGGGGTAGATGCTAATAAATTACATTTTTGTTCCTCAAAATAATATTGATCAGTGTAGCAAAAGACTCGATAGAGTAAAAAATATGCAATAGATTCGAAATTCGAATATGTCAGAAAATTTGTTTTTTAAATTAGTTCTGTAGAAAAATTATATTTTTAATTGCTAGGATTTGCCCATACAAATTAGTAAATGTAGTACAAACTTCGTCCAACTCATGTTTTAATTTATTTCAAAAGTTAACAGTTTACTTATGCACTGGGAATTTTTGGAGTGTATCTATAGTAATGTAATAGCATCCTTTAACCGCAATGCAAATGAGTGCAAGAATAATTTTACATTTGAAACTTCTATATATCATGATGCGGTGATTATGCCATGGTATAGGAATCAAGACCAACCACAGGTTCGTATTTTTGTATGGCAACATTTTTTTTTCAATGTAATAATTCCTCAATGGTTGTATTTTGTCTCTTCTATGTAATTTCTTATAAACTATTTCCGTAGCATTTTTATGTTGCCGAGATTTGTACAAATTTGACCCCCACATCGTCATTCCCTGGTGAAGGCTATAATACCTTTGAGGACTACTATTTAAAGAAATATAATATACAGATTAAAAATTTGAATCAACCACTGCTGGATGTAGATCATACATCTGCAAGGCTCAACTTTCTTACGCCGAGGTAACGATTTCATAATTCTTTTATATTAACTTATTTTGTTAAATACTAATCAGTTTTTGATATTTTAAAATCTTATATATAACATGAATATCTTGTTAGCAAATTAATATTGTTTTACGAAATAATGCAATTAAAATGTACCTTAGTTATTTTTGGCGTTACTGCTCATTTCATTGTCGTTAAAAACAATTGAGAGAAAAATTATGCGATTCGAAAATGAACTTTACTTTTATATATAGTAAGGTTAATACTAACTGATTGTAAAGTGGCATAGGAACAAAAACTCATTAGATTCTCACAAATAACCAAAAATTCATTGAAACAAATAATGAAAAATATTCACATGCGTACACAAAATATTAACGCTATGCTAACTATGTGTTTATAAACACAAGTCATGACAACTTAATTTGTTGTGACGAGTTTATTTTCAGCGTTATTATTCAGTAGACTGAAAAGGATCTTGTTTTTTCCTTCGATTTCAATTGGCTCTAACAAGTTGCGAGACGTTCATGCGCTCTATCGCGTTCTCTTAGTCCGCACAAACTGATCTTCGCGAAGATCCCGAGTTCAAATTTTCTTTGTTACGTCCAGTGTTTGTAATATTCAGTAATATTCAGGAATATCCTGATGAAGGTACGAAGTTTTCGGCAGTTGTCGGTACCTCTGTCGTATTTTCCGCTGTCGGTACGTATGGTCGGTATGGTGCATATTTCTCCCGAAACTTTCCTAAAATGTCGTCCAGAAAATAGGCGCCAAATAGTGTTTTGCCTGATTTGTGATACGATGTACCATAAAAGTAGTAATATATTACTAAATTATTTTTATAAGACTATTACAATTAATACCTAACATTTAAGAAAACGAGCGTAACCTGAAAGGTATAGGAAAATATGATGAACATCAACGAAGAATAATATCTTCCATGGCCAGAAATCGTGAAGCAGACGATTATTGCAAAACTTCGTAATACGAATAATCAACAATATATACATTTGAAAGAATACTGATATCATACCCCATAATATGAAATGAAGCTGAAACTAGCCCCGTATTCTAGCCCCGAATTCTTGGGCGACCGTAGAATCCCAGGGACAAAACAAGTGTAGGGCCCCGGAAAAAAACAAAATATACTTTGTACCTTAGAATCACATATATCCTAAAAAAGGATGATATATATAATAATTTAGAGAGTATTTTCGGGTATATTAACGGTTATTGTTTCCGGAAAATTTTTTAACGAAGTCATGCATTAATTTTTTGAATCAATTTTGAGCGAGAATACGGAACTGGCAGATATGAGGCTTGAGGAAATGTCGCCATTTAAACGTCTTTGTACTCGATTTTTAATATTTTATTAATTTAGTAGAATAACCTATAGACCACTAAATAGATTCAAGTAGGTTTTATTCTGGCGCAATACTAAAAAATATATTTTTTTTATAAATTTTTAGCGAGAATATGGAACTCGCAGGTATATGAGGCTTGAGGAAATGTCGCCATTTAAACGTCTTTGCACTCGATTTTTAATATTTTATTAATTTAGTAGAATAACCTATAGACTATTAAATTTGATTCAAGTAGGTTTATTCTGGCGCAATACTAGAAAATATATTTTTTTTATAAATTTTTAGCGAGAATACGGAACTGGCAGATATGAGGCTTGAGGAAATGTCGCCATTTAAACGTCTTTGCACTCGATTTTTAATATTTTATTAATTTAGTAGAATGACCTATAGAGTACTAAATAGATTCAAGTAGGTTTTATTCAGGCGCAATACTAAAAAATATATTTTTTTAATCAATTTTTAGCGAGAATACGTAACTGGCAGATATGGGGCTTGCAGAAATGTCGCCATTTAAACGTGTTTGCACTCGATTTTTAATATTTTATTAATTTAGTAGAATAGCATATAGATTACTAAATAGATTCAAGTAGGTTTTATTCTGGCGCCATACTAAAAAATATATTTTTTTAATCAATTTTTAGCGAGAATACGGAACTGGCAGATATGAGGCTTGAAGAAATGTCGCCATTTAAACGCCTTTGCACTCGATTTTTAATATTTTATTAATTTAGTAGAATAACCTATAGACTACTAAATAGATTCAAGTAGGTTTTATTCTGGCGCAATAATAAAAAATATACTTTTTTTATAAATTTTTAGCGAGAATACGGAACTGGCAGATATGAGGCTGCAGAAATGTTGCCATTTAAAAGTCTTTGCACCCGGTCTTTAATATTTTATTAATTTAGTAGAATAGCCTATAGATTACTAAATAGATTCAAGTAGGTTTTATTCTGGCGCCATACTAAAAAAATATATTTTTTTAATCAATTTTTTGCGAGAATACGGAACTGGCAGATATGAGGCTTGAGGAAATGTCGCCATTTAAACGTCTTTGCACTCGATTTTTAATATTTTATTAATTTAGTAGAATAACCTATAGACTACTAAATAGATTCAAGTAGGTTTTATTCTGGCGCCATAATAAAAAATATATTTTTTTAATCAATTTTTCGCGAGAATACGGAACTGGCAGATATGAGGCTTGAAGAAATGTCGCCATTTAAACGCCTTTGCACTCGATTTTTAATATTTTATTAATTTAGTAGAATAACCTATAGACTACTAAATAGATTCAAGTAGGTTTTATTCTGGCGCAATAATAAAAATATATTTTTTTTATAAATTTTTAGCGAGAATACGGAACTGGCAGATATGAGGCTTGCAGAAATGTTGCCATTTAAAAGTCTTTGCACTCGATCTTTAATATTTTATTAATTTAGTAGAATAGCCTGTAGATTACTAAATAGATTCAAGTAGGTTTTATTCTGGCGCCATACTAAAAAATATATTTTTTTAATCAATTTTTTGCGAGAATACGGAACTGGCAGATATGAGGCTTGAGGAAATGTCGCCATTTAAACGTCTTTGCACTCGATCTTTAATATTTTATTAATTTAGTAGAATAGCCTATAGACTACTAAATGGATTCAAGTAAGTTTTATTCTGGCGCAATAATAAAAAATATATTTTTTTTATAAATTTTTAGCGAGAATACGGAACTGGCAGATATGAGGCTTGCAGAAATGTTGCCATTTAAAAGTCTTTGCACTCGATCTTTAATATTTTATTAATTTAGTAGAATAGCCTATAGATTACTAAATAGATTCAAGTAGGTTTTATTCTGGCGCCATACTAAAAAATATATTTTTTTAATCAATTTTTAGCGAGAATACGGAACTGGCAGATATGAGGCCTGAGGAAATGTCGCCATTTAAACATGTTTGCACTCGATTTTGAATATTTTATTAATTTAGTAGAATAGCCTATAGATTACTAAATAGATTCAAATAGGTTTTATTCTGGCGCAATAATAAAAAATATATTTTTTTTATAAATTTTTAGCGAGAATACGGAACTGGCAGATATGAGGCTTGCAGAAATGTTGCCATTTAAAAGTCTTTGCACTCGATCTTTAATATTTTATTAATTTAGTAGAATAGCCTATAGATTACTAAATAGATTCAAGTAGGTTTTATTCTGGCGCAATAATAAAAAATATATTTTTTTTATAAACTTTTAGCAAGAATACGGAACTGGCAGATATGAGGCTTGCAGAAATGTTGCCATTTAAAAGTCTTTGCACTCGATCTTTAATATTTTATTAATTTAGTAGAATAGCTTATAGATTACTAAATAGATTCAAGTAGGTTTTATTCTGGCGCCATACTAAAAAAATATATTTTTTTAATCAATTTTTTGCGAGAATACGGAACTGGCAGCTATGAGGCTTGAGGAAATGTCGCCATTTAAACGCCTTTGCACTCGATTTTTAATATGTTATTAATTTAGTAGAATAACCTATAGACTACTAAATAGATTTAAGTAAGTTTTATTCTGGCGCAATACGAAAAAATATATTTTTTTTATAAATTTTTAGCGAGAATACGGAACTGGCACATATATGAGGCTTGAGGAAATGTCGCCTTTTAAACGTCTTTGCACTCGATTTTTAATATTTTATTAATTTAGTAGAATAACCTATAGACTATTGAATTTGATTCAAGTAGATTTTATTCTGGTGCAATACTAAAAAATATATTTCTTTTATAAATTTTTAGCGAGAATACGGAACTGGCAGATATGAGGCTTGAGGAAATGTCGCCATTTAAAAGTCTTTGCACTCGATCTTTAATATTTTATTAATTTAGTAGAATAGCTTATAGATTACTAAATAGATTCAAGTAGGTTTTATTCTGGCGCCATACTAAAAAAATATATTTTTTTAATCAATTTTTTGCGAGAATACGGAACTGGCAGCTATGAGGCTTGAGGAAATGTCGCCTTTTAAACGTCTTTGCACTCGATTTTTAATATGTTATTAATTTAGTAGAATAACCTATAGACTACTAAATAGATTCAAGTAAGTTTTATTCTGGCGCAATACGAAAAAATATATTTTTTTTATAAATTTTTAGCGAGAATACGGAACTGGCAGATATGAGGCTTGCAGAAATGTTGCCATTTAAAAGTCTTTGCACTCGATTTTTAATATGTTATTAATTTAGTAGAATAACCTATAGACTACCAAATAGATTTAAGTAGGTTTTATTCTGGCGCCATACTAAAAAAATATATTTTTTTAATCAATTTTTTGCGAGAATACGGAACTGGCAGCTATGAGGCTTGAGGAAATGTCGCCTTTTAAACGTCTTTGCACTCGATTTTTAATATGTTATTAATTTAGTAGAATAACCTATAGACTACTAAATAGATTCAAGTAAGTTTTATTCTGGCGCAATGCGAAAAAATATATTTTTTTTATAAATTTTTAGCGAGAATACGGAACTGGCAGATATGAGGCTTGCAGAAATGTTGCCATTTAAAAGTCTTTATACTCGATTTTTAATATGTTATTAATTTAGTAGAATAACCTATAGACTACTAAATAGATTTAAGTAAGTTTTATTCTGGCGCAATACGAAAAAATATATTTTTTTTATAAATTTTTAGCGAGAATATGGAACTGGCATATATATGAGGCTTGAGGAAATGTCGCCTTTTAAATGTCTTTGCACTCGATTTTTAATATTTTATTAATTTAGTAGAATAACCTATAGACTATTAAATTTGATTCAAGTAGATTTTATTCTGGTGCAATACTAAAAAATATATTTTTTTTATAAATTTTTAGCGAAAATACGGAACTGGCAGATATGAGGCTTGAGGAAATGTCGCCATTTAAACGTGTTTGCACTCGATTTTGAATATTTTATTAATTTAGTAGAATAGCCTATAGATTACTAAATAGATTCAAGTAGGTTTTATTCTGGCGCCATACTAAAAAAAATTTTTTTTTAATCAATTTTTAGGGAGAATACGGAACTGGCAGATATGAGGCTTGCAGAAATGTTGCCATTTAAAAGTCTTTGCACTCGATCTTTAATATTTTATTAATTTAGTAGAATAGCCTATAGATTACTAAATAGATTCAAGTAGGTTTTATTCTGGCGCAATAATAAAAAATATATTTTTTTTATAAACTTTTAGCAAGAATATGGAACTGGCAGATATGAGGCTTGCAGAAATGTTGCCATTTAAAAGTCTTTGCACTCGATCTTTAATATTTTATTAATTTAGTAGAATAGCCTATAGATTACTAAATAGATTCAAGTAGGTTTTATTCTGGCGCCATACTAAATAAATATATTTTTTTAATCAATTTTTTGCGAGAATACGGAACTGGCAGATATGAGGCTTGAGGAAATGTCGCCATTTAAACGCCTTTGCACTCGATTTTTAATATGTTATTAATTTAGTAGAATAACCTATAGACTACTAAATAGATTTAAGTAAGTTTTATTCTGGCGCAATACGAAAAAATATATTTTTTTTATAAATTTTTAGCGAGAATACGGAACTGGCACATATATGAGGCTTGAGGAAATGTCGCCTTTTAAACGTCTTTGCACTCGATTTTTAATATTTTATTAATTTAGTAGAATAACCTATAGACTATTAAATTTGATTCAAGTAGGTTTTATTCTTGTGCAATACTAAAAAATATATTTTTTTTATAAATTTTTAGCGAGAATACGGAACTGGCAGATATGAGGCTTGAGGAAATGTCGCCATTTAAACGTCTTTGCACTCGATTTTTAATATGTTATTAATTTGGTAGAATAACATATAGACTACTAAATAGATTCAAGTAAGTTTTATTCTGGCGCAATACGAAAAAATATATTTTTTTTATAAATTTTTAGCGAGAATACGGAACTGGCAGATATGAGGCTTGAGGAAATGTCGCCATTTAAACGCCTTTGCACTCGATTTTTTATATGTTATTAATTTAGTAGAATAGCCTATAGATTACTAAATAGATTCAAGTAGGTTTTATTCTGGCGCAATAATAAAAAATATATTTTTTTTATAAATTTTTAGCAAGAATACGGAACTGGCAGATATGAAGCTTGCAGAAATGTTGCCGTTTAAAAGTCTTTGCACTCGATCTTTAATATTTTATTAATTTAGTAGAATAGCCTATAGATTACTAAATAGATTCAAGTAGGTTTTATTCTGGCGCCATACAAAAAAATATATTTTTTTAATCAATTTTTTGCGAGAATACGGAACTGGCAGATATGAGGCTTGAGGAAATGTCGCCATTTAAACGTCTTTGCACTCGATTTTTAATATTTTATTAATTTAGTAGAATAACCTATAGACTACTAAATAGATTCAAGTAGGTTTTATTCTAGCGCCATAATAAAAAATATATTTTTTTAATCAATTTTTAGCGAGAATACGGAACTGGCAGATATGAGGCTTGAGGAAATGTCGCCATTTAAACGTCTTTGCACTCGATCTTTAATATTTTATTAATTTAGTAGAATAACCTATAGACTACTAAATAGATTCAAGTAAGTTTTATTCTGGCGCAATACGAAAAAATATATTTTTTTTATAAATTTTTAGCGAGAATACGGAACTGGCAGATATGAGGCTTGAGGAAATGTCGCCATTTAAACATGTTTGCACTCGATCTTTAATATTTTATTAATTTAGTAGAATAACCTATAGACTACTAAATAGATTCAAGTAGGTTTTATTCTGGCGCCATAATAAAAAATATATTTTTTTAATCAATTTTTAGCGAGAATACGGAACTGGCAGATATGAGGCTTGAGGAAATGTCGCCATTTAAACGTCTTTGCACTCGATTTTTAATATTTTATTAATTTAGTAGAATAACCTATAGACTACTAAATAGATTCAAGTAGGTTTTATTCTGGCGCCATAATAAAAAATATATTTTTTTAATCAATTTTTAGCGAGAATACGGAACTGGCAGATATGAGGCTTGAGGAAATGTCGCCATTTAAACGTCTTTGCACTCGATTTTTAATATTTTATTAATTTAGTAGAATAACCTATAGACTACTAAATAGATTCAAGTAGGTTTTATTCTGGCGCAATAATAAAAATATATTTTTTTTATAAATTTTTAGCGAGAATACGGAACTGGCAGATATGAGGCTTGAGGAAATGTCGCCATTTAAACGTCTTTGCACTCGATTTTTAATATGTTATTAATTTGGTAGAATAACCTATAGACTACTAAATAGATTCAAGTAAGTTTTATTCTGGCGCAATACGAAAAAATATATTTTTTTTATAAATTTTTAGCGAGAATACGGAACTGGCAGATATGAGGCTTGAGGAAATGTCGCCATTTAAACGTCTTTGCACTCGATTTTTAATATGTTATTAATTTAGTAGAATAACCTATAGACTACTAAATAGATTCAAGTAGGTTTTATTCTGGCGCCATAATAAAAAATATATTTTTTTAATCAATTTTTAGCGAGAATACGGAACTGGCAGATATGAGGCTTGAGGAAATGTCGCCATTTAATCGTCTTTGCACTCGATTTTTAATATTTTATTAATTTAGTAGAATAACCTATAGACTACTAAATAGATTCAAGTAGGTTTTATTCTGGCGCAATAATAAAAATATATTTTTTTTATAAATTTTTAGCGAGAATACGGAACTGGCAGATATGAGGCTTGCAGAAATGTTGCCATTTAAAAGTCTTTGCACTCGATCTTTAATATTTTATTAATTTAGTAGAATAGCCTATAGATTACTAAATAGATTCAAGTAGGTTTTATTCTGGCGCCATACTAAAAAATATATTTTTTTAATCAATTTTTTGCGAGAATACGGAACTGGCAGATATGAGGCTTGAGGAAATGTCGCCATTTAAACGTCTTGGCACTCGATTTTGAATATTTTATTAATTTAGTAGAATAACCTATAGACTACTAAATAGATTCAAGTAGGTTTTATTCTGGCGCCATACTAAAAAAATATATTTTTTTAATCAATTTTTTGCGAGAATAGGGAACTGGCAGATATGAGGCTTGAGGAAATGTCGCCATTTAAACGTCTTTGCACTCGATTTTGAATATTTTATTAATTTAGTAGAATAGCCTATAGATTACTAAATAGATTCAAGTAGGTTTTATTCTGGCGCAATAATAAAAAATATATTTTTTTTATAAATTTTTTGCGAGAATACGGAACTGGCAGATATGAGGCTTGAGGAAATGTCGCCATTTAAACGCCTTTGCACTCGATTTTTAATATGTTATTAATTTAGTAGAATAACCTATAGACTACTAAATAGATTTAAGTAAGTTTTATTCTGGCGCAATACGAAAAAATATATTTTTTTTATAAATTTTTAGCGAGAATACGGAACTGGCACATATATGAGGCTTGAGGAAATGTCGCCTTTTAAACGTCTTTGCACTCGATTTTTAATATTTTATTAATTTAGTAGAATAACCTATAGACTATTAAATTTGATTCAAGTAGGTTTTATTCTTGTGCAATACTAAAAAATATATTTTTTTTATAAATTTTTAGCGAGAATACGGAACTGGCAGATATGAGGCTTGAGGAAATGTCGCCATTTAAACGTCTTTGCACTCGATTTTTAATATGTTATTAATTTGGTAGAATAACATATAGACTACTAAATAGATTCAAGTAAGTTTTATTCTGGCGCAATACGAAAAAATATATTTTTTTTATAAATTTTTAGCGAGAATACGGAACTGGCAGATATGAGGCTTGAGGAAATGTCGCCATTTAAACGCCTTTGCACTTAATTTTTAATATGTCATTAATTTAGTAGAATAACCTATAGACTACTAAATAGATTTAAGTAAGTTTTATTCTGGCGCAATACGAAAAAATATATTTTTTTTATAAATTTTTAGCGAGAATACGGAACTGGCAGATATGAGGCTTGCAGAAATGTTGCCATTTAAAAGTCTTTGCACTCGATCTTTAATATTTTATTAATTTAGTAGAATAGCCTATAGATTACTAAATAGATTCAAGTAGGTTTTATTCTGGCGCCATACTAAATAAATATATTTTTTTAATCAATTTTTTGCGAGAATACGGAACTGGCAGATATGAGGCTTGAGGAAATGTCGCCATTTAAACGCCTTTGCACTCGATTTTTAATATGTTATTAATTTAGTAGAATAACCTATAGACTACTAAATAGATTTAAGTAAGTTTTATTCTGGCGCAATACGAAAAAATATATTTTTTTTATAAATTTTTAGCGAGAATACGGAACTGGCACATATATGAGGCTTGAGGAAATGTCGCCTTTTAAACGTCTTTGCACTCGATTTTTAATATTTTATTAATTTAGTAGAATAACCTATAGACTATTAAATTTGATTCAAGTAGGTTTTATTCTTGTGCAATACTAAAAAATATATTTTTTTTATAAATTTTTAGCGAGAATACGGAACTGGCAGATATGAGGCTTGAGGAAATGTCGCCATTTAAACGTCTTTGCACTCGATTTTTAATATGTTATTAATTTGGTAGAATAACCTATAGACTACTAAATAGATTCAAGTAAGTTTTATTCTGGCGCAATACGAAAAAATATATTTTTTTTATAAATTTTTAGCGAGAATACGGAACTGGCAGATATGAGGCTTGAGGAAATGTCGCCATTTAAACGCCTTTGCACTCGATTTTTTATATGTTATTAATTTAGTAGAATAGCCTATAGATTACTAAATAGATTCAAGTAGGTTTTATTCTGGCGCAATAATAAAAAATATATTTTTTTTATAAATTTTTAGCAAGAATACGGAACTGGCAGATATGAAGCTTGCAGAAATGTTGCCGTTTAAAAGTCTTTGCACTCGATCTTTAATATTTTATTAATTTAGTAGAATAGCCTATAGATTACTAAATAGATTCAAGTAGGTTTTATTCTGGCGCCATACAAAAAAATATATTTTTTTAATCAATTTTTTGCGAGAATACGGAACTGGCAGATATGAGGCTTGAGGAAATGTCGCCATTTAAACGTCTTTGCACTCGATTTTTAATATTTTATTAATTTAGTAGAATAACCTATAGACTACTAAATAGATTCAAGTAGGTTTTATTCTAGCGCCATAATAAAAAATATATTTTTTTAATCAATTTTTAGCGAGAATACGGAACTGGCAGATATGAGGCTTGAGGAAATGTCGCCATTTAAACGTCTTTGCACTCGATTTTTAATATGTTATTAATTTAGTAGAATAACCTATAGACTACTAAATAGATTTAAGTAAGTTTTATTCTGGCGCAATACAAAAAAATATAATTTTTTTATAAATTTTTAGCGAGAATACGGAACTGGCAGATATGAGGGTTGCAGAAATGTTGCCATTTAAAAGTCTTTGCACTCGATCTTTATTATTTTATTAATTTAGTAGAATAGCCTATAGATTACTAAATAGATTCAAGTAGGTTTTATTCTGGCGCCATACTAAAAAAATATATTTTTTTAATCAATTTTTTGCGAGAATACGGAATTGGCAGATATGAGGCTTGAGGAAATGTCGCCATTTAAACGCCTTTGCACTTAATTTTTAATATGTCATTAATTTAGTAGAATAACCTATAGACTACTAAATAGATTTAAGTAAGTTTTATTCTGGCGCAATACGAAAAAATATATTTTTTTTATAAATTTTTAGCGAGAATACGGAACTGGCAGATATGAGGCTTGCAGAAATGTTGCCATTTAAAAGTCTTTGCACTCGATCTTTAATATTTTATTAATTTAGTAGAATAGCCTATAGATTACTAAATTGATTCAAGTAGGTTTTATTCTGGCGCCATACAAAAAAATATATTTTTTTAATCAATTTTTTGCGAGAATACAGAACTGGCAGATATGAGGCTTGAGGAAATGTCGCCATTTAAACGTCTTTGCACTCGATTTTTAATATGTTATTAATTTAGTAGAATAACCTATAGACTACTAAATAGATTCAAGTAAGTTTTATTCTGGCGCAATACGAAAAAATATATTTTTTTATAAATTTTTAGCGAGAATACGGAACTGGCAGATATGAGGCTTGAGGAAATGTCGCCATTTAAACATGTTTGCACTCGATCTTTAATATTTTATTAATTTAGTAGAATAACCTATAGACTACTAAATAGATTCAAGTAGGTTTTATTCTGGCGCCATAATAAAAAATATATTTTTTTAATCAATTTTTAGCGATAATACGGAACTGGCAGATATGAGGCTTGAGGAAATGTCGCCATTTAAACGGCTTTGCACTCGATTTTTAATATTTTATTAATTTAGTAGAATAACCTATAGACTACTAAATAGATTCAAGTAGGTTTTATTCTGGCGCCATAATAAAAAATATATTTTTTTAATCAATTTTTAGCGAGAATACGGAACTGGCAGATATGAGGCTTGAGGAAATGTCGCCATTTAAACGTCTTTGCACTCGATTTTTAATATGTTATTAATTTAGTAGAATAACCTATAGACTACTAAATAGATTCAAGTAGGTTTTATTCTGGCGCCATAATAAAAAATATATTTTTTTAATCAATTTTTAGCGAGAATACGGAACTGGCAGATATGAGGCTTGAGGAAATGTCGCCATTTAATCGTCTTTGCACTCGATTTTTAATATTTTATTAATTTAGTAGAATAACCTATAGACTACTAAATAGATTCAAGTAGGTTTTATTCTGGCGCAATAATAAAAATATATTTTTTTTATAAATTTTTAGCGAGAATACGGAACTGGCAGATATGAGGCTTGAGGAAATGTCGCCATTTAAACGCCTTTGCACTCGATTTTTAATATGTTATTAATTTAGTAGAATAACCTATAGACTACTAAATAGATTCAAGTAAGTTTTATTCTGGCGCAATACGAAAAAATATATTTTTTTAATCAATTTTTAGCGAGAATACGGAACTGGCAGATATGAGGCTTGAGGAAATGTCGCCATTTAAACGTCTTTGCACTCGATTTTTAATATTTTATTAATTTAGTAGAATAACCTATAGACTACTAAATAGATTCAAGTAGGTTTTATTCTGGCGCCATAATAAAAAATATATTTTTTTAATCAATTTTTCGCGAGAATACGGAACTGGCAGATATGAGGCTTGAAGAAATGTCGCCATTTAAACGCCTTTGCACTCGATTTTTAATATTTTATTAATTTAGTAGAATAACCTATAGACTACTAAATAGATTCAAGTAGGTTTTATTCTGGCGCAATAATAAAAATATATTTTTTTTATAAATTTTTAGCGAGAATACGGAACTGGCAGATATGAGGCTTGCAGAAATGTTGCCATTTAAAAGTCTTTGCACTCGATCTTTAATATATTTTATTAATTTAGTAGAATAGCCTGTAGATTACTAAATAGATTCAAGTAGGTTTTATTCTGGCGCCATACTAAAAAATATATTTTTTTAATCAATTTTTTGCGAGAATACGGAACTGGCAGATATGAGGCTTGAGGAAATGTCGCCATTTAAACGTCTTGGCACTCGATTTTGAATATTTTATTAATTTAGTAGAATAACCTATAGACTACTAAATAGATTCAAGTAGGTTTTATTCTGGCGCCATACTAAAAAAATATATTTAATCAATTTTTTGCGAGAATAGGGAACTGGCAGATATGAGGCTTGAGGAAATGTCGCCATTTAAACGTCTTTGCACTCGATTTTGAATATTTTATTAATTTAGTAGAATAGCCTATAGATTACTAAATAGATTCAAGTAGGTTTTATTCTGGCGCAATAATAAAAAATATATTTTTTTTATAAATTTTTAGCGAGAATACGGAACTGGCAGATATGAGGCTTGCAGTAATGTTGCCATTTAAAAGTCTTTGCACTCGATCTTTAATATTTTATTAATTTAGTAGAATAGCCTATAGACTACTAAATGGATTCAAGTAAGTTTTATTCTGGCGCAATAATAAAAAATATATTTTTTTTATAAATTTTTAGCGAGAATACGGAACTGGCAGATATGAGGCTTGCAGAAATGTTGCCATTTAAAAGTCTTTGCACTCGATCTTTAATATTTTATTAATTTAGTAGAATAGCCTATAGATTACTAAATAGATTCAAGTAGGTTTTATTCTGGCGCCATACTAAAAAATATATTTTTTTAATCAATTTTTAGCGAGAATACGGAACTGGCAGATATGAGGCCTGAGGAAATGTCGCCATTTAAACATGTTTGCACTCGATTTTGAATATTTTATTAATTTAGTAGAATAGCCTATAGATTACTAAATAGATTCAAATAGGTTTTATTCTGGCGCAATAATAAAAAATATATTTTTTTTATAAATTTTTAGCGAGAATACGGAACTGGCAGATATGAGGCTTGCAGAAATGTTGCCATTTAAAAGTCTTTGCACTCGATCTTTAATATTTTATTAATTTAGTAGAATAGCCTATAGATTACTAAATAGATTCAAGTAGGTTTTATTCTGGCGCAATAATAAAAAATTATATTTTTTTATAAATTTTTAGCGAGAATACGGAACTGGCAGATATGAGGCTTGCAGAAATGTTGCCATTTAAAAGTCTTTGCACTCGATCTTTAATATTTTATTAATTTAGTAGAATAGCTTATAGATTACTAAATAGATTCAAGTAGGTTTTATTCTGGCGCCATACTAAAAAAATATATTTTTTTAATCAATTTTTTGCGAGAATACGGAACTGGCAGCTATGAGGCTTGAGGAAATGTCGCCATTTAAACGCCTTTGCACTCGATTTTTAATATGTTATTAATTTAGTAGAATAACCTATAGACTACTAAATAGATTTAAGTAAGTTTTATTCTGGCGCAATACGAAAAAATATATTTTTTTTATAAATTTTTAGCGAGAATACGGAACTGGCACATATATGAGGCTTGAGGAAATGTCGCCTTTTAAACGTCTTTGCACTCGATTTTTAATATTTTATTAATTTAGTAGAATAACCTATAGACTATTGAATTTGATTCAAGTAGATTTTATTCTGGTGCAAATACTAAAAAATATATTTCTTTTATAATTTTTTAGCGAGTATACGGAACTGGTATATATGAGGCTTGAGGAAATGTCGCCATTTAAAAGTCTTTGCACTCGATCTTTAATATTTTATTAATTTAGTAGAATAGCTTATAGATTACTAAATAGATTCAAGTAGGTTTTATTCTGGCGCCATACTAAAAAAATATATTTTTTTAATCAATTTTTTGCGAGAATACGGAACTGGCAGCTATGAGGCTTGAGGAAATGTCGCCTTTTAAACGTCTTTGCACTCGATTTTTAATATGTTATTAATTTAGTAGAATAACCTATAGACTACTACTAAATAGATTCAAGTAAGTTTTATTCTGGCGCAATACGAAAAAATATATTTTTTTTATAAATTTTTAGCGAGAATACGGAACTGGCAGATATGAGGCTTGCAGAAATGTTGCCATTTAAAAGTCTTTGCACTCGATTTTTAATATGTTATTAATTTAGTAGAATAACCTATAGACTACCAAATAGATTTAAGTAGGTTTTATTCTGGCGCCATACTAAAAAAATATATTTTTTTAATCAATTTTTTGCGAGAATACGGAACTGGCAGCTATGAGGCTTGAGGAAATGTCGCCTTTTAAACGTCTTTGCACTCGATTTTTAATATGTTATTAATTTAGTAGAATAACCTATAGACTACTAAATAGATTCAAGTAAGTTTTATTCTGGCGCAATGCGAAAAAATATATTTTTTTTATAAATTTTTAGCGAGAATACGGAACTGGCAGATATGAGGCTTGCAGAAATGTTGCCATTTAAAAGTCTTTATACTCGATTTTTAATATGTTATTAATTTAGTAGAATAACCTATAGACTACTAAATAGATTTAAGTAAGTTTTATTCTGGCGCAATACGAAAAAATATATTTTTTTTATAAATTTTTAGCGAGAATATGGAACTGGCATATATATGAGGCTTGAGGAAATGTCGCCTTTTAAATGTCTTTGCACTCGATTTTTAATATTTTATTAATTTAGTAGAATAACCTATAGACTATTAAATTTGATTCAAGTAGATTTTATTCTGGTGCAATACTAAAAAATATTTTTTTTATAAATTTTTAGCGAAAATACGGAACTGGCAGATATGAGGCTTGAGGAAATGTCGCCATTTAAACGTGTTTGCACTCGATTTTGAATATTTTATTAATTTAGTAGAATAGCCTATAGATTACTAAATAGATTCAAGTAGGTTTTATTCTGGCGCCATACTAAAAAATATATTTTTTTTAATCAATTTTTTGCGAGAATACGGAACTGGCAGATATGAGGCTTGAGGAAATGTTCGCCATTTAAAGTCTTTGCACTCGATTTTTAATATGTTATTAATTTAGTAGACTACTAAATAGATTTAAGTAAGTTTTATTCTGGCGCAATACGAAAAAATATATTTTTTTTATAAATTTTTAGCGAGAATACGGAACTGCATATATGTCGCCTTTTAAACGTCTTTGCACTCGATTTTTAATATTTTATTAATTTAGTAGAATAACCTATAGACTATTAAATAATTTGCAATACTAAAAAAATATATTTTTTTTATAAATTTTTAGCGAGAATACGGAACTGGCAGATATGAGGCTTGAGGAAATGTCGCCATTTAAACGTCTTTGCACTCGATTTTTAATATGTTATTAATTTGGTAGAATAACCTATAGACTACTAAATAGATTCAAGTAAGTTTTATTCTGGCGCAATACGAAAAAATATATTTTTTTTATAAATTTTTAGCGAGAATACGGAACTGGCAGATATGAGGCTTGAGGAAATGTCGCCATTTAAACGCCTTTGCACTCGATTTTTTATATGTTATTAATTTAGTAGAATAGCCTATAGATTACTAAATAGATTCAAGTAGGTTTTATTCTGGCGCAATAATAAAAAATATATTTTTTTTATAAATTTTTAGCAAGAATACGGAACTGGCAGATATGAAGCTTGCAGAAATGTTGCCGTTTAAAAGTCTTTGCACTCGATCTTTAATATTTTATTAATTTAGTAGAATAGCCTATAGATTACTAAATAGATTCAAGTAGGTTTTATTCTGGCGCCATACAAAAAAATATATTTTTTTAATCAATTTTTTGCGAGAATACGGAACTGGCAGATATGAGGCTTGAGGAAATGTCGCCATTTAAACGTCTTTGCACTCGATTTTTAATATTTTATTAATTTAGTAGAATAACCTATAGACTACTAAATAGATTCAAGTAGGTTTTATTCTAGCGCCATAATAAAAAATATATTTTTTTAATCAATTTTTAGCGAGAATACGGAACTGGCAGATATGAGGCTTGAGGAAATGTCGCCATTTAAACGTCTTTGCACTCGATTTTTAATATGTTATTAATTTAGTAGAATAACCTATAGACTACTAAATAGATTTAAGTAAGTTTTATTCTGGCGCAATACAAAAAAATATAATTTTTTTATAAATTTTTAGCGAGAATACGGAACTGGCAGATATGAGGGTTGCAGAAATGTTGCCATTTAAAAGTCTTTGCACTCGATCTTTATTATTTTATTAATTTAGTAGAATAGCCTATAGATTACTAAATAGATTCAAGTAGGTTTTATTCTGGCGCCATACTAAAAAAATATATTTTTTTAATCAATTTTTTGCGAGAATACGGAATTGGCAGATATGAGGCTTGAGGAAATGTCGCCATTTAAACGCCTTTGCACTTAATTTTTAATATGTCATTAATTTAGTAGAATAACCTATAGACTACTAAATAGATTTAAGTAAGTTTTATTCTGGCGCAATACGAAAAAATATATTTTTTTTATAAATTTTTAGCGAGAATACGGAACTGGCAGATATGAGGCTTGCAGAAATGTTGCCATTTAAAAGTCTTTGCACTCGATCTTTAATATTTTATTAATTTAGTAGAATAGCCTATAGATTACTAAATTGATTCAAGTAGGTTTTATTCTGGCGCCATACAAAAAAATATATTTTTTTAATCAATTTTTTGCGAGAATACAGAACTGGCAGATATGAGGCTTGAGGAAATGTCGCCATTTAAACGTCTTTGCACTCGATTTTTAATATGTTATTAATTTAGTAGAATAACCTATAGACTACTAAATAGATTCAAGTAAGTTTTATTCTGGCGCAATACGAAAAAATATATTTTTTTTATAAATTTTTAGCGAGAATACGGAACTGGCAGATATGAGGCTTGAGGAAATGTCGCCATTTAAACATGTTTGCACTCGATCTTTAATATTTTATTAATTTAGTAGAATAACCTATAGACTACTAAATAGATTCAAGTAGGTTTTATTCTGGCGCCATAATAAAAAATATATTTTTTTAATCAATTTTTAGCGATAATACGGAACTGGCAGATATGAGGCTTGAGGAAATGTCGCCATTTAAACGGCTTTGCACTCGATTTTTAATATTTTATTAATTTAGTAGAATAACCTATAGACTACTAAATAGATTCAAGTAGGTTTTATTCTGGCGCCATAATAAAAAATATATTTTTTTAATCAATTTTTAGCGAGAATACGGAACTGGCAGATATGAGGCTTGAGGAAATGTCGCCATTTAAACGTCTTTGCACTCGATTTTTAATATGTTATTAATTTAGTAGAATAACCTATAGACTACTAAATAGATTCAAGTAGGTTTTATTCTGGCGCCATAATAAAAAATATATTTTTTTAATCAATTTTTAGCGAGAATACGGAACTGGCAGATATGAGGCTTGAGGAAATGTCGCCATTTAATCGTCTTTGCACTCGATTTTTAATATTTTATTAATTTAGTAGAATAACCTATAGACTACTAAATAGATTCAAGTAGGTTTTATTCTGGCGCAATAATAAAAATATATTTTTTTTATAAATTTTTAGCGAGAATACGGAACTGGCAGATATGAGGCTTGAGGAAATGTCGCCATTTAAACGCCTTTGCACTCGATTTTTAATATGTTATTAATTTAGTAGAATAACCTATAGACTACTAAATAGATTCAAGTAAGTTTTATTCTGGCGCAATACGAAAAAATATATTTTTTTAATCAATTTTTAGCGAGAATACGGAACTGGCAGATATGAGGCTTGAGGAAATGTCGCCATTTAAACGTCTTTGCACTCGATTTTTAATATTTTATTAATTTAGTAGAATAACCTATAGACTACTAAATAGATTCAAGTAGGTTTTATTCTGGCGCCATAATAAAAAATATATTTTTTTAATCAATTTTTCGCGAGAATACGGAACTGGCAGATATGAGGCTTGAAGAAATGTCGCCATTTAAACGCCTTTGCACTCGATTTTTAATATTTTATTAATTTAGTAGAATAACCTATAGACTACTAAATAGATTCAAGTAGGTTTTATTCTGGCGCAATAATAAAAATATATTTTTTTTATAAATTTTTAGCGAGAATACGGAACTGGCAGATATGAGGCTTGCAGAAATGTTGCCATTTAAAAGTCTTTGCACTCGATCTTTAATATTTTATTAATTTAGTAGAATAGCCTGTAGATTACTAAATAGATTCAAGTAGGTTTTATTCTGGCGCCATACTAAAAAATATATTTTTTTAATCAATTTTTTGCGAGAATACGGAACTGGCAGATATGAGGCTTGAGGAAATGTCGCCATTTAAACGTCTTGGCACTCGATTTTGAATATTTTATTAATTTAGTAGAATAACCTATAGACTACTAAATAGATTCAAGTAGGTTTTATTCTGGCGCCATACTAAAAAAATATATTTTTTTAATCAATTTTTTGCGAGAATAGGGAACTGGCAGATATGAGGCTTGAGGAAATGTCGCCATTTAAACGTCTTTGCACTCGATTTTGAATATTTTATTAATTTAGTAGAATAGCCTATAGATTACTAAATAGATTCAAGTAGGTTTTATTCTGGCGCAATAATAAAAAATATATTTTTTTAATCAATTTTTAGCGAGAATACGGAACTGGCAGATATGAGGCTTGAGGAAATGTCGCCATTTAAACGTCTTTGCACTCGATTTTTAATATGTTATTAATTTAGTACAATAACCTATAGACTACTAAATAGATTTAAGTAAGTTTTATTCTGGCGCAATACGAAAAAATATATTTTTTTTATAAATTTTTAGCGAGAATACGGAACTGGCAGATATGAGGCTTGCAGAAATGTTGCCATTTAAAAGTCTTTGCACTCGATCTTTAATATTTTATTAATTTAGTAGAATAGCCTATAGATTACTAAATTGATTCAAGTAGGTTTTATTCTGGCGCCATACAAAAAAATATATTTTTTTAATCAATTTTTTGCGAGAATACAGAACTGGCAGATATGAGGCTTGAGGAAATGTCGCCATTTAAACGTCTTTGCACTCGATTTTTAATATGTTATTAATTTAGTAGAATAACCTATAGACTACTAAATAGATTCAAGTAAGTTTTATTCTGGCGCAATACGAAAAAATATATTTTTTTTATAAATTTTTAGCGAGAATACGGAACTGGCAGATATGAGGCTTGAGGAAATGTCGCCATTTAAACGTCTTTGCACTCGATCTTTAATATTTTATTAATTTAGTAGAATAACCTATAGACTACTAAATAGATTCAAGTAGGTTTTATTCTGGCGCCATAATAAAAAATATATTTTTTTAATCAATTTTTAGCGAGAATACGGAACTGGCAGATATGAGGCTTGAGGAAATGTCGCCATTTAAACGGCTTTGCACTCGATTTTTAATATTTTATTAATTTAGTAGAATAACCTATAGACTACTAAATAGATTCAAGTAGGTTTTATTCTGGCGCCATAATAAAAAATATATTTTTTTAATCAATTTTTAGCGAGAATACGGAACTGGCAGATATGAGGCTTGAGGAAATGTCGCCATTTAAACGTCTTTGCACTCGATTTTTAATATGTTATTAATTTAGTAGAATAACCTATAGACTACTAAATAGATTCAAGTAGGTTTTATTCTGGCGCCATAATAAAAAATATATTTTTTTAATCAATTTTTAGCGAGAATACGGAACTGGCAGATATGAGGCTTGAGGAAATGTCGCCATTTAATCGTCTTTGCACTCGATTTTTAATATTTTATTAATTTAGTAGAATAACCTATAGACTACTGAATAGATTCAAGTAAGTTTTATTCTGGCGCAATACGAAAAAATATATTTTTTTTATAAATTTTTAGCGAGAATACGGAACTGGCATATATATGAGGCTTGAGGAAATGTCGCCTTTTAAAAGTCTTTGCACTCGATCTTTAATATTTTATTAATTTAGTAGAATAGCCTATAGATTACTAAATAGATTCAAGCAGGTTTTATTCTGGCGCAATAATAAAAAATATATTTTTTTTATAAATTTTTAGCGAGAATACGGAACTGGCAGATATGAGGCTTGCAGTAATGTTGCCATTTAAAAGTCTTTGCACTCGATCTTTAATATTTTATTAATTTAGTAGAATAGCCTATAGATTACTAAATAGATTCAAGTAGGTTTTATTCTGGCGCCATACTAAAAAATATATTTTTTTAATCAATTTTTTGCGAGAATACGGAACTGGCAGATATGAGGCTTGAGGAAATGTCGCCATTTAAACGTCTTGGCACTCGATTTTGAATATTTTATTAATTTAGTAGAATAACCTATAGACTACTAAATAGATTCAAGTAGGTTTTATTCTGGCGCCATACTAAAAAAATATATTTTTTTAATCAATTTTTTGCGAGAATAGGGAACTGGCAGATATGAGGCTTGAGGAAATGTCGCCATTTAAACGTCTTTGCACTCGATTTTGAATATTTTATTAATTTAGTAGAATAGCCTATAGATTACTAAATAGATTCAAGTAGGTTTTATTCTGGCGCAATAATAAAAAATATATTTTTTTTATAAATTTTTAGCGAGAATACGGAACTGGCAGATATGAGGCTTGCAGTAATGTTGCCATTTAAAAGTCTTTGCACTCGATCTTTAATATTTTATTAATTTAGTAGAATAGCCTATAGACTACTAAATGGATTCAAGTAAGTTTTATTCTGGCGCAATAATAAAAAATATATTTTTTTTATAAATTTTTAGCGAGAATACGGAACTGGCAGATATGAGGCTTGCAGAAATGTTGCCATTTAAAAGTCTTTGCACTCGATCTTTAATATTTTATTAATTTAGTAGAATAACCTATAGACTACTAAATAGATTCAAGTAGGTTTTATTCTGGCGCCATACTAAAAAATATATTTTTTTAATCAATTTTTAGCGAGAATACGGAACTGGCAGATATGAGGCTTGAGGAAATGTCGCCATTTAAACATGTTTGCACTCGATTTTGAATATTTTATTAATTTAGTAGAATAGCCTATAGATTACTAAATAGATTCAAGTAGGTTTTATTCTGGCGCAATAATAAAAAATATATTTTTTTTATAAATTTTTAGCGAGAATACGGAACTGGCAGATATGAGGCTTGCAGAAATGTTGCCATTTAAAAGTCTTTGCACTCGATCTTTAATATTTTATTAATTTAGTAGAATAGCCTATAGATTACTAAATAGATTCAAGTAGGTTTTATTCTGGCGCAATAATAAAAAATATATTTTTTTTATAAACTTTTAGCAAGAATACGGAACTGGCAGATATGAGGCTTGCAGAAATGTTGCCATTTAAAAGTCTTTGCACTCGATCTTTAATATTTTATTAATTTAGTAGAATAGCTTATAGATTACTAAATAGATTCAAGTAGGTTTTATTCTGGCGCCATACTAAAAAAATATATTTTTTTAATCAATTTTTTGCGAGAATACGGAACTGGCAGCTATGAGGCTTGAGGAAATGTCGCCATTTAAACGCCTTTGCACTCGATTTTTAATATGTTATTAATTTAGTAGAATAACCTATAGACTACTAAATAGATTTAAGTAAGTTTTATTCTGGCGCAATACGAAAAAATATATTTTTTTTATAAATTTTTAGCGAGAATACGGAACTGGCACATATATGAGGCTTGAGGAAATGTCGCCTTTTAAACGTCTTTGCACTCGATTTTTAATATTTTATTAATTTAGTAGAATAACCTATAGACTATTGAATTTGATTCAAGTAGATTTTATTCTGGTGCAATACTAAAAAATATATTTCTTTTATAAATTTTTAGCGAGAATACGGAACTGGCAGATATGAGGCTTGAGGAAATGTCGCCATTTAAAAGTCTTTGCACTCGCTCTTTAATATTTTATTAATTTAGTAGAATAGCTTATAGATTACTAAATAGATTCAAGTAGGTTTTATTCTGGCGCCATACTAAAAAAATATATTTTTTTAATCAATTTTTTGCGAGAATACGGAACTGGCAGCTATGAGGCTTGAGGAAATGTCGCCTTTTAAACGTCTTTGCACTCGATTTTTAATATGTTATTAATTTAGTAGAATAACCTATAGACTACTAAATAGATTCAAGTAAGTTTTATTCTGGCGCAATACGAAAAAATATATTTTTTTTATAAATTTTTAGCGAGAATACGGAACTGGCAGATATGAGGCTTGCAGAAATGTTGCCATTTAAAAGTCTTTGCACTCGATTTTTAATATGTTATTAATTTAGTAGAATAACCTATAGACTACCAAATAGATTTAAGTAGGTTTTATTCTGGCGCCATACTAAAAAAATATATTTTTTTAATCAATTTTTTGCGAGAATACGGAACTGGCAGCTATGAGGCTTGAGGAAATGTCGCCTTTTAAACGTCTTTGCACTCGATTTTTAATATGTTATTAATTTAGTAGAATAACCTATAGACTACTAAATAGATTCAAGTAAGTTTTATTCTGGCGCAATGCGAAAAAATATATTTTTTTTATAAATTTTTAGCGAGAATACGGAACTGGCAGATATGAGGCTTGCAGAAATGTTGCCATTTAAAAGTCTTTATACTCGATTTTTAATATGTTATTAATTTAGTAGAATAACCTATAGACTACTAAATAGATTTAAGTAAGTTTTATTCTGGCGCAATACGAAAAAATATATTTTTTTTATAAATTTTTAGCGAGAATATGGAACTGGCATATATATGAGGCTTGAGGAAATGTCGCCTTTTAAATGTCTTTGCACTCGATTTTTAATATTTTATTAATTTAGTAGAATAACCTATAGACTATTAAATTTGATTCAAGTAGATTTTATTCTGGTGCAATACTAAAAAATATATTTTTTTTATAAATTTTTAGCGAAAATACGGAACTGGCAGATATGAGGCTTGAGGAAATGTCGCCATTTAAACGTGTTTGCACTCGATTTTGAATATTTTATTAATTTAGTAGAATAGCCTATAGATTACTAAATAGATTCAAGTAGGTTTTATTCTGGCGCCATACTAAATAAATATATTTTTTTAATCAATTTTTTGCGAGAATACGGAACTGGCAGATATGAGGCTTGAGGAAATGTCGCCATCTATTGAGGCCGGGCGTAACCCCACTACGAAGTCCGCCCCTCCCGGAGGAGGAACAGGTCTTTTACCGGAGCGCGCCTCCACTTGTCCGCCCCCACTGGTCGTGCCGCAGTGCGCCTCGAGAGTTCCCGAGTAACGGGCCTCGGCCGCCGCCGCCGACCTCTCTCTATCCCTCGCTATCGCTCTCTCTCACAATGACGACTTTTTCACAGTATTTTAATACCTTAGGGCCACGATTCATAGCTGGCAGAGATTACAACGCAAAACACCCCTGGTGGGGATCAAGATCGCATACACCAACCCCTCGAGGTCGACAACTCTACATGGCGATGCAAAATAACAATCTCAAATCCGTTTCAACGGGCGAATCAACATACTGGCCATCTGACAGCAAAAAAATTCCCGATACAATCGCCATTGGAATTACAAAAGGTATAGCAAATCATAACATACAAACAAAATCATGTTTTGAGATGTCTTCTGATCATTCTCCGATAATAATTACTTTAAACTCAGAAATTATAATGAAAACTCTTCCTGTAATGTTATATAATAAATATACGGATTGGGACAAATACAGAACCAACTTAGAAGAAAACGTGTGTTGCAATATAACTTTAAAAAGCGAACAAGAATTAGAAAATGCAATCGATAATCTGAATAAGCAAATACATGAGGCAGCACGGATTTCAACGCCTGAAATACTTAAAAAAGAAGTTACGCAAACGCTGTCACACAAAGTTACTGCCAAAATATTACAGAAGAGGAAGCTCAGAAAAATCTGGTAAAAAACAAGATCTCCGGACGCGAAAACCAACTTTAATCGGGCAGTTACTCAATTAAAAAGACTACTATATGAAGAACGTAATGCAGCTACAAAAAAATACTTGGAAAATCTCAGTGCTACGGAAACATCGGACTACTCCTTATGGAAAGCTACAAGATATTTAAAACAACCACAACAAACTGTTCCTCCAATAAGATTAGAAAATGGAAACTGGGCAAGAAGCAGTAAAGAAAAGGCTGTCGCATTTGCAGAACATCTAGCAAACATCTTTCAACCTCACCCTTCGAACTGTTCTGTTGAGGAAGAGAATACTATTTATGAAAGTTTAGAGGATCCTCACTTCACTAACACCACTATTAAACCTTTTAAATTTAAAGAAGTTAAGTTTGTAATAAGAAAATTAAAATCTAAAAAAGCACCTGGATATGATCAGATAAATAAAACGATAATAAAAGAGCTTCCAGACAAGGTTATTAGATTCATTACTATACTTTTTAATGCCTCGTTGAGACTTAGCTATTTTCCAGAACTTTGGAAGGTTGCATAAATAATATTAATCCCAAAACCTGGAAAAAATATGCAGGAAATTACTTCATACAGACTAATAAGTTTACTGCCGATATTTTCAAAAATATTTGAAAAACTAATCTTGAAACGAATGGAATTGATAATACATAATAAGAAACTAATTCCAGAGCATCAATTCGGTTTTAGACAAAGCCACTCAACAATTGAACAAGTCCATAGAGTTGTGAACCAAATAAATAACTCCTACGAAGATGGAAAATATTGTTCGGCAGTATTTCTGGATATATCTCAAGCGTTTGATAGATTATGGATACCCGGATTATTATATAAAATCAAGCCTCTATTTCCTTGTCAATTGTACAAATTATTAAAATCATACCTGAGCAGAAGATTTTTCTAAGTCAAACATCAAGAAGGGAACACTGACCTTTACCCTATAGAAGCTGGAGTTCCTCAAGGAAGCGTATTAGGACCAAAATTTTATGTGCTCTATACAGCAGATATGCCGACATCGAAACAAACCACTACAGCCACGTATGCTGATGACACTACAATTATGTCATCTCATGAGGATCCAGCGGTAGCTTCAAATCGTACGCAAAATAACTTAAAGGAAATAGAAAAGTGGTTCAATAAATGGAGAATAAAAGTCAATGAGACAAAATCCAATCACGTGACTTTTACACTGCGCAGAGAAACATGTCCACCGGTAACACTGAATGGCAAAGAAATACCTCAAGCTGAAAGTGTTGAGTATCTTGGCATGCACTTAGATCGGCGATTAACATGGAAATCTCACATCTGGAACAAACGAAAGCAACTTAATCTCAAGTTATATAAAATGAACTGGCTATTGGGCAGAAATTCTGCAGTCTCGCTGGAAAATAAAATATTGCTATACACATCGATTTTGAAACCAATTTGGACATACGGAATTCAACTATGGGGTTCAGCGGCAAACTCGTCTGTCAGCATACTTGAAAGATTTCAATCCAAAGTATTAAGAAACATTGTTGACGCCCACTGATTCGTTCCCAATGAAAGAATCCGGATAGATCTTTGTATTCCTCTTGTCAAGAAAGAAATTGATATCAACGTCATCCGATACAGAAGCAGACTCAAGAAACATCCTAACATACTGGTCAGAAAACTCGTTCAGACTAAGTCATCGAAGACCAGATTGAAACGATTAAAAATACTTTTCTAATAATTAAGTAATAATAGTTATACAAAACTGTTATCTATTCATGTAACTTTATATGATGAATTTTACTTAAGGGTATGGACTATTGGGAATATGCCTACAAGATATTAAGAACTGTTAATCAAATTTACTTATTGTTCCATAAGAAACAGATTGTAAATTATCCAGGAAAATAAAAAAAAAAAAAAAAAATTAACCGTTGTTTGTGATTTTCATCGGTTTTCTACATTATTCCCCTCCAGTGGTGCCTTCCTGTCTTCCGATTGTTTTCAAAATCGACCATATTACTCACTGCTATCGTTATTAACTATTCGAGAATAAAACGAGTGCCTACCTAAAAGTGCAACTTTTATTAACCGTTGTTTGTGATTTTCTGCGTTTTCGACATTTTCCCCCCTACAGCGGTGACGTCTTGTCATCCGATTTTTTTTTAAATCGACAATATTACTCAATGCCAACATTAATAACTTTTTGAGAAATAAAACGAGTGCCCTACCTAATATTGCAACTTTTATTAACCGTTGTTTGTGATTTTCAGCGGTTTTCGACATTCGTCCCCTCCAGTGGTGTCTTCCTTTCACCCGAATTTCTTTAAAAACCGACAATATTACTCATTGCTATTATTATTAACTATTTGAAGAATAAAACGAGTGGCCTACCTAATATTGCAACTTTTATTAACCATTGTTTGTGATTTTCATGCGGTTTTCGTCATTTGTCCCCTCCAGTGGTGCCTTCCTTTCATCCGATTATTTAAAAAATTGACAGTATTACTCATTGCCATCATTAATAACTATTCGAGAAATACAGCGAAAGGCCTACCTAATATTGCAAATTTTATTAACCGTTGTTTGTGATTTTCAGCGACTTTCGACATTCGTTCCCTCCAGTTGTGCCTTCCTGTCTTCCGATTGTTTTCGAAATCCACCGTATTACTCACTGCTATCATTATTAACTATTCGAAGTATAAAACGACTGCCTACCTAAAATTGCAATATTTATTAACGGTTGTTTGTGATTTTCAGCGGTTTTCGACATTCCCCCCCCCCCCCCCCCCTACAGCCGTCACGTGCTGTCATCCGATTTTTTTTAAATCGACAATGTTACTCATTGCCATCATTAATAACTATTCGAGAAATAAAGCGAAAGGCCTACCTAATATTGCAAATTTTATTAACCGTTATTTGTGATTTTCAGCGGCTTTCGACATTCGTCCCCTCCAGTGGTGTCTTCCTTTCTCCCGAATTTCTTTAAAAACCGACAATATTACTCATTGCTATTATTATTAACTATTCGAAGAATAAAACGAGTGGCCTACCTAATATTGCAACTTTTATTAACCATTGTTTGTGATTTTCATGTGGTTTTCGTCATTCGTCCCCTCCAGTGGTGCCTTCCTTTCATTCGATTTTTTAAAAAATCGACAGTATTACTCATTGCCATCATTAATAACTATTCGAGAAATACAGCGAAAGGCCTACCTAATATAGCCAATTTTATTAACCGTTGTTTGTAATTTTCAGCGGCTTTTGACATTCGTTCCCTCCAGTTGTGCCTTCCTGTCTTCCGATTGTTTTCGAAATCCACCGTATTACTCACTGCTATCATTATTAACTATTAGAAGAATAAAACGAGTGCCTACCTAAAATTGCAACTTTTATTAACCGTTGTTTGTGATTTTCAGCGGTTTTCGACAATTTTCCCCCTACAGCGTTGACGTCCTGTCACCCGAATTTTGTTAAAAACCGACAATATTACTCATTGCTCTCATTATTAACTATTCGAAGAATAAAACGAGTGGCCTACCTAATATTGCAACGTTTATTAACCGTTGTTTGTGATTTTCAGCAGTTTTCGACATTCGTCCCCATCAGTGGTGCCTTCCTTTCATCCAATTTTTTTAAAAACCGACAATATTACTCATTGCCATCATTAATAACTATTAGAGAAATAAAGCGAAAGGCCTACCTAATATTGCAAATTTTATTAACCGTGGTTTGTGATTTTCAGCGGCTTTCGACATATGTCCCCTCCAGTGGTTCCTTCCTGTCATCCGATTGTTTTCGAAATCCACCATATTACTCACTGCTATCATTATTAACTTTTCCAAGAATAAAATGAGTGCCTACCTAAAATTGCAACTTTCATTATCCGTTGTTTGTCATTTTCAGCGGTTTTGGACAATTTTCTACCTCCAATGGTGCCAATGTGTCATGCGATTTTTTTGAAAATCGACATAATTGTTCGTTGCCATCATTATTAACTATTTGTAACATAAAACGATCGGTCTATCTGAAATTGCAACTTTTATGGAGCGTTATGTGAGTTTTACGTCTTTGACCCGTCTACCCACCTGTCCCCTGGTGGTAAGAAACCTTTTTTAGCATTAATTAGGTTTACATATGACAAGGATTGAAAAAAATTTGATTAGTCCATTCTATCATTTTTAATCTTCAACATCATCTTGCTGAGACGAACATTTATACGGGAGAGCAACAAAAGCATTATCGAAAAGATAGGCCGAACAAACAGACACAATTATTTAGTCGGAAAACACGCGAAATGGACAATCTTTTTCGCGTATATCGGCCAAAAAGTCGTGACGAAATTGAAGTGTCAGTGAATAGTAATGTACAGTATGGAATTATAGATTTTTATTAGTGTTTTCAACTTTGTCGACTATTGTGCGGTACTCCTTGTGAATGGAAAAGTGTGTGGCGGAAAAATTGAATTTAAGCAATGTTCGAAATTAGGTCTCGGTTTTAAAATCATGCTTAAGTGTGAAACCTGTGATCCTCGATATATTGCATCATCTGAACGCATCGGTCAATTATATGTAATAAATCGAAGATTTATCTTTGTCACGAGGTTCTTAGAATAAGGTTTAGCTGGGTGCAAGAAATTTTGTGATTTGATGGACTTAGCTTCTTCTTTCTTATATCACTCATCGTACGACTTCTATGTAACGAAAATACACGAATGCGTCAAGATTATTGCCGAGAAGCTTTTCTCCATTGCTGCTAAAATAGAAAACGACGATACGTGCATGGAAAATGACTTGACAGATACCACAGACGTTCGTGTATCCGGCGACGACACATGGAAGCGTCGCAGATTTGCGTCGTTATTCGGTGTGACAACATTGATTGGGTATTATTCCGGCAAAGTTTTGGATGTATTTATCAAAAGTTCTTACTGTAAATCATGCGAAAGCTGGACACATAAACTATCGACCAGAGAATATTACGAATGGTATTTGAAGCTTGTAGAAGATAATAACTGCAGTGCAAATCATGAACGAGCAGCGGGTAACATGGAACCAGCATCGATTCTTGAAATGTTTCAACGATCTTTGGAGAAATACGGCCTGAGATACACAAGCTACATTGGTGACGGGGATTCTAAAACTTTTAGTAAAATTATTAATTCAAAACCTTATATTGAAGATGTTGTGATAACAAAAAAAAAGTGCCATATTCAGAAAAGAATGGGCACCCGCTTATGAGAATTAGTAAAAAATCTGTCCAAGAAATAATCGTTAAAAATGTTGCTAAGATTTGTGCAAAAAATGGCACTTTTTCGAAAAACGTTATACAAAATTCAGTTTGTAATGACAAAAAAATCCCTCGTTCACCATCAAGCTAGACACATACACTAACAGAAAATCTTTGGTTTTTGGATTTGAGATAAAAATTGACGGAGAAATCCTGCCTACCACAAGGGCACTATTTTTGGTGTTGGTCAATTCAACCTGCCTCAACGGCTTATTTTCTTGAAATAATTGGTAATTGAATAACATTTTTGGTGGAAATTTTCACAGAACGTAGCTAAACCAATGTACTTTGACGTACAATAAACAGAATTGTTCAAAATCCTCGTTGGCTCTTTTAAAAAAATTCACGAAAATAAGGCTTTTTTCTGCTTCCAGAGCCGCATAACCCCTTAATAGTCATCACAAGTGCACTGACTGAATATATTTTCACAGATTCTCTGTGTTCGTCTAACTAAGTGTACTAAGATTAACATTTTACCAGAAGAACAATCAGTTTTTCGCAGCGGAGAGGGGCATACGATAACATCTTTTCCCTCCTAGCATCTACGCAGGTTGTCCTTAGCCAATCAGAGCCTTCCTCAGAGCCTTCGACTCTGTGCCACATGCATTGCTACGGCGAAAAATACTTAGTCTCGGAGTCTGCGCTAAATTATTTCGGGTGTTGAGTGCGATGTACCGGTATGCGCCTGTAGTACACCATAAATTTTAGCGAAATTTTAAGCCCCTTACTGGTCATTTTGTATTTGTCGGACATATTTGCCTTTCTTTGTGAAAACAGTGTGGGGTAGATGTCACCAGAAATCTGGATCTGCTCATGCTTTTGTATGCTGAAGACCGCGTCATATTTGCATACGTGACGAGGTCGAATCCACCAGCTACACTGGGTCCTGAAGCATGCGACCCGTCTCAATAGGACCCGCGGACAGTTGACGAGGGTCCAGGCCTCCTTCCGCGGTAACTGCCTCCGACAAAGGCGAAATTCACGTCTTACCTACTAGCACCTTGACACCGTCCACACCGTACCTCCACACGAAAATTACACGGTACTTTTAGGCACGAGGTACGCGAGGTACACCGTTCTGCAGATGCTCTGCTTTTTTTGTTTGCTCGACACTTTCGAAAATGTTCGCTCGGAAGGCCGGATCAGCCTGCCTGACCGGTAGACAACGCAACGGGCGGAAACATGATCCGAGACATAGTTAGATTGTAGGGAAATAAAGCGAATTTTTACGGAGGGCACTCCGCACGGTTCCGCTACTTCCAGGAGGGGTCGATTGGTGACGCCTCGTCACAAACCCCCGGGTCTGATTCGAGTACGCCTGGAGACGAACTCGAGTCACACTGTCGCACTCCTATGGGAACAGACTCCCGAAATCGACGGTTCTTATCGCTAGCCCTTGCATATTCAACGGGGTACGCTTCCTTCGTCCCCGGGAAAGAGAAATGCCTCCAGGCCTATGTTCAGGCTCGAAACTTCCATTACGGAGCGTTGGTTCCACTTCATGTCGCGCGGCGGGGAAAAAGGGCTGGGGAGGGGACAGGGGGTAGAGAGAAAGATAATGATAAAAAAATGGATGTAAGGGTGGGGGCAGACGGGAGGAAAAGTGCAGCAAGACAAAACAAAACAAAATAAAATGAACTATCAATGATACCAAGGCGGGAGGGGAATCAAAGGGAAAAAAAAAAAAAAAAAAAAAAGGAGAACTACCGTAGGTAGATGTTGATAGTCGGACCGGGACCATGTTCTGGGTGGGCCATTAGCTCCCTGATAATGTCCGGGATCTCGACAGAGGTGCGCAGGCTCGGGATGGAAGGGTGTGATGCCTCGCCCCATTGTTCTGGAGCCCCCCGCAGGGGACTTGTGGAAGAGAGCGGATCGGGTATCTCCGTCCACAAGGAAGAGGGAGGGGTCGAAGCGCCCGAACTCGAATAGCAGCAATACCTTTGAAAGATCCGCTTCTCTTAGCAAGTTTTGAGAATTGACGACCTCACGGAACCGATCGTTCGGTTGGTCTGTTACCGTCGAATGCCTGATCGTAAAACCACTCGAGATACTCACCGTACTGAGGAGCTAGGGTGCGGTGTCAAGCCCCTGCCGGCCGGTTCCACACGGGGGAGCGCTACGGCGCGCCGTGTCCGTCCGGTAGTAACCGCAAAGAGGGTTGGCCTCTAGCCGGTCGTGGCAACGTTAAAAAGGTTCTCTGAACCAACAGAAGTCTCAAGGCAGGCAGCTTGTTACTAATAATTTGGTAGCTGAATTGTTGTTTATTTTTCAATGGGCACAACCAGCGGTGTGGTGCATCACGCAAATATGGCCCCATCCCCCATGGGGGGGGGGGGGTCTTGGACCCGCAAGGGCGGGAAGGCACCTAAAATACTCTACTTTTCAGTGTCCTGGAGCCAGCGGTCCGCGGGAGGCACCGGGAGGGAGTCTAAAGCGGCTACACCCAAAAGCGGTGGGATTTGTGGGGTTCCCGTCGGGGGGTTGTTCACCCTCGTGGAATGCGACTCCCGACGGTCTCTGATGAGGCAGGGGTTCCTCCGGGGAGGGGTGATCGCCGTAGTCGAGCGCGGATGTCCGTGGCAAAGGTGACTCGCGGCGACAGGGCAAGAGGAGTGACAAGAAGTGGGGTTATTGGTGGTTCGATTGGGTGGTCCAACCAACGAGAGATAGCGGTGCCGGGCGCCAACCGTGAGCTGGTAAGACCCGACGGGAAGATCCGGCACGCGAGGGGATAGGGCGATGGGTATGTGGGGGGGGGGGGGGGGAGGCGGAGCCGTGCGTCCACCGCGAGCAAGTATGACGCGACGGGAATGTTTGGAACGAGAGAGGGTTGGGCAAGGGGTATGTTGGAGGGTTGGGGTAGGCGGATTGGGAGGAGAGCAAGAAGTTTCCATGGGGCGAGATTGGGAGTGAGGAGCCGGTGTAGGTGCGAAGGGTGGATGAGAAGGGGGAGGGGGTCAACAATGCGGGTACCGGCATAAGTGAGCTCACGCTGTCGAGCTCCATGGGGGACCTTTGGCGTGGCGTCGATGTGGAAGGGGGCGTAAATGCTGGCGATAGGGCGTGAGGGATGCGATTGGGAACGTCTTCGTGTCCCATCACGAACGTCAGATGTGGTCCATCTCTCTCGACCTCCCTATCTTCCTCACAAGAAGGATTGGAGGAGATGTGAGAGTCGACGGGGGTGGCAGGCCCACCCGCGGGTAGCGAGTCAGCGAGGGGAGTAGGTGCTGGGATCTGTTCCACCGGGGTTGATGACGTATGCGGATGCCGTAGGCGTGGTTTTTCCGACGAGGTGTCACCGGGGACTTGGTACCCGATCCGTAGGGGCTTTAACCCAGATTGGTTCGGGGGCACCGGGTTTTCCTCCGTCGGACACGCAAAGGTAATAGTGGCCCCTCGAGACTCACCAATGAGGCCGTGGGAGCTTCCGACAATGGCGGCCTCGGAAGGGGGTTGAGGAAGGGACGGGAATAGATGTGGGAGATCTACGCAAATGGAGGGGTTGTTGGGTGGATCAAGAAGGAGGTCTTCCCCTTCGGACGCTTCGGAGTCCAAGAGGTTGGGGAAGATAGTGTGTAGGGGCACTCGCGCCCAGCGAGTGCGCTTGCTCCTCCTGGTCATCCCGGAAAACCTGAAACAAAAGAGGCACTATGATCAGCATAGGTAAGGAAGGGATCGGGATTACAAAATACTCTGTCTACGACTAAATGCTATTAACAATATATGCAGTCAGCATCATGTTGCTGTATCTGCAGGTGTCAGTGCAGAGAAGAACTTGATGATTGATCACCGTAAGCCTAGAATAACTCTATGAAGATCGTATTTTATTGCAGTATGATGCGTTCAATGGAATGTGCTCGTCCACGGGCTTTATCTACTGATTTACCGCGCGTTCCTTATATTTCCCGCGGCGCACTTCGCTTGCGAGAAACAAAGTGCCTGGCAAATTTACGGATATTATCACGTTTTGTATCTCATCACATCTTGCCTTTGTTGGTCGGATACTTCATTACATCTTGCATTTGTGGTCTGGGTTCTCCACTATTTTTCGCAGCCATTACATATTTTCACATCTGATGATCGATTCCGAATAAGAGACTTGATAACCCTCTTAGGAGCATCTTGTAAAACTTTTAAAAATCCATCCGCCATTTTAGAGACCTCATTTTTAATTTGGAAAATCTAACTTTAAAATCCAGTTCAGCAACCCGAGGTCGTTATAAAATCTTACTATCGTTTATTACACATTACTATTAATGACGTAAATTATGATGCCGCTGCACTATTCGAAGTACTAAATGTTTCAAAATTAGCCGCCCTCTAAGAAAAAAATTTCACTATCTTTTGTAATGGAGAATGGTTAATATTCTTTGTATAAACAAATTACTCGAGAACTAGAAACATAACCTCAGAATAATCGTTGAGAAGTGCAGGAATCTAATATTTAAAATTGATAGACTTTAGGAAAAAATGTGTGTGGAACAAAAAGTTCTTAGAATTGATCAAAGAACACGCTGAAATTTTTTCATATTTTTTTAAACAACTTTGGAATTACTAATATTATGAATACATTTGATAAATGTAACATTTAAAATGTAAAATTCTTGACCGCTTGTATTTAAACATATTGTGCGTATACTCGGTGTGACGGTCCGTATATTATATGTAGAAAAGTAAACAAGTAGAAAAAACCCTAAACAGACGAATTGCGATGGCAATATGCGTTTGGCGCTTTGATAATAGATCTTCTTATGTGTTAAATTTTTGATTCACTAGCTTTTAGATATTGGATTAATATAATAAGTATCCCTCTTGCGATAATAATTTAAACTATTGTGAAAATGCGTTTCGCACCAGGATACCGTAATGTGCTCATCAGCAGGGTTTACGGCATCCTTACCCTGGACGCAATATTAATTGTATAATGTGAAGACTCGAAAACGAGAATAAAATTAATAATTCAAGTCTCGTACTATACTAAAGCACGGGATTATACTTTACAGTAACGAGAAAATGAAAAAAAGGAAACGAACTAAGTTTAGTACGTTTCATGTTACCATGACTAACTAATATTATGTATACATTTGATAAATGTAACATTTAAAATGTAAAATTCTTGACCGCTTGTATTTAAACATATTGTGCGTATACTCGGTGTGACGGTCCGTATATTATATGTAGAAAAGTAAACAAGTAGAAAAAACCGTAAACAGACGTATTGCGATGGCAATATGCGTCTGGCGCTTTGATAATAGATCTTCTTATGTGTTAAATTTTTGATTCACTAGCTTTTAGATATTGGATTAATATAATAAGTATCCCTCTTGCGATAATAATTTAAACTATTGTGAAAATGCGTTTCGCACCAGGATACCGTAATGTGCTCATCAGCAGGGTTTACGGCATCCTTACCCTGGACGCAATATTAATTGTATAATGTGAAGACTCGAAAACGAGAATAAAATTAATAATTCAAGTCTCGTACTATACTAAAGTACGGGATTATACTTTACAGTAACGAGAAAATGAAAAAAAGGAAACGAACTAAGTTTAGTACGTTTCATGTTACCATGACTAACTAATATTATGTATACATTTGATAAATGTAACATTTAAAATGTAAAATTCTTGACCGCTTGTATTTAAACATATTGTGCGTATACTCGGTGTGACGGTCCGTATATTATATGTAGAAAAGTAAACAAGTAGAAAAAACCGTAAACAGACGTATTGCGATGGCAATATGCGTCTGGCGCTTTGATAATAGATCTTCTTATGTGTTAAATTTTTGATTCACTAGCTTTTAGATATTGGATTAATATAATAAGTATCCCTCTTGCGATAATAATTTTAATTTATTTGGAACTTTGGAATTTTTCAAAATTCAAGCATTCAAAATTTAGCTTATTCTTTGATCAATTCTAAGAACATTTTTTCCGAAATTCTATAAATTTCAAATAAAACATTCGTAAACTTATCGACGATTATTTCGAGTTTAAAAAAAAAGGAAAGGTGACAGCTAACTTCTAACACCGGATACGTATTTGGGAGGTCAAAATACATCGGAAAGCATAAAAAATCACGATACATATGGGCTACATTTTTATTTTTAGTACCTTTTTAATTTTTTTTTTTATTGAAATTAAGAGCTTTCAGGCTGAATATTGGAGCCGCCATATTGGATTTTGCAAATGCGCAATCGGGATTTGAAAGTATACGTCCTAAGCTTTAAAATGAGCCCTCATTCGTATTTTTTGGTTATTTCTAATTTTGGGCACTGCAGTGATCCGGTTGACGTGGAATGTGTCATATGCAAGTTTCTGTGGTAACGTGCAAGAGTACTGTATTGCTATCATGGCAAGGCACCTTATGGGTTACGTGAAAACTACTCCGTAAACAAATTGAATCAAAAGTTTGCAGAATGAAGCGAAAGAAATTACATTATTATGACTCCAAAATTCTGGAAAGGGGAGATATCCTTAGACGACTTCTTTGATGAATTGGAAGGTTTAAAAAAATCCTTTTATAAATTCAAGGATTGCCACTCCCGATCATAGTGTTACGTCCCACGTGAGTGACTTAGATTAGCTATTTCGGAAATCTCGTACTTGCAGATTCCCCTCATTGTAAACTAGTATCAATGGACATTGTTTATTATCCTGCGTTTAACCTATGACGCACAAAAAAGTTTTTGATTTTGAATGTAACCGATCTCACATATTTGATTTCACTATCCGAAACGAGATGAACTAGGCATTTGTCCATAGGCCTTGATAGGGCCACGTCACCGCACATTTCGCCGATCTTTCCCAGCTTCTCAACTTCCCACATACAAGTGTTTCTTGGTCTAAGACAGAGTAAACTCAGGTTTCTCATTCGTATCGGCGCCGGACTCATCAGATAGAACTCAGTTCTCACGCACACCTTATCACACTACGAACCTTTACTTCCACGCTGTAACCGTCATTCCGAGTAGCTGGCCCTGATGCGCCATTTTGGATATTGTCTTGAATATAGCGCTCTCTGTGCCAAACCACAAAAACTTATATCTAGAGAAATTTAAATGCCAGCACCGGAATTTAAAATTGGCATTTAAATTTCGTTTGGAATCCCCTTAATAATATATTTAGAAAAGTGGCGTTGTATGGAAGGAACAACTGCAATATCTAAGTTTTTAAAAGATCGTCCCATGGTTTCATAAGAATTTAGAACATGGGATTTGTAATTAACCCGTATAAGTCTGTATATTTTTGCCATCTATGACCTCCGTAATTTTTGGCAGACCGGCAGCCGCCCAGGTTTCCAGGGTTGAGAAAGGAAGTGAAATATAGGTAACCAACAGGTTCTATATAAATCAATATGTTTGAACTAATTTACAATGAAACTAAGCACTCAAAAGTTTGCTTAATGTTAGCGTGATCGACAAAACCGAACGATAGTCGATTTCGGATTATCTTGGTTCGTTTTTATCACTAATGAATTTCTGGTATTGCAGCGGCAAACGTGTCCGTTCCTGTAATATTGTCTTTTAGTAGACCGATTTCATTTGAAAACTGCGTCGCTTGTAGTATCAAAATCCAACGTATTCAAGCTCGATGTATTTCATCTGCATTGAGCGTTTTTGGCTGCCTTTTCGCGTACGCAGTAAAAATCGTAAGACATAAGCTGTTATTCGGAGCAAACGTCGCCAATCTGATACGCGCTATGCTAAACGAAATGCATCAGCATACGGAGAGATTTGAGGCACAATGTGAGATACTATGACCTTTCTTTCAAGCGGTGAATCCACTGGAAGTTGTGGAAATTCATTAGGCCAAGCGGCTTTGTCTTGAAGTAACCAACTGGGACCTTGCCACCAGAGTTCATTATTCTCCATGTCATCAGGTTTCACTCCCCTAGAGGCTAGATCGGCCGGGTTTTCTGGACCAGGCACATGACCCCAAGGGATCCCGTCTAACAGGGTATGGATAGCAGCTACGCGATGTGCTATGAACGTCTTCGAATGGAAAGACTGTTCATGCAGCCACGAGAGCACTATGGACGCATCAGTCCAGCATCTAACTGGAATATCTGATAATTCTGGGGGTGAGCGAATATTACTAATAAGAAGTCAATAATACGTCATACTCATAAGAAGATTAATCGAGATATTGCCATCAAATTGTTCAACGCATACATATACTACTGCTGCGTACGCGATCAGTGACGCATCTGAAAACCCGTGCAGCTCGTAGCTTTTTACATTGCCTCCGATTCGAATCAAGCGCGATATCTGAATAGAACTTAGGGTAGGCAATGAGATATAAAACTCCGACTATTTATTTGAGAGATCTGGCGGCAATGGATCATCCCAGTCTAAACCTGTTTTCCACAATGCCTTCATGAATGCTTTGGCTGTAACGACCACTGGCGACAGCCACCCGAATGGGTCGAAAAGCCTAGCAATTATCGAAAGCGTTGCACGTTTTGTGAAAAGATGAAGTTTCTCACAATTTATGGTTAAACGATAGGTATCCGTTGTTGGATTCCAAGCTATGCCGAGAATACGCATACTTTCATCCGGTTGTATCGGTTTATCGAAGGCAAAGCCGTGATTTCCCGCGTCAATTCCTACAAGAGCTGCAGGGGAATTGCTCGCTCATTTTCGCAAATTAAATTTTCCGCGCTCTAGTAAGGCAATTAAATTGTTGCGTAGTTGAATTAACTGATCTACCATGTCCGCGTCGAAGAGAATATCATCGACGAATGTTTGATTGCGTAAAATGTCCGACGCGAGAGGAAAGCGATGTCGATCGTCATCAGCGAGTTGGCGTAGTATTCGCATGGCAAGATAAGGGGCACTGGCTGTGTCATAGGTTACGGTACGTAACTGGAATTCTTGCATCGGTTCCGTTGGTTTCGCTCACCAAAAAATGCGTTGGTAATCGCAGTCCCGTTCGTCAATCAGAATTTGACGGAACATTTTTTCTATGTCCGCGCAGCAGACATAACGATGCGTTCTCCATTTATTAATGAGTATTTATAATGAGTCAAATCCGGCTGCAATTTCGGGCCTACTAGTTGCAGATCGTTGAGAGAACGACGATTCAACGAGGGAGCCGAAGCATTAAATACTACGCGTAACTCGTTTGTATTATCTGACACCTTTATTACCGCGTGATGCGGCAAATAAACCATTGGATGATTGTCAGTTGGAGGGCACACCGAACGCATGTGGCCAAGAGAAGAATATTCTTCGAGAAAGTCAATATACTGCCGGTATTCGTCCGACCGTTTAACCAACCGTTTTTCCTGCGCGAGTAGAACTCGTTCGGCGCGACTGCGAGTCTCGCCAATAGCTGGAGGGGGATCGGATCGGAAGGGAATTCTTACGATAAAACGTCCATCAAACTGCCGCGAAAAGGTTCGTGCAAAATGTCGTTCACACATATAGTCATCCTCTGATGGAGGTTATTATTATTATTATATTAACGCGAAATATTTTCTAGCTCCCAAAATTTTTCGATTTGGCTCGAGAGGTCATTTAGAGGTTGAATATGATGAGTATGCACCATAATACTATCGTGTTCTAATGTAGAAGTACTTCCTGAAAGCACCCACCCGAATATGGTGTTTTGCGCAACCGGTCCTCCTAACTTACCTCGTCGAAGCCCATCACGTAATGCGTATGAATAAAGATCTGCTCCAATTAAATCGTGTATCGGTGTATCATCCGCCTGCTAAAAATCAGCGAGTTTTAATCAGTTTAAATGCTCCCAATGAGCGCGTGGAACACGAAATCGGGGAATGTATGATGTTAATTTCTCCACGATCAAAGCATTCGTTTTCAAGGTTGTATCATCTCCATTTACGGCTTTAAATTCGACCGGTAAAACTCTTTTGACCTTACACGCCGATTGTTCGCATTTGTAACGCATTGGCAATCTGCTTAGTTACAAAAGTATGCGTTGAGCCTTGGTCAAGAAGCACGTGAATTTTCACCGTTCGAGTTTGTGTTGAAACCAACACATGCCGTCGCGAGCACGATTTGCGCGTCGAGCGGGTTTGCGGAAAAATGAAATTGTACTACAGTTTCGTCGGTAGGCGGCTCTGTTCTCGCAAAATCTAATACAAGCGGGACAGCCGTTTGGGCGTTTGTTCTGGTCGGAGTCTCTCCCACCGCGGTATTTTCCGATAGTTTCGCATTAGCATGCAATAACGTGTGATGACGCTTGCCGCACGCCGAACAAGAATCCGAACTTTTACATGAATTGCCGCGGTGATACCCGGTTAAACAATTTTTGCACAGTCTATGCTTTTTTACGATATCTAGACGTTGTTGTACCTTAAGAAAGCCGAACGCGTTACAACGATAGAGTGCCTGTTTTTCCGAACGTACTAAGTTGTGAGGAATTCGACAATTGTGTCTGGAAGGACGAAATAGATTGAGATTTACGTTCGTGTGTTTTTTCATTCGTAGGACCTGTTCTAGGCCTCGCGCACGTTTTTCCAAAAAATCTATCAACTCAGAATACGAATAGTATTCCTGTTTAAGGTGTCCTTGCATTTCCCAAGCTTCACGCGTTTTTAAATCGATTTTTTGTAAAATCATGTATACTAACATATCATTTCCAAAAGTATTCGGTTGAGGTTCTAAAGTTTTAAGAGATTCTATTACATCCGCGAAAGTATCGGTAATTTTTCGTAAATTATTCGAACTCACTGTATGAATCGGTTTCAAAGAAAATATTTGAGTCAAAAGCGCATGTAACACATATCGCTTATTCGCATATCTGGATTTTAATTTTTTCCACGCAATTTCACAATTTGTCGAAGTTGTCGCGATAGTTTCTATTAAACGCGTAGCCTCCCCGTCGAGGCATGACTTCAGATAATGCAGCTGTTCATGATCGTTATAGTCATCGTTAAAAAATAAGGATTTGAAATAATCGTTGAACGACTGCCAATGTTTATAAAAACCGGAAAATCGCGGAAGTTCGACTGATGCAACTTTAGTTTTAGAGCTTACCGACTGAGCGAATGAGGCGACGCCAACTGAAGGTCTCGTAGTTGCAGAGGGCTGCTCTGCTGGAGGACCGTAGAGATAAGCCTTGGCTTCTCCGAGTGCGTCGAGATACATGGACTCAATGGTAACGAACTCATGATCTTTAAAGTAGGAAGTCTCAGATATTTCTGCCTTTCACCGAGTCGTCGAATGCGCATATCCAAGTCAGCTGTCGATGCCCAGATATCACAGAGATAGTCCAATCGTGTGGCCACTTTCACCTTCGTGCGTCCTTCAACTTCTGTAAGCGCCTCAATAGTACGACGAATTGTTGATTTCTTTGTTTCAGCGGAAACTTGTCACGCAACAGGCAGGATGGAAACCTTACTGTATAGCGGCTCAGCGAGACGCGCGGCCAACTCTTTTTGCCGATAACAGAAGTAGGCGTTTGGGAAGAGTGTCTGCTTGCTTTGCGTTTAATCCAAGATTCGTACATAATCCGAATACTACCGAGTCGTCACAGAAGTATCGAAATCGGTTTTCACTATGTTTGTCTTTAATAAGTTGAACTGTTAATTAAATGGAACACTTCCTTTTTAATGTTCAAAACGTAACTCTGGCAGGATCGCCATGTATATTTTTGCCATCGGTGACCTCCGTCATCTTTGGTAGACCGACAGCTGGGGCATTCCATGTGAAATCGCCAAGGTTTCGGAGTCAAGTTTCAGAACTTATTCAAAATTGAACTACGTTTAGAATGCGTAAAGATAAGCCTATCCTGTAAATTTCAGCTCAAAATATTAATTTGTTCAAAAGTTATTGTTAAAAGTGTAAACGACAAAAATGAAATTTACCATTTTTTAAACGGTAACCAACAGGTTCTATATAAATCAATATGTTTGAACTAATTTACAATGAAACTAAGCACTCAAAAGTTTGCTTAATGTTAGCGTGATCGACAAAACCGAACGATAGTCGATTTCGGATTATCTTGGTTCGTTTTTATCACTAATGAATTTCTGGTATTGCAGCGGCAATATCACAGAAAGCAGAGAACCGACGAAGGCGGTACGGAAACCTGCAGCGGCAGGATTTCACGAATTGCAAAAAAAGTTGCGAGAAGCAGCAGCATACACCGATACATGCGTGACCAATTTTAGACTGAACACACCGTTCCTAGCAGGCATAGCGACGTTCCGCGTCGTCAACGTAGATGCAATCTATCACTTTCGATGAGCACTACTTTATTTTAGTTTTCTATAATTGGTAATTAATTTCCATATGGTAACGAGGTTTCTACATTACCGACCGTTGCGCAATGCATCTGTACCGGCGGCTACAGTACATACGCGAACAAAGTCTTACTATTATTATTGTTTTCTATATTCTGCATATTGACTCATTTTTTAACTCTTTTTTGTATAAGATGAAGAGGATAGCTATTGAATAATACATTTTTGTTGATTTTCTTTTACATTTTAAGTCTTAAAGCATGTCTAAAATGATGTTGTCGCTCTATCAACAATGTTCGTATATTATTGCTATTTGCGTGAAATTGGATATTTTTAATAATAATACAGCGTTCTACCAGAAAATGTAGATTTACAGTAATAGTTAAAATCAGACAACCATTGGTATTGCGATAAAAAATTCTAATTTCACTGACTGAAACTTCTGACTGTTTTTATGTTTCATATGTAAATTGAAGTCTGCCGTGAAATTTTTTAAAAACTCTAATAAACTCGTCAACATAAACTCATCAGAATTCAAGTGAGTATACCATCTACATAACGTGATTTACGCGAACGGAGAAATGCAAGCCCATAGTTATCCTTGTCAGAGATACCTACATAGATTAAGTGAAAATGTTATTTTCAGATTCAAGCACATGCGTTATTATAAACAATAATCCTCTTAAAAATGATCAATCTGCCTGTTATGAATAATTACAATTTTTAAATGAAAATTAATATTTATGATATGACGCACATAGCCATTCTTTTACACAAACATATAAAACTCTTCCTAGAGGTTACGAATTACCAAAAATATACAAACCTAGTATATATTTCAGACTCGCTATTTCCACAATTAGTACTCCTACTCATATGATCTGAAAATTTCTTAAAAAATGTTTATTAACCACTACAAACAGCCGAAACCACATATTACTCAAAAATATTCAAATACCAGATGATTACATTTTAATTTTGTTAGATCTAATATCTTTGATTACAAAGATTCCGTTAAATTTGGTCAAAAACTTCACTATAAAGAGATAATGACATATTAAACTTAATTGAATTCTTATGCGATAACACCCTTTTTATTTACGATGATGAATTCGACAAACAAATTTTCGGAACTCCCATGGGTTCTCCTATTTCTCCTATATTTACAGATTTAATTATGGATGATCTTGAGACAGAATTTTTAAAACAACTAACTTTCATATTTTATTATCGTTATGTGTACGATATACACCCTTGTATTCTCATGAACGAAGTTGTCGAGATTATAATAGTATTTAATAGTTTTCAGGTTAGACCACAATTTACATATGAAACAGAAAAAGAGTTAGAAAGTTAATTCTTTCAATTAAGAGTTATTCACAATAATACCGATGGTCGTTTACGTTTTAACTGGTTTTAATTTATTTCTGAAAATTTCTAAAAATATATTAGCACATTCTAGGATGAATTCCAAGAATTTGTTGTGTTCTTTGCATTTTTTCTAAAAATTAATATTTTTCGAGAAAAAATTCTAAACCTAATATGAGCAATTCATTTCCTGGAAAAATATCAAGTTTTGGAAAAAATTGGGAGCAAAAAATAAAAACTACAAACAAAAAATGTAGAAGAATAAATATTTCAATTTTTGACAATTTTTTCCAAGTTTGAAGCCATATTAGAATTTCTGATTGAAACTCAATTTTTACCACGGAATCGTAAAACAGCAATCTTGAAAATAGTAGGATACAAGTAGGATAAAGTAATTAATACTAAAAACCCGTGCATATTGCCTTCTTCTCTTAGCATAACTGGAGAGATTTTGCCATTTCTTGTTCCCGAAAATTAAAAATTTCGAGGCATTGAACACTTTTAATTCTGGACATTTAGGTTTAAAATTCTTGTGCAATCGACATCTATTACCAATGCTGTTAATGACAGAGAGTTGCGGAAAAGCAATTATTGGAAAACAAATTATGTAATCATGCTATTGAAAATATTGTTATCGGCTATAAACGTTTAATTCCGACGACGCTGGGTTTCTAGTTATCATTTAAACAAAAATGTTGCGCGGTCGCGGTGGAAGTAATTGAATATGTGATATCATTAAAAAAACTAACAATGATTATCGTATTCTAATAAACTATCTATACACACCAAAAACAGTTATCTGAATTAATGCAATTTTGCAAAGGAGGGCTATCGCAAAGGAACCGCTGGATGTAAAGAAATGACAAATATATTAAATACAAAATCTGTGGTTTTACAGCCAAAACCATTAGTCGCCTGTCCTCGCAGTGAGTCGCCTGAGACGTCAGACAGGCCACCGCAGGTTTCTCAGCCGAAACCACTTGTCCTGGGCTGTCCCGGGAACGATCACCTTCCCTAAGAGGGTGGGTCATCCGCTCAAGCCCGCCGGAGATTAGGCAATCATAGTTCATTTCCTCCTGAAAGTTCCGCTCGTTAATGGGAATAAGAGCTACATCTCGAAAGAGAGGCAAGATAACAGATAACCGCAGAGTTCGCCACTTTCGCCAGAGTGAAAACATAACTAGGTAGTTCAAGATACGATCACTCACAAATACTGATCCAGCGAACCCAGATATAATTAACGAACATATTTTTTCGTGGATGGGGAACTGAATTGTAAGAATAAAAGGTCGACCATTTCAGTTAACGACTCGCGAAACAAACTGGAGCACAATCGCGGACCGTGGCTTAAAGCCGTCGGCCACCTTATCGGCATTGATATGCAATACTTTTCATGAATGTTTAAGTACAATAGGTTTTCAGATTTCGGAGATAAAAAAGATGATTAATGTTAACCCTTTAACGCCGAGAAGTCCTGAATTCTACTTCAACTTCTTAAGTATATAAATTGTACAAATAATTTTTTTTTTTTTTTTCTAAACTAACGTATCTAAACGTTTGAGAGGTCGCTCTTCTCGATTATCGGGTTTAGAACATTTAAAAATAAGTATTTTCATTAGATTTTTAATGTTTTTTGTAAAAATATCGTTTTTTTACGACATTTTTCCTCAATGAAACCAATTTTTTTTTTAAATTCTGCGCTTCCACCGGCTTCTAATGCGCGTAATCGGTGGACTCGATAGTTGTACTAGAGAGTTTGAAGGAAAATAATTTTTTTTAAAGCTTGGCGCATCCAAAATAGCGGCCGCAATGACAATTTTTTGTTTAAACGTGACAAATTTTTATATCGGAAATTATAGACTTTAGAGACATTTTTCTCAGAACAAAAATGTCTTAGAATTGGCCAAAGAATACCCTCAAATTTTGTTAGAATGTTTTGATGCAATTTTTGGTTTTTCAAAAATTCAAAAAATCGAAATTTTGAAACGTCATTTAAAAAATTTATAGTCTATATTGTAATACTAAAGTCTATAGTTTTTGAGGAAAAAAATTATTAAACTTTTCTAGAGAATAATAGGTGCAAAGTGAGAACGAGGAAATATTGTATTAAGTGTTCTTTATATTTTTGAGAGACTTGTATAAAGCAGCAAACAAATTAATAATATTACTAACGTTGATAAGTTCCGATGAGATTTGATAGAGAAAAATAACAAAAAATTAAAAAAAAAAAAAAAAAAAACTAAAATTAAAAAAAAAGATTCTCAATGTTCGTCTACCTCCTCGCGGTGAGAATCGGGAAACCTTGAATACTTCAACACTAACGATGTAATGTTATTACAAAAAACATTAAAAATCTAGTTGAAAGATTTATTATTAAATTTGAAAAAATTTTAGAGTATTCTTTAACTAAGTCAAATATGTTCTAAAAAATTTTTCTCTAAAGTCTATAGTTTTGGAGGAAAAAAAAACTGTTCGAGATTTCAACACTGATCATTTTTTCTCTTCAAAACTGTAGACTGTAGAGAAAATTCTCTTGAGAGGTACATATCTAGACGTTTTCAGGGTCGCTCTTTTTGGTTTTCGAGTTTGGAACTCCCATGGGTTCTCCTATTTCTCCTATATTTACAGATTTAATTATGGATGATCTTGAGACAGAATTTTTAAAACAACTAACTTTCATATTTTATTATCGTTATGTGTACGATATACACCCTTGTATTCTCATGAACGAAGTTGTCGAGATTATAATAGTATTTAATAGTTTTCAGGTTAGACCACAATTTACATATGAAACAGAAAAAGAGTTAGAAAGTTAATTCTTTCAATTAAGAGTTATTCACAATAATACCGATGGTCGTTTACGTTTTAACTGGTTTTAATTTATTTCTGAAAATTTCTAAAAATATATTAGCACATTCTAGGATGAATTCCAAGAATTTGTTGTGTTCTTTGCATTTTTTCTAAAAATTAATATTTTTCGAGAAAAAATTCTAAACCTAATATGAGCAATTCATTTCCTGGAAAAATATCAAGTTTTGGAAAAAATTGGGAGCAAAAAATAAAAACTACAAACAAAAAATGTAGAAGAATAAATATTTCAATTTTTGACAATTTTTTCCAAGTTTGAAGCCATATTAGAATTTCTGATTGAAACTCAATTTTTACCACGGAATCGTAAAACAGCAATCTTGAAAATAGTAGGATACAAGTAGGATAAAGTAATTAATACTAAAAACCCGTGCATATTGCCTTCTTCTCTTAGCATAACTGGAGAGATTTTGCCATTTCTTGTTCCCGAAAATTAAAAATTTCGAGGCATTGAACACTTTTAATTCTGGACATTTAGGTTTAAAATTCTTGTGCAATCGACATCTATTACCAATGCTGTTAATGACAGAGAGTTGCGGAAAAGCAATTATTGGAAAACAAATTATGTAATCATGCTATTGAAAATATTGTTATCGGCTATAAACGTTTAATTCCGACGACGCTGGGTTTCTAGTTATCATTTAAACAAAAATGTTGCGCGGTCGCGGTGGAAGTAATTGAATATGTGATATCATTAAAAAAACTAACAATGATTATCGTATTCTAATAAACTATCTATACACACCAAAAACAGTTATCTGAATTAATGCAATTTTGCAAAGGAGGGCTATCGCAAAGGAACCGCTGGATGTAAAGAAATGACAAATATATTAAATACAAAATCTGTGGTTTTACAGCCAAAACCATTAGTCGCCTGTCCTCGCAGTGAGTCGCCTGAGACGTCAGACAGGCCACCGCAGGTTTCTCAGCCGAAACCACTTGTCCTGGGCTGTCCCGGGAACGATCACCTTCCCTAAGAGGGTGGGTCATCCGCTCAAGCCCGCCGGAGATTAGGCAATCATGCCGGTGGAAGCGCAGAATTTTTAAAAAATTTGGATTCGTTGAGGAAAAATGTCGTAAAAAACGATGTTTTTACAAAAAAACATTAAAAATCTAGTGAAAAGACTTATTTTTAAATGTTCTAAACCCGATAATCGAGAAGAACGACCTCTCAAACTTCTATATACGTTAGTTTAGATAAAACAAAAAATTATTCGTACAATTTATATACTTAAGAAGTTGAAATAGAATTTCAGGACTTCTCGGCGTTAAAGGATTAAAATGAATGTGAATTATTACCAAAAAATTATCATTATGCGATAATGTTACTCTACTTTGTAAATATTCTATTGCAGCAGCTTATTCTATTATTTTGTTTTTAGGTATATAAACAGGAAAGGTGTCGCTTTGCCGACCAGCAGCGCAGAAACTAAACGCGCTAAACGAGAAAATTTGGAACAAAAACAGATCCTCGTGGCTGAGCTGTGTCATATTCATCCTTTTCCCGCTTCTCTTTGGAGGCAAGCCGTGACGCTGCCATGTATTCTATATAGAATTAATGCTCTGCTTGTGGCCAATGAAATTAGATGTGAAATCGCACAAGTCATTAATTTGGGTCGGCAATCGTTATTTAAAGGTAATTTGATATTTAATAGAGCATAGTAATTCAATGATTCATAAAATGAATATTATTGATATATCATACTTGTGCAGATAACTATATTCACTGAAAATATTTGAAATAGGTAATTTGAAGGAATGTATACATTAGACGTTGAATGTCACCGATACGATATGTTGGTTTTTGCAATGATATTTTATGAGATAAAACAATAATATAGACAGGATTTTTTATGTAAATAAACACTTCTATTCAGACAAAGAAACTTTTGACAGTTCACCAATAGGTCGATATAATATACATGGAACATCGGTGCTATTTTTTTGTTACACGTGTGACAAGCATCGGGAACATTGACGCACCAATTTTTGTTAATTCTTCGTTGCGCGCACAGTGTTTTTTTTTCTTATAAAGCGTTATTTATGCATGTTGTATCAGCATCTATCCAATTACATCAGATTTGTTAATTAATATAAATGAAAAATTGTGCATTTTATTAATTTAACTTTCTCCATTGGTGTCACTGGTATGAAAATGTGCAGTTCACAAATGTCTAACTTATATCATGAATTTTTGCAGTTTTTAACCCTTTAAAGTATACATTTTTCTCTTCGGGGAAACCACCTGAAACTGGTTACTCAGGAGTTTTCGGGATCTCTGTTCACGAATCCGGACTCCGATTTTCAAATTTCAGGATGGCGGATCCAATATGGCGGACCAAATTCAGAAAAAGTTACTTGATCAAGCTGAAACAGGGTATTCGGGGTTATTTAGGGCCGCTGGTCACAAATCCAGCCGCAAATATTGAAAATTCAAAATGGCAATTCTAACTTTGCTAACCAAATTCATGAAATGAATTATGATTATGGTAAAAAGATTAATAGATCCGGTGTGTAACTACCGCATTCAGTCGAAACCAGAGACACGAGCAGGACGTGGCGGCTACTGTCTCGCATCTGTATGTTTTTTGTTTTTCTTCGTTTTCTGTTTTTGTGATTTTTTATTTTTTTTTTTTTTGTTTTTTTTTTGTTTCATTCAGTAATAAGTCTTCCACCAAGCAAAAAGCATTGATTTCATGAATTTGGTTAGCAAAGTTAGAATCGCCATTTTAATTTCCAAAATCTGAGGCTGGATTTGTGATCAGCGATTCTAAAAACCTACAAGTACCTGGTTTCAGCTTGATCAAGTAAATTTTTCTGAATTTGCTCTGCTATATTATTGGATCCTCCATCTTGAATTCTTAAAATCTAAGGCTGAATTTGTGATTAGCGACCATGAAAACCCTAGTATGCCATAGGCTGCAAAAATACGTTAAATACTAATGCTTTTTTTGAAAAAAAGTGTTATTTTTCAGTATTTATTTATTTATATCAACAAATTTGATGCAAATATTGACTAATTGCACACGATTTCAGGTTCTTTTACATGTTACGATATTAAAATAATAAAAAAAACGAAAGAATTCAGAGAATTTTGTCTAGATTCTAAACCTCCACGCCGCAAAGGGTTAATAATGATTTTTCTAGCGATGTTGTTTCTTTATATATACTATATGTAATTTCAAGCAATCTCCGGAAGCGAATCAACAAAAAAAATCAAAGGACAATGGACGTGGAATTTTCCCCCGCCTTAAGGACTATTTTGTCTATTCGCGAGTCAGCTATCGGGTGGAAGGGTTGTGATAACACATGTCATCATAAAGACAGCACATTGACAAATTTCAAGACAAGACGGAGAAGAGACCACCCACAGCTAGTCCTCTCTACCCCAATGTCGGTCCCACCAGCATATTCATCGGTCTTTGCCGTAGGGATTATCTCATCTTTATCCGAAATAAGACTCACGATCTACTGACCGCTGAAAAGACGCTGAGGGTACCGGCAACTTCCGATAGCGGTCCAAATTCGCACGTTCGCCCGACAAAGGCTTGCACAATACTGCAGCACTAGACGGAAACAGATAAAAATTGCACGGACGGGAATTCGAACTTGGGACTTTCGCGGCGATCAGCTCATGCGAACTAAGTCTGACGCCTTAGCCCTCACGACCATTTTATTGCTATATCGATTAATTATTTAGACATATATCGTTTTTCAAGGTACTCATGATTTCAGTTATTTTTTATCTCTTTACCCTAATTTACAGTTTATCAACCTCATTCGGGTTCTACGCGATCGAAGTAGATTTTTGACTTTTTTCTACGTGTTGTGTTACGTCGTTATCGCGACATATTTTCGTCGGATGTTAAAACCGTTATCGTTTCTGCATCGTTCTGTGTCAGAATCTTTTTTGATTTCACTTCTTTACTGGAAACTACCGGAAACGACATAGCTAGGTTCGATGAATTGATTGCAAACGATGCAGTATTGCAACATTGAAAGGCTGCTGTCAATTCTTCCTAAAGGTTTAGGCCGGACCATTCCAAAATTGAATGTCAATATAAAATACCTTGAGTCACTGTGGAAAAAATGTCAAAGATGTTCATGTTCGACTGCTTCACATATCCACCGATATTGAACAAAGTAATCCGTACTCCCCTCAAAAGTAGTTCGATTCCACGGAACCATTTTATTTGGACGCCCTTGGGACGCTTCAGGAAGCGCTGTGCAAGCCGTTACTGCTGCCGTTCGACCATCGTTTGGATTACCATGCATCGACCTTCTTAAAATTGCAGGTGAGTATAGCGAATAGGACTCTTTCTCGGATTATTTTGAGTCGATCCTGGTTAATGACGCGCCAATTGACAATGTTCGCAAGTTGCACTGTCCGTAATCGTGCCTCCATGGATAAGCTTTATCGATAATTGAATATCTTGACTTCACTTCGGATAATTTTACCGTAGTCTAGGATGCACTGAAAACACATTTTTCGAATAAAAGGTGTATTATTTCTAACCATTTAAACTCGCTATTTTCAATTCCCGTTACGTAAATAGTCTTTAAGCGAATTGCGCGATTTATATTATAAAGTTAATTTCGTACGTGGTGCGTTAAAATCTATTGGGGAACGAGTTGATCATTGGGACTCTATTTTGATACATTTGATAAGCTCAAAGCTTGATTCCTGAACACATAAAAGCTGGGTGTTAAGTTTAGGCTCACAAAACGAAACTTAACGTGCACGACTACGTAAAACAGTCGCACATGACTCGAATTTCGGCGCATTTTTTAACCCCTCATGCAGTTTACCTCCCTCATCATGGGGTCAATAAAGAAATCAGCTCGACAACAAGGCTGCATGTGGTCTTTAATGCATCGCATAAAAAGTCCAATTCAACATCACTAAACGATCATTTTCTAACCGGTCCTAAACTGCAGACAGATCTGGGCGCCGTGCTGCTGTTCACGACCGTGTCTACTAGAGAACTGTTTGGCGATTTGGTTTGGCCGAGTGGATTTCCGATTACCGATTGAACACGGTTACATTTGGAATCTCATGCGCGCCTTTTTTAGCCCTTCGTGTAATAAAGCAGATCGATCAGGATCACGGACACACTCATCCAGAGGCATTTGACGTAGAACAAAATTGTCTTTACATCGACGATTGTTTGTTCGGAGCCAATGATCTCCCTTCTGCAAATGGGACATTCTTTTAGAAGCCGAACGACTTTTTACCGACTATTTTTAAAACACTTTATAATTTTTGTAGTAGTATCTGGCATAAAACCAAGCACGTCGCGCGTCAACATCCGAATTCCACCTAAACCGAATGATGAGTCACTGATGGAGTATCAAACTGATTTATCAAAAAACTCCCACCTACCTCTGCAGAGCAACCAACAATCATAAGCTCTCGGAGTGGCCTTCCGATGCCTTTACCATCCTGCCAAATCCATCGTCTGGTCCCCAGCACAGTCACATTCTGGAACTCGAACGGTGCAGCAAACCTAGTCAATTTTTCTCCAGATACTTTGCCAGCTATTCTTTGCTGCACAGAGACCTGGGCAACTAAGCCTCGCCATACACTGGTTCCTAAGGCTATGAGGAGCTACGATGTTAACTGGGCTCCTGCTACAAAAAACCATCGTCCTGGCCGCGCCTCTGGCGGCTTACTCACCGCTGCAGATAAGGACTTCTCACCGAAGATCATCAGTGCGTCACATAATTGTATCGCTGTAAAACTCGCATGTCCTCCGGTCAATGTTATTATTTGTAATGTGTACTGTGGTCCTGCGTCCAAAGTTGCATCTGATCTCTCGGGTCTACAAGATATTTTAGATTCCATTCAGTCTCTTCATCCTGAATCACTCATAGTGATCGGTGGAGACTTTAACGCCAGAATTGGTGATGAGGGCTCTGCCGATCCTGATGTTCTTGTGGGCTCGAGACTTTACGATGCTCGGTCTTCTCACGACCATTGCTTGTCGTCCCGCGGTAACGCATTATTAGATTTTATAAATACGAACGGATTAATTTTAGTAAACGGTCGCTCCGTCAGCGACCGTCCCGCGCACTACACTTTTCTACGTTCTAATGGATCTAGCTGCGTTGATTTAGTTTTTATTTCTTCTAATTATGCGCATTTAGTTTATGATTTAGAGGTAGGCAGCGACTTATTCGGCTCAGACCACGCCCCGGTTTACCTTACGCTTGATGTTCGTCCCCTTGGCGGACGTCTCGAACTCCCAGCCGAAGTTAATATTAAATACAATCGTTTTCGCTGGCACCCCGACAGAGAGCAAATATTCCGAGATAATTTAGGTCTGTGTCCTACTCTCCCCCCATATGCCGAGCACTTTACTCCTGACCAGCTATACGCATGGTTCTGCAATGCTGTAAAAACAGCAGCTCAGACGTCTGGTTTAACCATAACGTCTGTTTTTTCAAATTCGCGCCCGCGGAATTCTGAATGGTACGACAGAGACTGCCACTGCCATATAGCTCACAGAACCCTGCGTTCCCTGCTCACGCGTCTTCGTAACGCCGATTATCGTGCGGATACCCTGTCGGATTTCATCGAACATAAGCGTTATTACCATACATTTCGTATTTCCATTCGAGAATCCTTGGCCCGGGATAGCGACTCCTCGGAGTTCTGGCGGACGGTCGGGAGATTCAGGGTAGGGGCGACAGAGCGGAAGTAATATCTCCAATTATTTGGAGTGAATTTCTCCATGAAGTACACCCTTCCCGTGTGTCTCTGGAGTTCACCTTCTTTGGGGTCGCCGATCCAATATTAGATGCCTCTTTTACGCTCGAGGAACTTAGAGCGGTTATCCGCCGCCTTGGCCGAGGGAAAACCCCCGGTCAGGGTGGAATACCAGGCGAGTTCTACCGCGCTTTGAGCCTCAACTGGCTTCTTCTTCTACTTGGACTTTTTAATAAAACATTATCGTCTGAAAAATTACCTAAAAGCTGGTCCGAATTCTTTCTTACTATGATGCACAAAAAGGGCCCTCGCGAGGACCCGTATAACTATAGAGGACTGGCCATGGTAAACGTCTGCACTAAAATATTTATGCAACTTATTTGTGACCGCCTTACCTTGTGGGCCACCCAACGAAACATTATTCCTGAAGAACAATCGGGTTTCAGGAAGAGCCGTTCTACATCAGTCAATATCTTTTCGGTCTTATCGGCTGCGCAAATTATGCTAAGACGTAGAGGGGGTAAACTTTACACTCTCTTCGTCGATTTCAGGAGAGCGTTCGACTCCATTCCGAACTAATGAACTACTTTGGTTGGCATAAACTTAACTCCTTAGTAATTAACTTTAAGCTTATTAGGATATTAAAAGCGCTGTAAGATGGCGCAGCAGTACATGTCAGAACACGATACGGCCCCTCAGACACAGTTGAGGTATCAGACGGCGCGCTCCAGGATGAGGTCCTCAGTCCACTTTTGTTTATTTTATTTATTTCCGACATTGTATCATACTTTCGCGCACGTGGATGTAGAGGTGTTGATATCACCCTGACATACGATCTCTTGTTGCTGCTGTACGCGGACGATCTCACCATCTGGGGCTTCACCGCAGACCCGGAGAATAGGCACTCTCGGTACCTTGAGTTTCTCGCTCTTTTAAATAGCATGTCTCTCTCCCAAACAAAAGCCATCCATCTTACCTACTCAGAGTTAACGCGTTTCGTGAATCCTGCTTCTGTTTATAATTGAGAGAGGTCCAGCGGTGGGATCGTCTTCGTGCGCAACTGTGACAGTCCGTGACAACCGGTTATCTCATTTTAAGCTTTAGCTTATATTTTTTTTATGTTATCTTGCGTCCATATGTACTATTTTGTAAATCCGATCGTTTTACACCGATTTTACACCAATTATCACCGAATAATAATAATCTGTAATTTACTTTTTGAGATTTTTGCATCGGCGCGGTTACTTGTTTTCGTTTTGTTTTTATATATTTTATATGCTGTTCTCGTAATGTATTATCCTTATGGATATTGTTGTATCTGAAAGGAAATAAATACATACTACATAAATTCATATTACATCTGGCATAAAATGAGTGAATACGTGTTTCGAGAAACTGATAAGAAATTTTTTTTTCGAAAATATGGAGCACCACAAATCAGGTGTTTCGGGTTTTATGTTAGCATTTAAAAAATCGTATCTCCGTCAATTTTCATCGTAGAACAAAATTTTTGTTCATTTTAAAGCTAAAGGCATCAGCTTTTTAGAAAATTATTAAAATTTTATGTAAATGAAAACATTAATATTGTTTATAACAAATTAAATATTAATTGTTTATTTTCATGATGACCGTCATATTTTAGTATTTTTTAAAAGTTATCATTGAACTCCAGATCGAATTTCTTATAAAAAACACATTTTTAAACGATGGACGCAAAATTGTTTAAATTCGAAATTAATTATTTACTCTGCGAGCTCGAATAGTCGCGCTCCTACCACGGCGCTACATGGCATTCCTCGCGGTGTCGAATAATGCCATCATATTATACTTTGTGTTCAATGCGGTGTTGCTATTTCTTACTATTTCTCCTGCTTTATTACCATAACATTATAAAAACACTTGTAATTAGAGATAATGAAAGAGACTAAAGTATTTTATTTTAAATTGATCTATGAGCAATTGATTTATGAGCAATGCTTCTTTAGCCCAATTAAATAATTCTAACGGTATTTGAATGGGGTTTTCGATTCTCTGCAGGTTTGCTCGAGCAGCCAACCTTTTCAACGTTCTTCCTAACCCAACATATAGTCCATTTTCACGGAATGTTGGGAAAAAGTGCCACTCTGCAGAGATCTTAAAATCATTAATTTTTTCGATTTTTATATTGAGCACTAACTCCGCCAATAAAATAGATAATTTTTTTAATACTCAGCAAGATTACAAATTGGAATTTTTGACTGCAACATGTGCACCACAATAATATCATGATTAAGACATTCCGAAATCGAAACGAGGCTCTTCCTTTTTAACATTTTGTTCATCTCTGTTATAAATAGCCGTGGGATGAATGGTCGCCTGGTCATTTTTCGAATGAAACCCTTGGATAGCGTTTTGGATCACAAACGCATAATTTTGAGAACAATCACACATTACGATGCACTCATGTTTTATTAAACTTTACTTTGTAGAATTTAAAAATGTGTTCTGTTTTTTAACTAAAAAAGAATGGCGTAACAGTATGATGCGGAAGTTCATAACGTTTGAGTCCAGCGGACAGATTTTTTTTTTGACAAATGAAATTTTCTTTCAATACTTGTCATATATGAACCAAATTAATGGTAAAAAATGTTTGTAACCCCCAGGGGACGGGTGGCGGAGTGGTACAAGATAAGAAACACACATAACGCTTGATAAAAGTTGCAATTACAGTGAGGCCACTCGTTTTTTTTCTTCGAATAGTTTTTAATGATCTGCAATAAATAATCTGACTGATTTTCAAAATCTGTCGGAAATTTTAACTGAAGCGTTATCTGATGATATATAACCAAGAATAATGTCAGGAACAAAATCTTTAATAGTGATTTTTTTCAACGGCCCGGTTGAGGCTGCCGACGCATGTTCTTAAGTTTATGAGATATTTTAGAATATATTGATATTTCTTCAATTTAGAATGGACATAAACAATATTACTATGTACATCGTAGCTATATTATAAGTATAACGCCGTAAACTAATACTGAAGTGTTTTGTCTTTTTCAGATTTCAGTTGGCCCGCGTTGAATTTTGGATGGACACTAGCAGATGTTTTAAAAAAACAAAACAAAATAGAGGAATTAATAAAATCTCAATGTCCGAAAGAAGATGAGATCATAGACCGTGCACATGTCGGTAAGGATATGAAAATCGGATTTTGGTGTAATGATTTCATTAAAAAATCAATATGTCTTGAAACTCATTCCCAAAGTATATCTGTAACTGATTCCGAATCAAGTACGCGATCATGTCGCTGGAAGAAAATTAGATGTAACTCGTCAGATAGTGATTCTGACATTGATTCATGTGATTCAGAAGAAAAGCGTAAATATAATACTGCTCCAGAGTATACTAAAAATGAAAGCTTAGGTTTGAACATTGCCTATACTGGAGAGAACACTGCTGAAGCTGTTGAATATGAAAGTACAAACAATTACTTTAATAAGGAATCTATATATGCAACTGTAGATAATAATATAAACAAAAATGAATGGTCACATATGATTCATGACGATTTAACAATTCAAAAGCATATAGATATGCAAATCGAACGAGTAATGCTGAATACTAACGTTTTATTCAAAAACCAATGTTATATTTCCGCCGAACGCAACATTAATATTCTGCGGAAGACACCGAAAGATTCCCGAAGTTGTACTAAGCTCAACGGCAGTACAAAATATTGTGACTATATGCATAAAATTAGTACGCAGTTTAACTTAGATGTTCTGAAAAAGAATCGGGTAATAACTTCATCCCCTACATGTTTGAAACATGAAGAATCGGTTATTAAACATGAATTATTTAGTTTCGATTACCAACCAAATTTACAAGGACATCCAGGACCAAGTCCTAGTATATTGTTGCAAGCTTTAACAATGTCTAATGCAAATGATGGTATAAATTTAGAACGGCTCGAAACAATTGGTGATTCTTTTCTTAAATATGCAATAACCTCGTATTTGTACTGTGCTTATGAAAATATTCATGAAGGAAAATTGAGCCATTTAAGATCAAAACAGGTTAGTAATACGGAATTTTGTATTTGAACTAGAAAACTTATTAATAATATAAGTATTCTAAAACGTAAATGCCCAAGTACTAATAATACGGTCAATTGCAATTTTTGTATATAATTAAATAGTATTTTTTCAACGTGTGGAATACAATTAAGATCGTTAAATTTAAAAATATCCGATCAGATAGGTCCTAGTAGGTATTTTGTTACTGGCAGTCCTCAGATTTCTTACCGAAATATCGAACTTTATATTAAAGAATTGTACAGTATTACTCTAAAGACGATTCACTGATGTTTTCCGTAATTAATTTTTGCAGGGCCGTTTCATTATCCTCTGTGTCATTCGGGAAAAACCTGTTCAGAACTTCACCAGCTGTAGTTGTCGAGTCTGAGGTATAGCGGTATTTTATCCTTCTTTACTTTACCTTTTGTTTTACCATTTTGTACAATACTCCATCGGTCAGCACCTGACAAAACTCCTGCCTAAGCCGTTCCACCATAATGTTTTTTATTTTGAATTTGCTTTCTGGTGCAACAAGATATATAACATTGCTTATACTTCTGTAATGTAATCTTATTATAGAGATGAGATCACTTTTGACTTCTATTTCGATTTCTGCTTGATTCCATTCAGATTCCAATGCATTGCTGATTATTTTTCAACCAGCCTTTGGCAAAGAATAGCTTGGATACAGTGACTCTTATTCGCTGTCTTTAGGCTAGATTTTCTTTTTGGCTCTTTAATCGTAGAGTACAATTTCATAAATATTTGGGAGATTGTCATTTGAGATCCCATTATTCATATCTATTGTTATAGTGACATCTACGTTTCCCCTTCCATATTTTGATTGACTACAGTCGGTCCGCAGTCAATAGTTTCCACTGTCGACCTCCAGCAAAGAGCCTTTTCGATTGGTTTCTTTTGAGCCCAAAGACAATTGCATTCCACCAATGGTATTCACTCCCTGTGCATATTGTTTCGGAATTCTCTTTGGACATCTCTGCCATGGAAAAGTAAGAGTTGCAATGATTCAATTGCAGGAGATGAATTTTTGAATTTGTGATAGGTATTACCACAAATGAATATTGGTTGCTGGATTTTAGTATTTTGGTATTAAAACCAAGACCTCGCATTTCATTCTAATTTTTTGCATGTAACTCTTTCAGTATGATCATATCTGTTTTAGGATCTGCGGAGAAGTTTTTAACTTCAGGCATCACTTAGGCCCTTTCTGCAATTCAGTTGCATAATTTTTAGATTATGTCTATTGTATGCCACAATCTGTTGCTTTTATTGCTCGTTCATGGGCTATGGAGTACGACGGACAACTGTTGTCGTTGACATTATAAACAGAAAAAAAAAACCATAATAGTTGTTTTACCGCTTGGCCTCTGTGCTATTTGTAATTCTATGATTGTCGTCATCCTTCATCATCATTTTTCGGACAACCCTGCTTTTTATGTCCCTTTTGTGTTCAATTTGCACATATCTCTTCACGAATCCTCAACAAAATTTAAAAATGAAATAAAAGACGACGAAAACGGATTTCGTAGTTCGATTCTGTATACTTTTAGGAATCAAAAAACGTTTGATTCAAAATCGGAGCAGCTTATTTCGTCGAGATAAACGCAAAACGCCTCTTAATTCCATTAAGGAAACTCACTCGCAACAGTGCCGAAAATTTAGGGTTCCGATTATGGGGGCATAATAAAATTATATTTTCTGAAGATTTTTTAACATTAAATGTGACAAATTAAAAGAATAATTACGTTTGCATTAAAAAAACGCATTTTGTACAATAAAATATGATGTTCGAACCATTTTCAGTTACTTCTATAAATGACAGAAAACTTTTTTTTGAGGTTAAATGTAAAGTTTTTGTTCTTTCGCATCGAATATTTCATAAAATAGTTCGATAACGTAGTAAAATTAAGTAATATTTCGATTTGTACAAAACTTGCACAAAATCAAGAGAAAATATAACTAATATGGCGGCCCGACATGCAGCTGTTCGTCAGTCATATGGATTCAGCATTCAACTCCGAAACCCAAAATTCGAAAATTTTGGACTCTGCGCGAGCCGTGCAACAATTTTTTGTCGATGAGTGCCGATATCGTGTAGATATCGTGCATCGCGATCGGTCTCTCCGTGATGACAAAAGACGAGGAGGAAGACAACACAACGGCACAACGACCACGTGGAAGCAGCCTGCAGATTCACCAATGAATACACTAACCAGTTGTTCCAGGTATTTTTTTTAACAGTAATAATTTATTAGCATCTTATCAGACTCCACCTACGGAGAGTTTTGGTAATAATTAAAAAAAAATGCGAAATATAAAATGCTTTTAGATGCAAATAATCACCAATAAAAATTTTATTCCCTTCTTACCAGACTCTCATAAATTGACTCGACAGCTCTGGTATCAATTAAATAAAATACGATATATGAAATGTCATTAGATGCAAATAATCTTCTATAATATGTTTATTCGCTTCTTACCATACTCGTATTATAACCCCTCCTTGAAAGGGTAAACGCAAAAATAAATTTTCGCACAAAATGATTTGTCTAAGATTGAATTTATTCTTTCTACGTAATTTGTCACGGGCTCCAATCTCGCGAAAGGGATAGTTCCTTACAAATGACCGGAGGAAATATCCGAGCACGGAAAACACAAAACGCGAATTGCAACACAAAAAAGGGGTTTATCGAGTGAACCACTGAGGATTTTCACCGCGGTACATAAAAATTGATGGCCCGATGGGCGACTCACTGTTCGCTGTAAGTGCGTTGAGGGTGTCGTCGGATGTCCCGGGAACGGACTGGAGGAGCTGCTGGATCCTTGGCTGAAGGCCTATCCTCCTCGGCACCAGGGAGTCGCCAAGCACTAGAAGGGTCCTTTCCCCCGACGCGTAATCTCCAGAGAGCACTTTTTTGGGTTTTGTCACTAAGTCCACACTCTTGCGTTCCACCGTTCGATGTCGCACTCCACGCACAAATTTGGCTAATACGCGAGTCGTACACTGATTAGCTCTGTATGAGCTCGCGGTCCGCGACAGAATGGCGTCTCAGTCGATTCTCCTTGTCCGTGAGGGCGCTCCAGCGCCACCTCGGGCCCGATGCTGGGGGTGATCCGTGGAAGGAGGGAGAAGCGTGACGGTCGCGCGGCCCGCGCTTACCGGCTTCTCCTTCGGAGAGAGAGAGAGAGATACGTAGCTGCGCAAATCGGCTCTCGGCTTCTACCTTTGGAAGGAAAGAGAGAGACGCCCCGGCGTCACTCGCCTCCGTCTGTGGAGAAGGACTCCCGACGTCGACTGACTAGAGGAGCGACGGCGGGGAGGTATGAGCCTCCATAGCGCGTATCCCCGGTACGGCGGGCGAGATCAGCGGCGAATAGGGGAAAGGGTTCCCCCGGAACGCTCTCTCCGATCAGAGTTACCGGGTTCGATCAGTGACTACGTCACAAACCCCCGGGCCTGACTCGAGTTCACCGTCGATAGAGGGGTGTATGAGTGTCATATTAAACGTCCTGAGAGGCACTTCACTGGGGAGCACTTCAATGAACCGGTCTATCTCTATAACTGTCACTAGGGAGCACTGTACTTAAATCTAGAACACTTCACAAAGCCAACAGAGGCGTCTCCTTCGCCACTGGGAACGAATTGCCCGTAGGCCTATACAGTGAGGTAGCTAAATAGCCATTAGAGGCACCGAACGCAAAGTCGCAAGGGGAAGGGGGGGCGCTCGCAACGAGATCGAAAAAAAACTAAAATGGTGAATACGCAGATTCACTGACGCATGTTCGAACGCTACGCTGAATCACACCAACTCAGGATCATGCCCGCATATGGCAATGATCATGTTTGCACATCGAACATCACTCAAATCCATACTACAGAAAGATGTCACATAAGTATAAGCCCAAGAACCTGGCATCGCAAAGACATACCATCGCCACAACTCATAACCCAAAAAAAAACGAAATATCGCAATCATACTCGCTACTAAGATTAGAGTCGCAAATACAAGAAAAATCAAAAATCGCAACTAGGCGATACATAAAAAAATGTGACAGGTTCTACGGGTTACTTTCCTGTTCACCCGGGATAGCAAAATCGCCATCTGGCTGATACAGTGTGACTTATAACTAGGCCTTAATTTCTATCGCACGATTGGGATTCGCCTCTTCCAGTTCCATACCCTTACAATCATCATACCAGCTACGACGTCGTGGAGGATGGAGAGAAGGATGGAATGAAGAGGAATCCGAGTGACAAAAGAAAAGAGGGATAGTACGATACGCAACGACAACAAAGGATTTGAGATGACATATGCTGATGCGGTCGATACATACTCACGATGGGGTAGCGGCTATTTTCGCCGTGGGGCCAACTGAATGCAACGGGACAGCGGCGAGGAAATGTCAACTCGCTTGATTTCCTATAATACTAAGTTCCGCAGTGAACCACCCCACGACCTCTACTGCAGTACCGAATCTGCACGGTGCACTACTTCACAGCACTAGTGGCTACCATTTATGAGCATGAAGCAATGAGGATAGCCTTAGAAGGTCTACTTGAAATTGAAACATTAGCCATGTCTGGAAGTATGTCCGGGCAAACTCTATACTCGGAGATTCATAGGCGATGATGTCACGTCGGGCTATCGAGGTTCCGACTCACAGTAGGCGACCATTCGATAGACTTGGGGGGGGGGGGGTCCTATCGTGTTACGCTAGACAGATTACGCAACTGCGAAGCGCATCTGCAATAGCATATTATACAACGGCACGATAGTTTCCAGGCCAACAAAACGCGAAGGGACAGCACATACCTCGACTGTATTCTTATCGCGATTGATACCAAATGGACTCGACAAGATCGCGGTTTATCGCGACTCAGAAATTTAAGTACTCGAAAACGTGGCTTAGCACAATATATGCGCGAATCAGCGCGAATTAAGCTTGAAGTTATCAACTGCGTGCGTCGTCCGAGACGTACCCATGGGGCTGATAAAGTCGCGCTGTTTAGCGCAAAAAAAAACGCAGGTTATCTAAATGCGCGATTTTAGTGCAATATGAAGATAACGCATGGGTGGCGTGACTAGACGTAATACAAAGTCGAATAAACCGAGTGCATAACTCAAACTACGCGAATTGTAACTTAAGGCTATTTAAACCAGTATATCATTCTCGGGGGCACTTTGCAAAACATCGGGGTACCAGTGCAGCCGTTAGGTCCTACGGGATCGTAGACCATAACGTCGTTCTAATAACGGTGGGGGTGGGGGAGGCGCACACCTGGTCGCCACTCTGCGCGGACCACCGGGGCGCCTGCGAGTGGAAGTCGGTTCGACTGTCTCCGGCGGCCTTGCCGTGAAGTGGGCCTCATCGTGGCGTGGCGCACGTGGAGTTTCACTCGGACAGGGGGGCACTTCTCTAGCTGGTTTCGGAGGTCGACCGCGGCGACGCGGCACCGGGTCGGCACTCACCGGATTCGAAATAGCTGGTTTCGACCGAGGGCTATGAGGGTTTTCGTGCGTATTAGTCGACACGGTCCGGTCATTTGTAGAATGACTTCCCTCGTCGGGGGCGTGATACGGTTTCAAATCTTTAATATGGGCCCTAGGGTTCCGACGACTCTCGGGGTCGTCGAGCTCAAAGACAACGGGAGAGATTACCCGCAGAATACGGTGGGGGCCACTAAATTTGGGCGCGTGTTTGGCCGCGAAATTTTGAATCCCCGACGAAAGGAAACGGATGCGACGTAGTACTAGGTCACCCTCCTGGTATTTTACTTCTCGGTGGGAACGATTATAATACTCTGCTTGGCGCGTCGCGGCGCGCTCAAGATTACGATGTACCCAATCGTGAATTAACGGTAGCCTCCTCATCCGATCACGCCAGAACTCCGGATCTTTAGGGAGCGTGAGCGGGGGAGGGGGAAGGTCAGTACGCAAATTCCTAATCGCTACCGGGTTGCGACCGTAATTAAGAAATGCGGGAGTCATCTTGGTCGAAGATTGGACCGCGGTATTTAGCGCGAATATCAGTTCCTCAAGATGCGCATCCCAGTCGCGATGATCATGCGACACGAACGTACACATCATCGTCTTGAGGATTCTATTAACCCTCTCGACTGGGTTGGCCTGTGCGTGGTAGGAGGAGTCCGAGCGGAAACAATACCCAATTGACTCAAATGCGTCTTTACGTGCGAGTTATCGTATTGTTTCGCATTATCCGATAGAAAATACTTTGGGCAACCCCATCTATTTATCACGAGACTATCGAAAGCGGCCATTATAGCCGATCCAGTGGCGGCACGGAGGGGTTTCACTTCTATATATTTCGTGAACATATCCTGGAAAACTACCACGAATTGATTTTGACGCTTACTGGGGGGAAATGGTCCCATGACATCGGAACTGACTGTCATCCATGGACCTTCGGTCGTTCTCTCGCACATGAGTCCCGTAGGGGCCTGCTGCGAGACTTTTTGTCTCTGGCACTCGGGACAATGGGCGACGAACCTCGCGACGTCCTGGAAGACGCCGGGCCAGGAGAAGTCCTGGATAAGACGGTGATACGTCTTATCGACTCCTAAGTGGCCGGCTTGCGGACAATCGTGTGCGTCACTCAGGGCACGAGCACGCGAGTCCGCGGGAAGGACTAGCTTCCAGGCGTCGAGGTCGCTCACGGCAGCTTCGATAATAGGGTGTGGTCGGTGGAAATATATTCGGTCGTCTTCGATGCGCCAATCGGGATATTTCGAAGGGAACTTTCGAATATTCTCCAGTTTCTGAGTATACCACTTATCCTCTGTATCTCCAAGGGCGCAAAGGGCTTCATCAAGGTTCTCGTACATCCGGGAAAGAGCATCGGGCACCACGTTAAGGGTACCCTTTCTATGCTCGATTTTCATATCATAGGCCTGCATGGCCAGAGCCCACCGCGCTAGTCTGCCGGTCGGGTCACGCAGATTCCTCAACCATTGCAGGCTACTATGATCTGTTATAATTCTAAAGTGTGTTCCCTCTATATAGCGTCTGTACTTCTTCACGGCCCAGAGGAGGGCGATGCACTCTTTTTCGGTGACCGTATATTTCCGTTCGGCTTTAGTGAGCACACGACTGGCGAAGCTGATCGGGTGCTCATGACCGTCCACCTCTTGGGTGATGACCGCGTCGATCGCGAAGTCACACGCGTCCGTCTCGATCGTGAAGGGTGCATCGAAATTTGGGCGGGTGAGGATTGGAGTATTAGTAAGGGAGTCACGGAGGGACTCAAAAGCAGACTGCTGCTCCGGACCCCAGACCCAGGGAGTGTTTTTTATCAGGAGTTTAGTTAGAGGGATACGATCTCGCGAAAAGTCTGGGAGGAATCGAGAGTACCACCCCACCATGCCCAGAAAGCGTCGTAGCTGTTTGAGATTAGTGGGGAGTGGAAATTCAAGTACGGGGGCGACCTTGTCTGGATCAGTCTTTAATCCGCCTCGATTCAGTACGAAACCGAGGTACTTCACCTCGAATGATGATGATATCATCGAGGTACGCGAATACGTGGGGCTCCCACGCGGGATCGATAAGGCGGTCCACCAATCGCTGAAACGTCGCAGGTGCGTTGGTGAGCCCGAAAGGCATGCGCCTAAATTGGAACAATCCGCGACCAGGGACGGCGAAAGCGGTGACGGGCCGACTGCCAGGCTCTACCGGTACTTAAATGTACGCCTGGCTGAGATCGAGCGTGGTGATGCACTGGGCACGACTCAACCCTGATAGAATCCGGTCCATCGAGGGGAGAGGGTATGCATCTTTCCTCGTTACCTTATTAACGTCTCGGAAGTCGACGCAAAATCGAAACGTCCCATTCGACTTCCGGACAATAACGGGATTGCTCATCCAGGGGCTCGCAGAACGCTCGATGATGCCGTCGCCCAGCATCTCATCGACTGCGTCCTGGGCCACCTTCAACATGTAGGGGGAAAGTAGATGAGCCTTCTGGCGAATAGGGGGATGGTCCTGTACGTCGATGGTGTGCTGCGTGAGGCGCGTTACACCGATAGTAGGGATCCCATTCGCGGGATAATAGCGGTTAAGCAGCCTTCTTAGCCGCGGAGCGGCTTCTTTGGAGGGGGGAACCAAGCCAGCGCACTCATCTACTGCTTGGGCCATTAACGGGATCCTGGTGTCCGTTAGCGAGTGGGGGGTGCCTATTCGACTACTCCACGAATTGCTATCGGTATCTAACTTGTGACCGAATAGCCGCATGAAATCCATACCCAATACACATGCATAGTGGATAGGGGCAACCCGCATGTCAAAATTCTTGATTTAACCATCGAGAGTCATCGCGAGGGTAACGATACCGTCTAGGGGGACTACCGCCCCATTCGCGACCTTAACCTGTTCCTCGCTGGGTCTCAAGAACTGGGAGACGATCTCGCGACATGCAACCCCTAAATATGATCGCGAAGCTCCCGTATCTACAAGGGCCCTTATAACCTTTCCGTTTAAGGCAAGACGTAGGTGGGGACGCGGATCGGAGTCTACAATCCCCAGATTATTTTTACGTGAATCTATTGACGCAGATCTTTTATTTAATATGAGGGGAGTACGAGGGGTGGAAAACCGCTGTACGGCAGCTAAATAACCAGTAAGCGCGGTCTTTTTATCGGCAGTTTGGGTAGCCGTATCCTGCGACTGGAGGGGGCGTGAAGACCGGTGTGCTAGGGGGGGTCTCGGGGACACCGTCACCCCTTTAGCAGTTTCCCGACCTTTTACGCGCGCACGCCGGACAGTTATTTGCATCTCGGCCTGGGTAGCCGCCTTTTTTATTCGACCGGCTGGGTGCGTGGAGGTTTCCGCCATCGGAAACCGGAAACTCTCCTCCTCCACGAACGAGATCCCCGATAGTAGGCGCGCGATCGATCCGACGGTAATCCGTGGGCGGCGAACGCGAAAGCTCCTAGGCGAGACGTCGGCGGAAGCTCCGCGTGACCCGGGTAGGTCGCATTCATCGAATCTCCCAAAACGGTCCCTATTATGGGACAACCTACCGCCTCGGACAACGTATAGGGGGGTTGATCACCGCGCCCATCCGCACTGGCGTTCCACTCGACCGGGGTATCCGGGAATCGCCGCAAAATGGTGTACCGCACCAGCCGATCCCGGATTACCTCCACTGATCCGGCGATCAGGAGCTCGGCCTTATCGCATCTACCGATAAGATCGCGTAGGTCGACGATTCGGTCGATCTCCGCCCGTATTGCCGGGATTTGGGCAAGGCTGGCGATTTGTCGCCCCGCCGCGCGGGAGGGGGGACGTTAGTCGCGGTGGCCGAGAATGCCACGGGGGTCGTAGTAATGGACGGGTGTCCCGAGGTAGTGGTGGGGGTTACCACTGTTAACGTGGGCACCACCGTTGCCGGGGAACTAGTGGGAGTGGACAGAAGGGTATCCATTTCCCCGAAACGAACGATAAAAAGAAGAGAAAAAAGAAGAAAAAGTTCGGACGCTCCTCAAGGTCACCGCGCAGTTCGAGATTCTACGTCGAGCTGCCGGATTCGTAAATCGAACGACCTGCGGTCCAACTTATGCAAAAAAACGAATACAAAGCTCAAAAAAAAAAAAAAAAAAAAAAAAAAAGAAAACCCGGCTTCGCTGATGTGGGGTCCAAACCGGGAATCTGGTGCTAAGGGAACGCGTTACTCCCGTTACCAGAAAAAAAAAACAAAAAAATTTTAAAGGGAAGAAAATGTAATTCAGGCCTCCGCGGACCGATAGCCAAGAGCTCTCTAAAAGAAGCGCAGAATAAAGCGAGAGCACAAGCAAAAACAACAAAAAAAGATCACAAAAGAAAAAGAAGAAGGGGGGGGGGGTTTGCCCCAGATGCCAAAACTTTTTTATTTACAGAGGCGCGTGAAAGTTATCTGTTACAGCCAACGCCTCGATAACGGTTACAATAATCCAAACCGCGAAGGGTAGGGGATCGCGCATCGCGATAGGACGGGTGTTCTAGAAAATTCTGCGGGTCGCTGCACTGGTACATACAATATATACATATATCAATTATATTATTTATATTAATTATCTTATTGCATAATATATAAATCGAAATTTATTTCGACTCAATTCTAGGAGCTGCCTGCCTCTCTATGGTTTGCTGCAAGGGGAACTGCAAGGAAGTCCTGTACCTGAAATCGCGAAAGTCGTTAAAACGTTTTAAATTGAATATGCCAAACTAACTTAACTCTTCCGGGAGATTTGCTATTAAATCGAAAAACGGAACACAACCTCAAATTTAATTGAATTTAAACTTCGTTCCTTACTAGTGTGAGACAAATTAAAAATTTTTCTGAAGTTTCCTAAAATTAAATTGAATCTGGAAAACTAGATTAGAATTGAAAAGAAAGCTTATTTTGATAAAAAGAATTCTAAATTCCGTAACCGACTCTAATTAGCGAAGTAATATTTAAGTTTCAAATTACTAAATATTATAAACGAGTGTTGAAAAATAACTGGAAAAGTACGTTATTTATTTCCCGGTATTTTCGGATATTCATTATTACAGGAACGACAACATTTACATAGGCCAACGTAATCATCGGCCCGTCGGGAAATACGGGGGGAGACCATAGAGAGAATAATAAATGCTGAAAAAATAAACACAAGTATACGTTCGTATTATTCCTGCAACGAACTATTACAATCATAAATCCATATAGCAATATTCGGGGAGATCGGTTGGGAAGAAACGAAACAAGGTCGTTCCCGAGAATTTATCGGAATACGCCGAAAAGAAATCTATTCTTTGCTGACGAAAGTTACGGCTTTGTTATTGTTTACAAAGCTCCCAACTAATTTACTGGAGATTAACTCTATTTATTTTCGAAATTGTTTTCAATTTCTGAAAAATGATTATCGTTATGATATACAACTTCGAAATAATATATTAAATAATTAATTATTTTCAAACGGTGCAAATTCAAACTCGAAAATTTATTTATGCAAAAATTTTTTGAACATGATAAACGATTTGAATTCAAAACACCAAAAAGAAAATATCTTTTATAATCTCTCGAAATTCAATACTATATTACTATTATTCCTCAATTAATATTCTGTAATACCCGGAATTGGTTCGGGACAACAATGCGGACGTCGTATGACGTCACGCTACCTCCAGGCCAGCTTTATGGGATCGGAATTGTTATTGATGGAGGGAGAGGAGTAGCGAGGGAAATTCGAAGGACGGAAAAGGAAACACATTAAATACAAATATTTATATTATTAATAATTAATTCTTACAATATCTATATTATTAAAAATTAATTCTTACGCCAAGGGGAAAAGAGGGGGGCGCGAACAATACAGTCGGAACAAAAAAAAACGCGAAACGCAAACGACACTTTCTCCGGCGAACTTTCCCGATACAAATTTCCGATCACACACAAAAATGTTTATAATTTTTGGGAAATCTTATTAGATTTCCCCACCAGGGATGCCATTTTATAACCCCTCCTTGGAAGGGTAAACGCAAAAATAAATTTTCGACACAAAATAATTTGTCTAAGATTGAATTTATTCTTTTTACGTAATTTGTCACGGGCTCCAATCTCGCGAAAGTTCCTTACAAATGACCGGAGGAAATATCCGAGCACGGAAAACACAAAACGCGAATCGCAACACAAAAAAGGGGTTTATCGAGTGAACCACTGAGGATTTTCACCGGTACATAAAAATTGATGGCCCGATGGGCAACTCACTGTTCGCTGTAAGAGCGTTGAGGGTGGCGTCGGATGTCCCGGGAACGGACTGGAGGAGCTGCTGGATCCTTGACTGAAGGCCTATCCTCCTCGGTACTAGGGATTCGCCAAGCACTAGAAGGGTCCTTTCCCCCGACGCGTAATCTCCAGAGAGCACTTTTTTGGGTTTTGTCACTAAGTCCACACTCTTGCGTTCCACCGTTCGATGTCGCACTCCACGCACAAATTTGGCTAATACGCGAGTCGTACACTGATTAGCTCTGTAAGAGCTCGCGTTCCGCGACAGAATGGCGTCTCAGTCGATTCTCCTTGTCCGTGAAGGCGCTCCAGCGCCACCTCGGGGCCCGATGCTGAGGGGTGATCCGTGGAAGGAGGGAGAAGCGTGACGGTCGCGCGGCCCGCGCGTACCGGCTTCTCCTTCGGAGAGAGAGAGATACGTAGCTGCGCAAATCGGCTCTCGGGTTCTACCTTTGGAAGGAAAGAGAGAGACGCCCTGGCGTCACTCGCCTCCGTCTGTGGAGAAGGAACTCCCGACGGCGACTGACTAGAGGAGCGACGGCGGGGAGGTATGAGCCTCCATAGCGCGTATCCCCGGTACGGCGGGCGAGAGCAGCGGCGAATAGGGGGAAGGGTTCCCCCGGAACGCTCTCCCCGATCAGAGTTACCGGGCTCGATCAGTGACTACGTCACAGTATAAATAGAGTTGACGGGTCTGGTATCGATTAAACAAAATGCGATTTATGAAATGTCTTGATGTACAAATAATCATCTATAAAAAGTTTATGTACAACAACTGGAGTCACCGGTGTCACCAGTATTATCGAATAATGTTATGGATGATTTGGAAACTGAATGCCTTCAAAAATTAATATTTAAACCTGCCTTTTTATATCGGTATATCAATGACATCTTTACGTGTATACTGTAACACAAAGTAGACGGTCTGCCTATTTGCGTTCCCAACTAATATACTTACCTCAAGAAAGAAGAATGAAGATTGGTGCATCGTCCCGTCAGAATCCACTTAATTATCTCCAGGAACCTTTTTTTCAACGGTGGTGTTTGTCCTGTGAACTCGTTTGGTGTCATCGTCCCATCTCGTCCAGCTGTCCAAGAAGTCGATATACCTGTAAACATAGAAATTATTAATTATTATGTTTTAGATAAATAATCTGTCAGTGTCGTGAAGTAATAAAGTCATCGTCCAAGGAACAGGCATATATGGAAGAAAAGTAAACACCATACTTACATTTTCAATCAGCTGTTGTGATGGTCTGCTTCCTCGTGCCGGAACCGCTGCTGGCTGACGTCCTTACCGTGAAACACAAATTTACCAATCCTTACACAAAGAAATAGTTCTTAATAATTAAAGTTAAAACTTACCGCAACTGCTGCTCTTTTTTTGATTCCTCCAAAGCTCCCAAAACTCCTTTTCCCGTTGCCGTCGAGAGGCTGACTCCGATTGCATTTTCCCTGTACCCGATCCTATGGCACTCGATCCCGCAGTGAACAACACAGAAAACCTACACAAACTTTAACTTAATCACTCCAAAACACTGGAAAATCCCGTAAACCGAGACGACTTGTCACTTTGGTCGTCGTTCGCCGTGTACTGGCTATCGCGTAGTTTTACGGCCATCTAGATCAAACTCAGTCCCTATTGGTCAATTTAGTTGTACATCGTCTCTGTCTACCTTCCATATTCGCGTAGTCGGCGTTCGTCGGACTCATGCATGAGTAGTAATGGTGTCACTATGGAGAGACGTAAACAAACGTGACTCATCCCCTGCCCCTCTTTTTGCTTTTTGTTGGGGCTAGGGATGAGTCACATTTGTTTACGTCTCTCCACAGTGACACCAGACTAGGAGGTATCTCTTTCTCTCTCTCTGTCTCTTATCTTTAATATATGGTATCTCTTTCTCTCTGTGAGACACTCCTCACTACTCTCTCTCTCTCTCTCTCTCTCTCTCTGTTACCTCCTGTCGCATGTTACCTCCACAAATCTTTATCTTACACTATTCTCGAGTGCTCAGTAAATGAAAACATTGACACCCCAGAATATCTTTTTTTGGATGTCAAATCGTCTTCAAGAAATTTGTTATTTATAGTTATATACCGACGCCCTCATGGGCAACTTCTCGCGGAATTTATAGTTAAGTTTAATACATATATTTCTAAATATAAGGACATAATTGTAACAGGCGATTTAAACTGTAATTTGTTAGAGAATAGATTTGATTCTGTATATCTTCAAAATTTTATTCAAGACTATTCGCTTTTTTCTGTACCCTTTGGAACCACCCATTATTCTTGTTTTTCTTCTTCTCAGCTGGATGTTATGTTAGTCGACTCTTCAGATAAAATTAAAAGTTTTTCTACGTCTCCTACTCCGTTTGCGGCTGGTCATTGTCTTATTACGATTCAATACGAATTTACGAACCTCAATTCCATTCCACAAATTATCACCTATCGTAACTTCGCCAAATGCGACTATTCTGCTTTAAATAAAGATCTTTCAGCATTACTTCAACTTAAGTTTCCTCATCTCTTAGCTTCCGATCACACTCAACTTCAAACAAATTCGCAACCACACGGTCTAATAAACTGCGTAAATAATTTTTACGAATGTATTACCGAAGTTTTAGATTTACATGCGCCATTTACTACAAAACGTATTTTGCATCGTGCTATTCCGTGGACCACACCTAGTATACGAAGTAGGATTAAGGAACGCGACAAATTGTACCTGCGTGCGAAACGAACTCGAAACCTGCGTCTTTTCCAGGAATATAAGAATATGCGTCGCGAGATTAAAAATATCATAAAAGCGGCCAAAAATCGTCACTTAGCCGAGCTAGTGCTCCAACAAACAAGCACGAACAAACTCTGGTCTTGCTTACGAAAATTAGGACTTGCTAATCAGCCATCACAGTCAGCACTTCCTCATTTTTCACCCATTGCATTAAATCGTCATTTCGCACAAATATCGTCATCTCACCCGTCTTGTGACTTAGCGACACTCAACAACATTATCATGCGTCCATTACCTAATTTCCATACAACATTCAGCTTTACTGCTATTAATCATCATGATGTCCTACTTAGTCTTAATCTAGTTGTACAAAAATCACGTGGGCTTAGTCCCGATCATCTTCCTTTAGAACACCTAAAATCCATGTTTACAACCATTGCACCATATTTAACATCCATTTTCAATCTTTCACTCATCTCTGGCTATTTCCCTCCCATTTGGAAATCATCTTACATCATACCACTTAAGAAAATCGCTAACCCCTTATGCCCTTCTGACACCCGTCCAATCACAAATCCTCCCCACCTCTCTAAGGTCATTGATTCCCTTGTCACCCAGCAGATCACAAAATATTTAGAGATAAATTGTATACTGCATCCCAAACAATGTGGATTCCGCAAATTTCACAGCACCCAAACTGCCCTATTACACCTTATGGATGAAGTACGTTCGGGTATAGATCGTGGGGCAGTTACTATCCTGGTACTGTTCGATTTCTCAAAAGCCTTTGACTCCTTAAACCATGTCGTGATTCTAACCTGCCTTCGAGACATAGGCTTTGAGGAATCAACATTGAGATGGCTGAATTCTTATCTCTCAAATCGCTCTCACACAATAATTGGCCTGGATGGTTCAACATCTAATCCTGAGTATACTACATCCGGCGTTCCACAAGGTTCAAGCTTAGGCCCCATATTATTCATTATTGTTATCAATACCTTGTTTTCGAGACTTAAATACTGCAGACATACTACCATCATCTTTGCTGATGATACGCAATTTTATCTCTCGACCCCGATATGTCATCTAAATGAAACGATACGCAATATTAACAGTGACATTGCTGAGCTTGTGAGGTGGTCCCATGATTATGGGCTCACTTTAAATACGCGTAAAACTCAGGCCATGATCCTAGGTTCACCTCAGAATTTAGCCGTTATGAAAAATCTCACCATACCACAAATTATTGTCGGGTCGGATGTAATACCGTATTCATATGAAGTAAAAGATCTTGGTGTTATAATAACATCCGACCTAACATGGAATCGCCATGTTAGTACCATATCATCTAAAGTACATAATGTTCTTTACAGGCTTAAATTTCGTGGTGCTTTTCTTCCACCGCAGATCAAACTCACACTCGTCAACGCATTAATCATCCCACATCTCGACTACGCATCTTTAGTTATAGCCGATTCAACAGCATATCTGAACACTAAATTACAACGCCTTCAAAACATTGCCTTGAGGTATGTGTATCGCCTGCGCCGGGATGAAAGACTTGCACCATATCGTCAGAAAGCCAACTGGCTACCCATAACATCTAGGCGACAGTACTTTCTCGGTAGCCTCACTCATCAAATCATCCACACCTCCCAACCTTCCTACCTTGCTGACAGATTCATTCCTCTAGACCATTCCATTCGCCGATCTTCTCGCTTACAATCATCTCAATATCAACTTCCAATTCCTCGTACCAACATCTGTGCTCACTCTTTCTGGATCACAGCCATACAGTTTTGGAACTCCCTGCCACGCCGCCTTCATGCATTTACATCTCTCGCAACATTTCGCACTAACTTATTAACATATCTTCTTAGGGCTAATCAACCGTAAGTTTGTTACGTTTTCTATTTTTATGCTTTAACTATGCGAGCGACTTCTAATCAAATTTACTACTTACATGCAGCTGAAGTGCAATTTTGTTATTTTTTATTTACAATGTAGTATATATAAAGATATGTATTTACCACCTTACAGCAGAGATTATAATATAGTTTTAAGTCTCTCTCTCTCTCTCTCTCTCTCTCTCTCTCTCTCTCTCTCTCTCTCTACTGCTTACGTCTACGCGCCACGGATGCTCAAGTAAGACTGGTTAAATCTCGTTGAAGTCCTGCTTCATAGTACAACCGATTGCTGCGTGCATGTGCATCGGTTTTGCAATTCGTCACTTTTGAAATCGAGACAAACTGAAGATACTATGCAGAACTGGATTAAGAGACATAATGCATGAACTTGCAATAACTTAGTCATTTCTTACGAAATATTTTATTTTACACGTGCACTTGTTTTTAAAAATCAGCACAGTCTTCAAAGCCATGATTCGCTTTGTAATTGCTCCGTATTCCACTGAAATTGTCGACAGTTATTTTTCAAAGCTTTTATATAATCGGGTATGAAAGGTGGTAGCCCATAACTGTCGAAATACCAGCCATAACCACGATTGTCAGTGTACATAGCTACCCAATGAGTACCGGGGTTTTTGTGATTATCCGTATTTAATACAAAACATGTGGGCTTACCCCAAACACGGGGTATTTGGTCCGAAGGAAATACACCTATTGTGTGGTGTTTAATTTCGGATATACATTTTAGAATTTCTAAGCTATTCATTTTTCTAAATATGTAGGTAATGTAAATGTATAAAATGGTACGTCTGTTTCATTGGTATCCCCGTTATTCTGATTTTGATTCTTTGCACATATCGGTGACACTGTACGTGACCAATTTTCCTCAACTAACAAATTGTTATTACTATCATTATCGATGTCCTTATAGGTATTTGTAAGTGGATGTTCCGCTATGCCCGGGATGTCGTTACTATCAATTTTATCACTCTTCACGAAACTGCCCTTATATGTCTCTATAAGCGGGTATTCCACTATGTCCGGGATGTCGGTGCTATTATTTTTTCCACTGCTCACAAAATCCGTAGAACGTAACCATAATCGTAAACGATATGCATTATTTAACGCACAAGCAAACCGCAAGTAGTTGAACTTGCACCCATGTTGTACACAGTAATTACTTGCCCACGGTAGTTCGTTGAATGATGGACAACTGTTATCATACTCCAAATTTATTATATTGCGAGCAGTTACCCTATTTAAGAGCATCCACTTTTCTTTACCACGCACGTATATATTTCGAGCATTTACAGTTAATTCCCGTAATTTTTTGTAAAGCGAATTTTCAGACACGTCGCCATCAAACCAGTCAAGACCGTGATGATTGTGTGTCAACCAATTATTTTGTTTTCTTGATTCACGACACAACACATCGACGGAATATGGTGGTGCAACAAGCCAGTACCCGATGAAATCATTATCCACGGACAAAACAGCTACTTCTTTCGGTATTACTTTATTATTTATATCTTTGAAAAACTGTATATCAACCACTAGATCCATTGTAACGTCTGCCCTATACCGTGGTTGAAAGACAACTGCACTCTGGATTTAACGATGTAGTTTTCAAGATCGTGCGTACAGGGCGCCATCTGTAAGAACGAAATCACGACCCAAAGTCAACAACGACTTGTCGAGATGCATCAATTTCTAGTACATTTTCATATTCAGCATAGACAATACAATTAACCGTACTTGATAAAGCTGTTGCAAATCGTACATCAATTCTGACACTTCCATGTTTTACTAAATTCCAATGAGTAGAATCACTAGCCGAGAGATCGGGAGTCAGATCGAACACGAACAGGCAATAACCGCCTGCATAATCGTCACGTGTGATGGAATTTCCTTCATTAAGAAAATGTATACCTGTGCCTGAGAATATCGTGTGAAAGGCGTCTATATAAAGATTTGACGTACTAAAATCTGGTTGCAGCGGCCTCGAAGGTATTTGCGTACCATCAACATATAAACATAGAAAGTTGATATTAAAATGCTTAAAGTTAAATGGATTTAGCGTGCACCACAATTCTTCTTGGTAACTGTCCCAATATAACGTTATCTAGGGTCTCTCCATGAATTCCACTATGCATAGTTAAAGCCTTAACTTCAACTCTCGTTAAGGGATATTTTGCCGTTGTTTTCGAAAGAGCTTTGGCATGTGCCAGCAAAATACCAGGATTAACTTTCACACGTCGCGCTAAAAGACTAGCTTCTTCTATGTGAGCGTAATAATATCCCGTTTGATCCATGATACAAAAGACATCTCGAGATTTTATGAGACGTACACGTACCTCCACGCCATTCAATAGTAATTTTTCTTGATTAAATACATCACAATGTAAGTGTCCGAGCAAATCTACTCTTTTTCCTTTCATAATGTTGCGACGATTTACGAGTCCTACATTGTTATTAAACGCATCCATGTGACCAGCTGTGTCATCATACCATAAAACACTCGTCAAATGAGAACCTTTGGCGGCAGGTCCGTAATTCAACAGAGTTTCAATATAAGATCTATAGGCGTATGCATTGTTTGGTGGGGAAACCGGCTTTTGATTGAAATAAACGTCGACCTGATTGAAAAGTGAGTGCATAAAATTATTCACAGGACCTACGGTATCACGTTCCGTTTGTGGTGTATCGTCGGGGATATCATTACTAGGTTTTAACGTTACACGCAAACTTAACATCGTATGTGCTAGATCAATATATTCTTCTCCATTTTCAGGTAAAACAAATTCAATCGGTGAATCATGAGAGAGTGTTGACACCGTTTTATACTGTACCCAATGCGAGCCCTCAATAATTGTCTGGGTAGGCGGTAGTGTAAACAGGTCCAGTTCCGATTTCATACATTCGCACGAGTGTGTATGCAAAAGAGACATTTTATTTAAATATATCTGACACTGTACGGGTTTTATTTTTCCTACTTTCTATCGCACGCCTCTTCCTTTTTAGATTCTGGCTAGACGTTGAATAATTGCGACTAGTCCTTGTTGCTTTTGGAACTCGATGCGTTTTCGAGTTCTTCTTCCTCTTCTTCTTCTTCTTTTTCTTGGAAATCTGTGGGCGGGTTTGGTACTGTCGGAAATTGTAACTATTGTCAAGTGCTGCACCGTTACCGGAGAAGTGATCAATAGCTGAGTAGCGGGGCAATTGATACCCCATCCCCTCCATAAGTTGATCAAACTTTTCTTCTGCCTTCCTTTTCAAATTCGCACCTGACTCTTTAACGCGTCGTCGTATCGTCTCTTTTAACGGTGTATTGCTCGTCGCAATGTCAGACACGATGTTTAGACCTGTTCGCAATGCTTCTTTACCAACAGCTTTTGCACCGTGTGTAAAAAGGGGCAATACCCGTCTGAATAAACCGCCAAGAAAACTACCGATTCCGTGGCCTCTCTGATATAGAGTTCCTCTATATACACGGCCCACACCACCAACATGTATGTTACCCCCAATTTGACTGTCAAAGTATGTAACGTAATGCGCCATTTTGTTGAACTTCAGTCAATACGATTGAAATGCAACGTCACCGTCAGTGTACCGTAATCGAATGGTACATATTTTCCATATTCGTCCCTTATATCTATTTCGATACTTTGGAAAGCGTTATTCAGCAGTGGTATGTACACAGCAGGTGAGAAACTACATATCCTTATGTCTCCGTAGGTATAATTGTCGTGTTTTAAAGGCACAGCCCGCAATAAGCGTGTTTGAACGTCACCTGTGACATAAGGTTCACAAATATCACTGTACACCATCAGCAGTGATGGTAGGCTACTGAAAAGATTTACAGGACGTATACCGTAAATATACACATTGTCGCTCACAATGATTGCATCTTTCTGTTTTTGAGGTGTAGGGGTTTCATCGTAGCCAAGCATTTTTCTCAATGTAGCTGGTATATAAACTGTGTGTTCTTCATCCAGACACTCATCACCGCAGGTTCGTGAAACTGATGCGTAACCACCACGCCCTACTTTAAATATCAAATGTCCTCTTATACAATTTAAGTTGTTAATCTCTTCAACTAAATCATTAGCGCTCTTATATATCCCAGGTGACACGTAAGAGACCTGTACAGAATTTGCGCCCTTACTTTTACTTTGTCCATCTGATAATCTTGCGCGAGTGGGGTACTTCATCATCCGTGTAAAGCTAATACGCCTATTTTCTTCTTCGATAGGAATATGCTGAAATGTCAGAGGCACTTGAATCTCTGTAAGTGCCACACACCACTGTCCTTGTAAATGCACATGTTGCGGTAATTGCGTAATAAAATTGGTCGTTTTGTTATCAGGATAAAGCTCCATACTACTATTACTTGGTAAAATAATATTAAATTCTTCCTTCATCATGAATTTTTTTTTAAATCGCCTGCAGAGACCCAAGAATTAAATTTATCGGGGTAACCTACCCAACGTACGAAATATTTTTTCTTTCTACCTATACCGGTAGTTTTTAGAATTTTTTCGACCAAGAAAACTTCTGTATTCAAATCTCTCTGAACACGGCTTAACTCTTCTTCGTAAAAGAATCCATCGATTTCTTCACCCTGGAGGTCTTCAAGATTGTAAACAACCGGTTGACGCGTGTTTGATACACGTGTAATTTTGAATAATTCTTCAGTCCATCCGCCCTCGTAACCTTTTGCAAAGACATTCTTCGCACGACTGATACGTACTAATTCCCCAACCTGATATTTAGGGATTTTCAGTGGCTGCTTCAAAGAGCCATAGCGTCGAATAAGATTTGAACGAGCTTCTGCAGCATTGTACCAATTAACGAGAGCTGGTACCATATTTGTACCCGAATGTTTGGTACTATTATAGGCTGTAACAATAGATTGTAATACATCCACGTAACGATGTGTATTTGTATGTGTAAAGTAGCGCCACAATCTTTCTTTAAGAGTTCTTATAAAACGTTCAACAATGCTGGCTTTAATGTCCGGATTACGAACTGTTCTATAGCCTATGTTCTTAGATTTTAGCAAGTGCTGCATATCGCAGCCGACAAATTCTTTTCCCTTGTCGCTCTGTAGAATCACCGGTTGTCGACCTCCACTTCTCAATAAGATTCTTTCTAATGCTCTAGCAACGTTTTTCGATGTTTTGTCGAATATTGGTTCTACATAGGCATATTTACTCAGTGTATCAATTATCACCAGCAAATAAGTATTTTTATTGTTATAAGACTTTATAGAGCGCACATCCATTAAATCGGCCTCCCAAACATCATCGATGTTCCGCACATTATAAGAACGACGAGGAAACACACGACGCATACGGCGATGTTGATTGTAGGCATCTTGACCTTCTAACCAGTCAGATATTTGCTTGTAATGATAGTTTTTATTCGTTGCTTGAAGCAACTTTCCAACTGAGCCTGTGTATGACGATGGTTGTGAAGGGTTGTAATAGATATTTTGCAAAATATTATTCATTTTCTTCACTCTGCTTCTGAATTTTCTTATCTACGATTGTTGTTTTATTCTGTTTTTTCCGCGACATACGTTTTAGATGTATTTTAGATTTATTTATTGATGTTTTTATATGTGAAAATATCTTTTCAAATGCGATCTTGCTGATCATACAACAAACAGTTACGGCTGCTACAGTCTTCTCATATGCAGTAGCGTTTTCTGCAAGCATGCGCGATAACGCTAATTTTGCTAACTTTTCATCAGCCTTGTGACGGATTACCGAATTATCGCTGTATGCAATGTCGTGAGCACGGCATGCATCATCCAGTGGGTTTATACCATTTTCACCCCGTTCTAACCTTTCAAAAAGGTGGGTTCCAGGACCACAAAATCTATATCCGGGTATATGCAATTCAACCGGTAACGAATCGATGACGTTGTCTAGTATGTTCCTTGAATGGGTTAGTGCTGCCTCTTTAAAAGTGTTTGACTTTTTCTCTTTTTTAATTGCCCGCCCAGTCGGTGCCATGATAATATCACTCTTGATGGGGGGTATTGTCTTCTTGTGTCCTGAATTAACTTCTTTTTTGTTACGGTCTTCGTCGATGCTACTTGACAGTCTGTTTGAATCCGCCGATGATGTGGGCTCGGTGTCGAACGATAATTTTTTCGGAATTTTTTGCGATACCGAGGTACTCGTTTAACTGTACTAGGAGTTGATTGCTTGGAAACGTGATTTTCAACCTCGCTCCAAACACGCTTGCTACCGATAAACTCGCGTGGCACTGCTGCTCTACGAAGAGCACTTGCAAACTGCCGATGACCGTGAGGAGGAGTCCTTTTTCTATCTCTCATGACGTCATTCAACATATCGATAATGTTAGTACCATTGATAGCGACTCCATCTATTACAATTTCGCCGCGATTATTCCATTTTGCGTTTTCAGAGTTACGTAAATACCGAATCAATTTTCGCGCTTTTGACCGAAATTTTTGTGGCACAGTTTCTACGAGATATTCATCGTTTGTCGAGACATACATTGTCCCTTCACTTGCTTCTTTTGCAGTTTCTTCGTGACTTGATATATCTTTCTGTTTTGCACTTTCAAAGCTATCGTTTATTTTCGATGAATTGCGTTCGGATAATATCTTTTCATCCTCAGAGTCTTTAAAGTATAGATAGCGTTGCAATACCTGGTAATATCGCTGCCACTTGTCACGTTGGTCAATTGCTGGTGAATTTAAAATTTCGTTCATATCGACATCGAGTCTACTAATTGTCGTACCAGGTGTCTGAACAGTCTTGTGTAGAATTATGTTATTTCTTTGTAGCGTATTGGCGATCTCTTGTGGTACTAAAACCATTTTTCGCGCGTATTCCATATTACAAAAAGTTATTCACAATACCGGCCAAAAGTGTACCAAGTACAGGTGCTAGGAGGGCCGGTAGAAAACCACCACGTTGAATGATAATGCGTTTTTTAGTACCGATGGAACTGTCGGGGTTTGATAATTTTCTAAGAATAGCTGCGTGCTTGCGTAAGCGTGTCTTGTGAGTTTTACTAAGACACACGTTACCTCGTAAAATATTGAGCGCTATTTCGCAGATGTGTATTACTAAATTACGATCTGCGTGTTGTAGCGCCGCACGTCTTTGTCGTGTATCGAGATGATACAACGCTCTCAATATGTTAACGTACTTACGGCCAATAGGTATACATGCTCTCGGCGCCATTACTTGTGTATTACTGGGATTAGATTATGCGCTGCATAACCTTTTATTACTTTCGTTTGCAAATAAACATAATGGTATTCATCACCCGGAAAATACACGTACGGAATCGTACGTTATCAGGTGTGGATTGTTTTAAATCGAGAAGTATGTAACCGTATGGTTGTGATGTAGCATCGAAGTAACACTCTTGAACGAATCGGGTATTTTCCGGGCATAACTGTCGTGCTAAATGACCGATCTGTGCCCTATCCCGAGGGTTTTTAAAAAGTACAATATAATTTGCATTGAGCGATATATCTCTTTGACCTTTACCCTGATGGAATAAATTTTGTGTAATAAAAATAACGCTCAGATTTCTATGGTGACTGCCCTTTGTAAAAAGACTCACGACCGCCCCATTGCTGGTAGATTCCTGCATTAAATCATCGATAATCAGAAGTTTAGGGCGATGGTCGTCTGAGTAATGACTACTCTGTGGTAACCCCTCATAAAATTAAATTTCACCGCCTAACTCTTTGTAGGTAGGTTGCCACTCAGAATAGTAAAAAATTATACGGTTAAATCGTATATCACTCATTTCTTCGATATACTGCAGAAATTTTTTGACAAATACAGTTTTACCACAACCTGTAGGACCACATATTATTGATGTCCATGGATGCTTCCAACGTGTGTCCATCTTAGATACTGAAATGATATTCGATAATGTATGCTAATATATACAAACTCTGTGATTGCGTCGAGAATAGTACATGATCTAATTATTAACCGATTAATTTACGAATATTTTTTTCGCTTAGTGCAACTGCATTCAATTTTCCCGATATCGGTACGGCTTCTCGCATAAAACCAAGAATAATATGATAATTAAAGGGATAAGATATCATTTTATTATTATTATCCAAATTGTTAATCATATAACTTATAAATGTTTGATTCGCAAAGCGCCATTATGTTAAAATTCCCTATACCCATAAGGGTAGCTTCGGTCTACACTTACAAATCTACGCTTATGGTATACCGGCTTACAAGTTTTCTGTTCTCTACGTGTAACCACATCATGAAATTTCGTCCGTCTTATTGATTGATTACTTACAGTGATTTCCTCAATGTCGCCCAGGATCATTTTACGTATTGTGTCAAATTTTATTTTCTGACAATTCAAATAATTTAACGTAATACCCTTTACCTTATGAACATATTTTTCATGACCATCTGGAGAATAAATTTTGTAAGCGTAAAATTTTGGGCCTCCTGATATAAACGAGGATATATATGACCCCGGGGGTTCTTTACTCAATTCGTCAGTGAGATCACCGAGCATTGTACCAATCGGCAGTTCATATTCTCCCTCCTTACCGCTGCTAACATAGACCACAGAGTCTGTGTCGTAGTATAAAACACGCGATTGTAATTTTTCTAAATAACTATGTAGTTTTAATCGGGCTTGTGCAGTGGTGTACGCAGCAATTACAACATTAGCTGTAGGTGACGCAATTACGGCTTCGTCTTTGTAACACCAATTTACGTACAATTTTTCATCGTTAACAGGTAACAAGCCGGTCACGTTAATTTCCGGATTATTGAGCAGTTCTGTTAATTTTGTAGCATCTGAAATTACCTCGGCTTTCGACATGTTCTCGCGTTGACCGAACTTACCCCACAACGAATTCAGACACAATTTTGCTACGGAGCGTAAGCCTGCATTATAGCGTATATCTTCTTTATTGAATACCATGTTTTGACACTGTAAGTCCGAGACGTATACATTTTTTTCATTATCTGTTACACATTGTGGTGGATACCCGGAAGCTAACACTTTTTGTGTGAAAAATTCATCGATGTAACCTGCAAATTACCCACCTTCACGGGTGCCCGGGTCATACTGCGTGATATCGTACTGCCAAATTTCATGTACCTTAATCACACTGTATCCTAGGTCGACAGCTTTCCAAATTTCGTCAGAAATCCAAGTACCTGTTAACAGACGATCTTTTACGTCTTCGTGCGGGCAATCTTCCTGTATCAACTGATCGGCACACGTGCGACATAATGGGAATAACAACTTTCCATGCATTTTAACCGGTAACACAGGGTGGATCAGATTTTGAGGTGGTAGAACATCGCACATAATTAAACCATTCACTCTGCGAACATCATTGGTATTACCGAGAAGTTTTCGGCAATCTTCCGTTCCCACGTAAACTTTCGGATGACCAATGGGGTATTTACCAGTTTTACATATATACGGGTATAGAGAGCGAACGTCGACATATCTTATTTTTTCTCCGTCTTTGCAATCGTAGATCTTCACAGTATTGTCTGTTCTACCACCGAAAAAAGCATTCCGTGGATCTAAAGGCTTCAACGCGATAAGATCGGATACGATAGATTTTACAAACTGTGTAGCTGTACTATTAACCTTTAATTCTCGGTCGAACGCACACTCCCAAACTTCAACCAGTCTGTAATTTCCATTTCTAATCCTTTCACTAGTTAAACGTGTGCGTTCGTAACGTGAATCCATCGTTTCACCAGTATTGGTTAATGTCGCATTTCTATTAACACGATAGCAGTGAGGGCAGCCATGCCAAAAACATCCGTGGTACTGAAAAACGACACCTCTATTTTCATCATTTTCATCAATCGGGTGGCAATACCCATCGACAAGGATGCCATTTGGTAATTTTTTTTTCACGTGATCCGCCAGAATGTTGAATGTTCAGCCCCAAGGACTTTTCCATCCAATACAACCATGCCAATGCCTTTTTGGATTGGTTGTCAGAACGTCGATATCCACCTATAGGGATAACCCCTATCTGATTTACTTTTAAAAATTTTTTTCTAAATACTCGTAAACACGCCGACGCAATAGTAGAATACTCACTGAAAGGACACACGTCCCCACACGTCAAAAACGTTTTCCGAAAGGCTGCACATGCCAATCGCAATATTGTCACATCCTGTTTACAATATTTTTCTATCGCCAATTGAAAATTGAATATATGGTTAGCTTCCCGCTGTTCACGATGCCATGTAATCAATTTTTCTCTACTTGCTGGCCGCATATTATCTGGAGCATAGTAATGTAGATCTGGCAATTCACCGATATAATTTTGATTTTCTGGTGTGTTGAATAGGTGTGGGAAAGTACCTTTCTGTGTGTCAGGTATCCCGTACGCACTTGGTAGCTCGCTTAGGGCCATGTGAAAGTAGTTCAGACTGTCTATAAACTTAACATTCATATATTCTAATAAAACAATTTTCGATCCATTCATAATAAGCGTTGGTAAATCTCTACTACAGTGTTTCTCAACAATGTATTTTAATATAAATTGGGCATCGAATCCTTGTGAATTGTGTGCAATTGCAATTACTTTATTAAGGTTTCTTCTGGTTTGTATCGCAAGTTCAACAAGCTGTTTAACAGGGTCGGTTTTAAAAATATACTCGCGGACACCACAATGTGCACATCTTTCTGAAATGTCGGTATTATCAAAACATGATTCGCAAGACTGTTGTACAACGCAGAGAGTTGGCACGTGGATTTTTATCTCACTGTCTCCTTGTACCGATTGACATTGCTGAGTTTCAAAATCATAAAATAGGTAAAGACATCTAGACCGCGATTGATTAGTAGATTTTATCGGTTGCACAAAACAAAAATGGTCAAGTGGTAATTTCGCGTTGCAGGTGTTACAAAAGACGATACCGCACACATGATTTTCCCCTGCCTGGTGTTGTATTATTTTATTACAACTCTGACAGTACTTTATTTTTTCACAGACGCTGTGGTTTTCATCGAACGACCCACGCTTTAAATGATATTCAATACATGAGACGCCAAAGAAGTTTCTAAAACAAATTTCGCATTTTATAACGTGGATATCTTCGTTACATGGGGGTTTACGTTTACATTTGCGACATTCGTTGTCACATTTATGATGCTGTGTAAATCGTTTATTGCAAGGTATACAATATTTTCTACTTCCTGCGGCTGCTATTATATTTAAAATAGGTTGATAATGCATCAGGTGTTCGTAGAACATAATGCGCAATGTATGTAGTATCTGACTACCCGTATTTCTTACTCGATCTGTGCCATCATATATCGGTGTATCGCCGCGACCAAACCCGTGAAACGCATATACGACTATAGCAACACCCTGCCTTGCAAAATATAATTGGAAAGCATCTATATCTGCAAGACCATAACCGATATCTAACGGCACAGATACTTCTGCTACTTCGACAAGTTCAAGAGCCTTTTCTTTTTGAAAAGGCCTACGACCGTCGCGAATCATTTCCCAGTGATGATGTAAAGAACCCGAACGCGTTTGGCCTCTTTGTGCATAAGCATATGCTGTTACAAGTGATCTTGGTAAGCATAGGTTATCATCATTGCGTATAATTACAATTGATTTTTTATGTACGTCTGCGGATGATAATGATACGCGCCCACACCCTCTTATTACTTTTACAATAGATACATTTATATTTAGATTATCACCAGTACCAAAATCACTTGTACTTTGAACAGCACTACTCAGTAGAGACCACAAATCGGTAAAATGAAAAGAGTCTAAAGGCCGAAACGATAACCATAAAGGTCCACCACGAAATTTATCCGAATTAATTGTTAGACCTATAAAATCGTCGGCGTCGGTTTGTGCACAGATGTAATTGTGAAGTGCCTCCATGCACTTCTCCAGCCATGAGAATACATCAGTGTCCGGCGATGGTTCACAAATACGGCCATTTATGTCCCTACCAGTCAGACGGAATCTTGGAAAATACCGCGATGTTTCTGACTGTATTTGAAAATAATTGCGGATATGATCCTCGTCCTGTACCCCTTCACCGCCTCTACCTCTTCCGGTCTGGAATGGGGTTTCTGTGAATGTTATTGTCATAAAAATACTACGCTATAAAACGTAGTATAAATATAAACAAATACATACCAGCATGCGCATTATCAGTGTCGATAGAACTGTTGTTACCGGCATTTTGACCTGCTGCCTCCCATACTATCTCGATAGGTGAAGATCTGTTTGACGATGGTGATCGAACGCTCTCTGTATCACTGTCGGTGATGGGGTTGTTATCATCTTCTGCAAGGTAGAAAAGTAAATAAAGATTATTTGAAATAAAAATATTGTTACAATATGTATTAAAATAACAGTACCTCTATCATGTTCTGTGTCACTTTCGTCGGTATCGCTAATCATCAGGTCCTCCATAATATTAATTTTGAGGGGCGGCTTAATCATCAGATCCTCAATAATTTTAACTCTGGAGTTCACACCTGAGATACTGGGTACACTACCGCCCGCAATGATATTAACACCCGAGGTGCTGGGTACACTACCGTCTTCTTGATTTCCCCTTACCGCATTCACTACAAAAATAGTTAATTTAACTATCTATTATTATAATCATATACATCACTTGTAAAAAAGGTCTAATTTAACTACTTTTTCTGTATACCTTATATTAACCCTTTGAGTCAGGTTTTATACGGTACGCCCAATTAATTCCGAAATTGGTGTACAGAGGTTTTCGAAGTCGCTGCTTACGAATTTCTTATGAGATTTTCGAAATTCAAAAATGGTGGAACCAAAATGGTGGACACTTTTTTTTTTTTTTTTTTTTTTTTTATATTATTTTACGTCGACTTTTGTGAACCCAGATGGGACTAAATCGCGACGGGACCTACCGTTTATGAAGGTGGAATCCGAACCACCCGAGCTTTGGCGTTATTAGACACTTATAAACAAATATAGAGGTGTCCCGATGACAGGACACTTTTTTAAATTGTCTGGTCTCAAATGAAAAAATATCATTGTATTCTAAGCAAAATTGTCAAACGAAAGTGCCTCTTGTGAGTTTGGTCTAAATTGCATGGTTTCCAAGAAAAATTTCCGAATTTTCTATAATACCATCGCACGACAAAAATCTCGGAAAGTTAGGAATTTTTTCAAAAACGCTGTGATATAGATGAAAATCACAAGACACTTTTTCTTGTCATTTTTGCGTGAAATATGCTAACATTTTTTCATTTGTGAAATTTAAAAATTTAGAGAACACTTCCGCCATAATGAGTCCGCCATTTTGAATTTTGAAAAGTTAAGACCACACTCATAATCAGCGACTTCAAAAACTGTTGTCTATAATTAATGTTAATATATATAATGTTTTGCATTTATGAAACAAATGTCTTAGTAATATAGAAAACTAATTACGATGTAAGAAACACGAACCACTGCTTTTTAAAGAGAAAAAATCAACAGATAAAAGGTATTGCCTATTCCCCGTTGGGAACACTATGACGCAAAGGATTAATAAAAACACGATTAATATCATCTATTACACATAAATTTACAATTTGTACCTTTTTCACCGTCATGAGCACATGCAAGAAGGACCAAATCCCCCTCATCATCTTCCAACATATCTTGATAAGCTATAAATAAGCGATTGTGAGATTTAGATTCACATTTAGGAATAGTATGCATTATGTATCAATAGCACAATTATTAATCTCCAACAAGTGTTTTGTTCAATCAGTTTAAAAACAGTCTAAATTCAATTATTTAATAAAATTGTTTTAAATTATTTGATTAAGAGTTAAGTAAAATTCGAAGGGTATATTTTTTTATTTAAGTTGATTGGTTCTGATAATATTTTATACCAATTTTTTTCGTTTAAAGTAATTGAAAGTATTCAGAATTTATTTGGGTTCATTTTGATTTGATCATGTAAATTGCTATTTAAAATTTGTTATTCACATTGATTCATTGAATTAAAATTAAAATTTAATTGCTTGACCAATCTATTTATGTCGATTTGAATACAAAAATTACTATAATCGAATGCACTCACATATCTCACATTTAAACTTGTAAATTAAATAAATTACGTCTACGTTTTTACATCGAAAACCCTTCTTTTTGTAAAAATTCAGTTAGGGACCTCTTAAATAGATACACCTATAATATAGAACAGTAGCGGATAAAGGGAATGATTGGGTGTGACGTATTTAGAAGGATCGGAAATTTAATTATATAATTAGTACAGAGGCATACACATTTATTACTTACCGCGTAATGATCTATACCGCCTCATTAATTCGTTTAAACACTGCACACTCCCTAAACCGCTATTTTGAAGATACTTCCCGATTGCCAAAGTCACCTCAGTATTTTTGAATACACCTAAGTTGTTCATTCTGGCTATTATACGTGGACCGCAATGTGAAACAATATACTTTATGCACTTTAAAATTTGATGCGTACTATAAGTACGCAATTGTCTCAAAAATATTTCATCACACCTTTTCCTTACGCACACGTCGTATTTCGCCGTAATTTTAGCGGCATTTAAGGCCGATATTAAAATTTCACGCTTTGACATTGTTCGAATCAGTGTCAGATGAAGACTGTAAGATCTCGTTGATGTTAATAATTTTCATCGCATGATGCGATCTCAAATTTCACATTAGTTGCATTGCAAACGCTTCAAAATTCTGCATGCTGAGCACATTTTGCATTTTCTAAATCTCAGTACATCAATAACATTTTGAATTTAACATAGCTCTCAATAAAACTCTACACCGTACCACCATTGATAATTAAAAGTAAGTTAGTGTAATTAAAGCATAGTAAGAAGTATGTGGAAAAATTTACACGTAAAAATATATATATATATATATTTATATATTTATATATATTACCTTTGAAATTGTAATTTATTGAATAACGTATTTACAAATTTACTATTTCATTTTACGAAAAATAAAATTATAGTAATATTGGACATAAATGTACTTAGTGTTCGTCGGTCATTTACAAACAAAATTAAATCGAAAAATAAATTAAATGTATTAATATTTTGGTTTTTGATAGAAAACACGTGTACTGGAGAGAATTTGAACGAAGTCGGGGTTTGTATAATTACGGGGTTTTCTATCGAAAACCAAAATATTAATACATTTAATTTATTTTTCGATTTAATTTTGTTTGTAAATGACCGACGAACACCAAGTACATTTATGTACAATATTACTAAATTTACTAGCGGTCGAGGAAATTAATAGATGCTTATTGCATCGTTTTACTTGTTTTAAAATTATGTTCGCATAGCTTAAAATATTTCGTAGGTAATAACTAAGTTATTGCAATTTTCATGCATTGTCTCTCTTAATCCAGTTCTGCATAGTATCTTCAGTTTGTCTCGATTTCAAAAAGTGACGAATTGCAAAACCGATGCACATGCACACAACAATCGGTTGTACTACGGAGGAGGAAGAGGAGGAGGAGACTTCAACGAGCTTTAACCAGTCTTACTTGATCATCGGTGGCGCGTAGACGTAAGTGGTAGAGAGAGAGAGAGAGAGAGAGAGAGAGAGAGAGAGAGAGAGAGAGAGAGAGAGAGAGAGAGAGAGAGAGAGAGAGAGTAGTAAAGAATGTCTCGCCGAAGTGCTACTACGTAGCAAGGTGTGTATTATATATTAAAGATAAGAGACAGAGAGAGAAAGAGATGCCAGAGAGAGAGAGAGAGAGAGAGAGTAGTAAAGAATGTCTCGCCGAAGTGCCACTACGTAGCAAGGTGTGTATTATATATTAAAGATAAGAGACAGAGAGAGAAAGAGATACCTTCTGGTCTGGTGTCACTATGGAGAGACGTAAACAAACGTGACTCATCCCTAGCCCCAACAAAAAGCAAAAAGAGGGGTAGGGGATGAGTCACGTTTGTTTACGTCTCTCCATAGTGACACCATTACTACTTGCATGGAATAGACTATTGCTGTCGCGCTCATCGAGTCGACGTTCGTCGCACTCATGGCCCAACATAGAATACTAATTCGTCATCAATATTATTTGCGCTTGTCGCACTCGTTACATTTATCATTACCCCTTCCAGTGCCGAGTAAATGTTCGTCGCACTCGTGCAGAAAATTCATTCAGTCGCCCACCCCTTTTTTAAAATTTAGACTTGCCCTACTATTCCCAGTATTGCCAAAATTATGTTCCCCATCTTTGTCCTTACGTTGTCATAAATTCGTCCTTATTCATAATTGTTTTTCCTTTTTGTTTGTTCCCTGAAAGTTAATACCCAGGACTGACGCTGTGGCGTGATGGTAACAGGCCAGACCATCTTCAAGAACTTCACTTCTGTGTGAACCGTTAAGGCGAACAAGTGATCATTGCGTACAAAAATCAATTATATTGTATTGATACGAGGCGTATATCATTTTTTTGTGAATCTCGAGATACTGCAGATTAACGTAAGTACTGTGCACAGTGCGCGGCGTATTATTTTTTTTTATAAACTTATATTTAATTAAAGTCCTCCCCCACAATTTGTAATTTCCCGTCAAAAATATAGATCGATACAAACATATTCCCCTTTGATCATTTTTATTTTTATTCCCTCCTTTATTGTATTTTGAGTGAAAACCAGAGTCCCCGTGTCGTCCGGACTCAGTACGGTTATAAATGGCGCAGCCAACGTGTGGCTCGAAAAATTAAAGTGCGAAATTGTTAAAATTAAAAGAAAAGAAATTTTCAAGTGTAAGGGCGTGTGCACACTGACAGCGAAATACGGTCGATTAAAATGTTTCTCAACGTTAGTTTTAAGTGCGCCTGATTAGTCATCGAAAAGACTTTGGTCACGTTTTATGTGGCATTAGTTTTACAGTCGAAAAACTCATCTTGTATTATATGTACTTGATCGTCGTTTGTCGTATTTCACTGTCGATCATTCAAATACGACACAAATTAATGAGATAAATACGACACAAATTTCGAGTAACCTCGAAATACAACAAGCGAATTACGATTAACGGTAAGCGGATCGCACATAATGGCAAATTAAACGAGCAGAATTAAATAATATAAAAATCTATACACGTGTGAAGAAAAATATCGATAAATACATTTTTATTATTGTAAACTTGGGTATATTTCGCTTGCCGCATTTCGCGATTCGCTGTCAGTGTGCACGCGCCCTAACGGTCTCGCGAAACGGTTGTTGGCTCGCGTGACCAAAGAAAAAAAGTTTTGAACAATAGAATTCTCCAATTTCCCGAAACCCATTTCCAAATACTTAATTAATAATAAATGTGATATGATATAATATATGTAGAATAGAAAATAATAACATATGTAATATAAATTTAACAATATATGTGATATGATATATGGTGCAATTATTATATAAAAAATTTTATGTGTATGAAATAATAATTAATTTCTTTCAGGTCTTCTCGTCAACATTAAAAATAAGTTCCTCCCCCTTCTATTAATTATCGGGAAAATGAAATTATTAAAGTCAAAGATTTTCAAGTTTTATTGTGTTAGAAAATTACCCCTCCCCTCCCAGTGTTAATTTGAATTAAATTTTGTATTTTTTTTTTATTTATTATTATTATATTTTTTTTATTGATTTAAAGTGAATTAAATTTTTTTTAAAATATTTTGTTGTTATTATTAAAGTTAATTTTTTATTATTGATTTAAAAATAAAATATTTTTATCAATTTGAATTAATTTAGAATATTTTAGTTATTTTTATATTTTTATATATATATTTTTTGTGATAAAATTATTATTTTTTTTGTTTGTGTGTGTATTAAAAAAAAAATGGCAGAACAATACCGACTATTTTGGGATAATCATGTTGCCCACAATACCACCCCCACACCGGAAGTACCAGCAACTACCACTAGTGCTGCAGTCCCAACAATAACCCCTCCAATAATAACTGCAGTACCCATGACTGCAACTTTTATGACCACTACCTTTACTGCTTCAGAATCCCGAAAGGCCACTAAAGAGCAATATGAAGCCATATTAGAGAGCATTAAACATATGAATTTCTTAGATTTTATTAAAGAATGTGATAGGGCTGAAATTGCTTTTAGCGGTGACTTTAGGGTAATACAAGATCGGTTAACACGATATAAGGTGTTAACTACTTACCCCGATTCCGACGTTGATTGGAATGAAGCAGTGGGTGGTAGAGGTGAAGCATTACATTACCCTTGGTGAATCATTAAGTGACCCAGTTATAGGAAATATAATCCGGAACCCCTTACAAAATTCGGTACCCCCTCGCACTGTTACTACTAGCGCCGCCCAGGAGCTTGGCACTCGCGTACGGGATCCTTCCCTTATTTTCCCTTCCGATCGATCTCGCGCGTTTTATAAAGACCTAGAGTCTTTTATGGAAGATCAGTCCAGTCATCCTGAACCACCTAACCATTTAAATACCCTTTCAAGATCCTCAACTATCCCTACAATTTCCTTAGACCTTGCCACTCCTCTCATTATTAACCCAAATATAACATGTACTCCTCCCTCTCGTCATACTGTCCATTTTCTCCCTGACCAAACTTATAATTTATCCCTCCACGATCCTCATGGCCACAGTACAAAGGTTGGTCCCACTCCCAGATTTTTGAAAAATATGCAGACTCCTACCAAATCATACTTCAGTTGCTCTGCATGTCCGTCGCAGACAACCGGAGTATGGAATAAAAGCGCGGTAGAGCAATGGCGAACCCAAGGTCCAAAATTTTCCAGAGAGGACGACGAAGACGTTGAAATTTTCCTACTAAAATTGAAAGAATACGGTGTTAGTCGAGAACTCTCCGAGGATGAACTAATGCGTGCCCTCCCCGAGGCATTCACTGGATCTGCTTTGAATTGGTATCGAGTAGAGCAGGGAAGCTGGTCCACTTTTAATCAATTTGTCCCCAGTTTTAGATCGGTTTTTGGTCAGATGCATTCCGAAATAAGTATCCGATGAGATATTTTCTTACGTAGCCAAGGTTTAGAAGAATCCGCCCGAGACTTATAGTAGCTTTACGCGGTCTTTTTAATATATTAGAATAGAATAAAATAGATTTATTTCCCATATATATGAATAAATACAATAATTCTTTTGGGAAAGGGTACACATTTCGGAATAACAATTTTATACAACAATAACTACAAAAATACAAAAATAAACGATTGCGAACACGGCTTACAAACTGCAAAATGAAATTAAACGGTCGCTTACATTTCGTTAGCTGCGGCCCATCAAAAACTCCCTACGCTTAAAAATACCACCAATAAAATAAAACAATACTTTGGCTGCAGCTAAGTCCTCTGCACAAATAAGAGTAGCCAAGAAATTATCCAATGTACGTTGCTTAAGCCTCGTGCTTCTGAGAGTTCTAGTCCTACAGGCCGTATAGTGCGGGCAGTCACAGAGTATATGAAGTAGCGATTCTGGTGCTCTCTGGTTACACAGGGAACACAGTACGCTCGGGTCCCATTTATACGCGGTGTTTCCAACAAAAAAAGATCGAGAGTACTCTGCGGCTGTCCTAATTTGAATTTTCACGCGCACGTACGCAAGCGGGCAACGATCCGGAAAAAAAGCCGCGTAGCCCTCAGAAAGTCTTCTAAAAAGCGGTATTTGCGGGATGACTGAAGAAAAATATCTACTAAGATCACGGCTTCGTAGCTCATGCGCAAAATCTTGGCAAATCGCATCTAAACGCGCTTCCCAGTGATCCGCCGAGAAGTCGGCCCATAGATCCTCAGAGGCGGGCGAGCTCATTACATCTTTCAGCTGCTGTATCCAGTTCAGTGCACCTGAATCCGGATTTCCCTGACTGAGCTCCCACAACCTAATCAGACCCATCCTTGGCAGACTGGTCGTCGGCTGCCTGAGAAGTCTAACAATAAATAGCATCGTCCGACGAATTATTTCAACCGATATTGGGTATAGACCCAATTCGAGCCGTAGTAAATAAGCTGGTGTCGACCACGGAAGGCAAAATAGCCTCTTAAAAAACTCGAGCTGAATTGATTGGAGCTGGTCAAGGTAACAGATAGACCAGCAGGGTGCAGCGTAAAGTAAGACGGAAGTAATCGAGGCCTGATAGAGCTTGAGGACACCTCCCCACGAATCTGCCTTAATAGAAGCCATGACAGCCAGGGTAGAGGCCACTGCCTGTCGTGTTCTGACTACCATGTTTTCCATAGCCTTCAGCCATCTTGCAGATAAAGAGACAATAGCTCCCAAATACGGGTAAGTTCCCACCACCTCTACCTGCCTATCTTCGTAAAAGAAGGCTTTTGAAGATGAGTCAAGCGGACCTCCCTTTCTAAAAATTACTACTTTAGTTTTTGGTACATTTAGTTTTTGGTACAATTTTTAATCTATTATCCACCCCTCCACCCCTTGAAGAACAATTAGCTATATGCTGCCACAATTTGCGTCCTGCCCTATCGGAAAGAATTTCGCGAGAAAAAGTAAATAATTTTTCAGAATTATATCAATTATGTAGATATTATGAAAACATAATGCAGAGGGAAAAACAATATAGGCCACCTCCTTCTGCCTCCCCTCCCTATCCTTTTGTCCCACCTATGCCTATAACCCTAATAAAAATAGACCAAAAATTAGAATTGCTGCTACAGATCCAGTTCCTGAAAATTCCCCTTCCTTGATACTCCAAGCCCTACCACTTCATCGTCGGTTTCACAAACCCCGATTAATCCTTTAAGGCAGTATCGTCCAAAAATTCCTCCACCTCCTTCAAACCGGAAAGCAGTGCAAAAAACAAAATCCCAACCAGAAGTTTCTTCCATTCCGCCCCTAATGAGTAAAGTAGTAAAAGCCCCCTCTTATCCCCCAACAAGTAATAGTGTAAGATGTTTTAATTGTAAGAAAATAGGCCATATTTTTAGAGAATGTCCCGATTCCCTCGAATACTTTTGTTTTATTTGCGGATATCCGGCAAATCGTCAGTAAATTGCCCCTCGTGTGCTCGTAGGCGTACGGGAAACGCGTAGCCGGGGGAACAAAATTGCCACTGTCTCCCCATCAAAATTTGTTTCAGAAACCCCATAAAATCTGATTGAATAATTTCGGTTGTATGCATTCCCCTTCATCAGATCCTGGTTACTACGTTTGGTTAGAATTGAACGGAGCCCCCTTAAAAGCCCTTGTAGATTCTGGAGCATCCCAAACATACTTGGGTGTTAGTTGTGAGAACATACTGGCTCCATTTTTAAGACCGATTGAAGAAGAGGTAAGAGTAGCAGACGGAAGCGTTGTCCCTTTGCGTAGAGTGGTGTCCCTAGAAATAAATTTAGATAATGATGTCCAATTGCTAGATATGAGAGTAGCTCCCCTTAGTTATGCATGCGTTTTAGGAATAGATTTTTTAGGATTGTTTGGAATTAAGATTGATTATGAGAGAGGAATATGGAAAACTAAAAACGGCTCTTTTCGTAAATTCGGTAGAAATATTGGTACGATTCCCGTCCAACCTATTTATGATTGTGCCGGTTTAATAAAACCATCGTTCGTATCCAATTCCCCAGTCCTAACCCATACCCACCTAGCCAAGCATACTATCAATGTACAAAATCATCCCCCTATTCGACAAAAACCCCGTGTGTTATCCCCTTATATGTTGAGAATTGCCCAAACGGAAGTTGATAAAATGTTAAGTGAGGATGTAATTGAAAAATCCATGAGCCCGTGGATGAGTAACCCTAAAATTGTCCCAAAGGCCGACGGTAAGATAGATTTTGTATAGATTATAGAGATGTAAATAAAGTAACTTTGAAAGACGCGTATCCCATCCCTAATATGGAACGTATTTAATCAGCAATGCGTCGTGCCCGTTGTGTTTCCAAATTAGATTTAAGCTATGCATACTTCCAGGTCCCAGTAGAACCCAGTAGTCGCCCAATCACCGCCTTCGCCGTCCCAGGAAGAGGCATGTTTCAATTTAAGAGAATGCCTTTTGGATCAACAAATGCCCTTGCCACATTCCAAAGGCTAATGGATAGACTAATTGATCCTGCTTGGGAACCCCATGTCTTTGCCTACCTAGATGACGTAATAATAGCCACAGAATCAGAAGACGAACATTTTAAGTATTTAGAGATTGTTTTGAAAACTTTAGTTGAAGCTGGATTAGATATAAATCAACAAAAAAGTGAGTTCTTCTGTTCCGAGGTTAAATATCTGGGTTACGTCATAGGCAAGGACGGGTTAAAAGCGAATCAAGATAAAATAACCCCTATTTTAGAATACCCCCTCCTACTACCCTGAAACAATTACGCCGATTCCTATGAATTTTTGGTTGGTATGCCCGTTTTCTCCCTAACCTATCCAGAGATCGAGTCCCGTTGACGCAGCTCCTTATGAAGAACGCACCCTGGCACTGGGGAGCTGAACAACAACAAGCCTTCGATACCCTCCGTTATTCCCTTACCTGTACTCCTGTTTTAGCCCGCCCTAATTTCGAATTACCTTTTTCAGTCCAGACAGACGCTAGCGACGTTGCTATGGGTGCCGTTCTGACTCAGGAAATAGACGGGTATGAACATCCCATTGTTTTTGCGAGTCGAGTATTGACTGCGGCGGAACGGAAATACACAGTAACGGAGCGAGAGTGTCTGGCTGTGTTATGGGCAATGAAAAAGTTCAGGCCCTATATTGAGGGAACCACCTTTGACGTGATCACAGATCACAGTAGTTTACAGTGGTTAAGAAATTTACGTGATTCGACGGGACGATTGGCTCGTTGGGCACTGGCCTTACAGGCGTATGATATGAAGATAATTCATAGGAAAGGATCCCTCCATGTAGGACGCCCTTTCCCGAATGTATGATTCTTTTGATGCCGCCCTTTTTGCGATAGGAGATTCCGAAGATAATTGGTATGAAAATAAAATGATTAATATAAGAGAATTCCCATTTAAGTACCGTAATTGGAAGATAGTTGAAGATAAAATATATTATCATCGCCCTCACCCTGTTATAGAGCCCGCCGTGGAGGATCTTGATGCTTGGAAGTTAGTATTGCCCTCAGAATCCCGTCTTCGTGCCATAAGTGATGCCCATGATAACCCACAGTCTGGTCATTTAGGAGTCGACAAAACGTATCAACGTTTGATACAAGACTTCTTTTGGCCTGGCATTTTTCATGATGTGGCCAAATATGTCGCTCGATGTCCTGAATGCCAGCGCCAGAAGATATCCCAACGCCCTCCTGTAGGTTTGATGCGAGAAAGAACAACGGAATATCCCTGGAGTACCGTAGCTGCTGATTTAATAAGTCCGTTTCCCTCCAGTAAACATCAGAATCAGCACATAGTTGTTTTTCAGGACCTATTTATCAAGTATGTGGAGGCAAAAGCCCTTCGATCGGCCACAGGATCGGCAATATCGAATGCTTTGGACTCCTTAGTGGTCAATCGTTGGGGTTGCCCAAAATATTTTGTCCCCGGTAATGGAAAAGGATTTGATAATATGTACTTGGATCATCATTTACAGCAGCTAGGTATCTCCAAAGTCCCAACACCTCCCTACCATCCCCAAGCGAATCCTGTGGAACGTGCCAATAGAACCCTAAAAACGATGATTTCCTCTTTTGTTGGTATGGATCATCGTGATTGGGATTTGCACTTAAATGAATTCTGCTTTGCCATTAATACGTCAGTACAAGCCTCCACCCAAATGACTCCTGCCTTCTTAAATTTTGGTCGCAATCCCCGTCCGGCCCGAAGTATCCGTAATAATGACCCAGTCACCCTTAATAGTAATGACCCCAAGGCATGGAGAGATAGAATAAAACGATTACGGTTGATTCATGATTTGGTTCGAAAGAATTTAGAGCAAGCTGCAAAAAGACAAGCCCAATATTATAATAGAAATCGTGTAGACTCCCGTTTTAAAATAAATGATTTAGTAATGAGAAGAACTAGAGTTCTTTCGTCCGGAATTCAAAATTTTGCAGCTAAATTAGCACCCAAATTTACCGGCCGCTTTCGAATTATTAAAGTATTGTCCCCTTTTGTGTATGAGATTGAAGACAATAGTACTCGGAGAAATCCAAAAGTGCATATCAAGGATTTGAAATTGTATGTGACCCCTGGTATACCCATTGATAATAATTTTCCCGGCCCAAGTAATGAAAATCCGATTATGAGTAGAAATGAAGAAACCCCTAATACCGTACAAATTACCCAAGAAATACCCCTTCTAGTCAATCTTCCTCCAAAAAGACGAGTGAGTAGACCAAAAAAACTACCCATTACCAATCCGACGAATAACCCGATAGATCAACCCGTAAATGAACCCCGTAAATATAACCTCCGTTCAAGAACCATTCAATAGAATAAAAATAGTATTAGAGTAGAAGTTGGACGGAAATAGATAACAATGAATAGATAATTTATGAGTAAATTACATTGTTTTAGGAAAAATGCCATTGAGGCACCAAAATGGAGTCCGGTTCCGCAGACTCCGCAGCTGGAACGGATTGCCAGCCGCTCCTACTTTGTATCGAAGAACGACCCAGCTCCTACTCCTGACCCCACTTCCCCATTTGATTTTCCCCCAAAATACCCTTCATCCAAATCCCTCCCAGCCTCCTTCAATCCTATTCCTTTGCTGGCCCTCCTAAACCTTCACCTCTTTCTAGACCTTCATCTCCTATAACACCCTCACCCATCTCTACATCTCCAACTCCTCCTAAACCTTCACCCCTTCATACTCCTACTAGATCTTTTTCTCCTCTCATTTCCTTACCCATCTCTAGATCTCCAACTCCTCCTAAACCTTCACCCCTTCATACTCCTACTAGATCTTTATCTCCTCTCATTTCCTTACCCATCTCTAGATCTCCAACTCCTCCTAAACCTTCACCCCTTCATACTCCTACTAGACCTTCATCTCCTCTTATTTCCTCACCCCTTCGACAATCTTCACCTCCTCCTAAACACCCTTCCCTGCTATATACCCCCATTCAATCTCCCATTCCATCTCCTAAATTCCGAAACTACCGCCGAATGGTGCCGGCTATGGCCAGTCTGGCGATAAGCAAGCGCAGGGGAACGGGTCCCAGGACGGATCAGAAGGTGGTCATCGACCATCCTGCCCCGTCGGGATCTGCCCCCTTGCGACAACCGCGATGCCCGCCACATGTATGGATAGAACGGCAGGCTATGCAAGCCGTCGTGGCTGCCCTCGAAAACAGGAATCACCCGGGATTCGACAATTCCAGCCGGCATATACGGCAGTAATTTAACCAATCCCAGCCCTAATGTCCCTAAAAACTCCCCGTCTGTTCCTTTTAATTAATCGCCTGTTCCATTCGGCATCCCTTCCTTATTTCGCCTGTTCCTTTCGGCATCCCCTTTTTATTAACTCGCCTGTTCCTTTCGGCATCCCATGTAGCTGAAGTTTGAGTAGACTTAAAGTCGAAACTTTAAATGAATTCTAAATATCCACAAATTGCCACAATAATCATTCTAACCACATAGATAAGTTTCGCTTACAAAATAAAAGTAGTTGGCAGTCAATTACTATTCAATAGCAGATGAGGAAGACCATACGACTTTAAGAAATGTTCCTAGAGGGTAAGTATCAAACATTATTAAACATGAAATCATCTCGAATGCACCTCGTAATAGTCTGCTATTCAATAGACCGCTGGAAAATAGCAAGACCTCTTATAAAACGTTGTAAAATCTTTCCAGGATATTTCTTACTCGCGGGACGTCCAGGAATGTATTTTAAAACTGAAAATATAAATTCTTACTCCAGCAGACATTCAATAGCCGACCGGAAGATAGTTTAATCTGAATAAAATCGATATAAATAATAGCAGGGATATTTGATGTTCTTGAAACCTTCACGAATATCTTTCAAATTTAAAAACATAAATTTCTAGTGTGGTAGGCTTTTCAATAGACCGCCGAAAGATAGTTTAATCTTAATAAAATCGATTTGACAAGGTCATTTGAAGGTCAAACTTAAAACTCCCGGTACTGCGGATTAACTCAGCAAGAGGTCATTTTCGGCGAAAATTTTACAGCCAAAAGTTTCAGGATTTTTCCCGCGCTATTTATTAGTATCATCGAACTTGACCTCGAAGGTTACTCCGAGGTTAAGTTTATTTTTTTAATTGGAAACCACTATTTTTTTCATGTATTCGGAATGAGCACAAAATTTTACGTCCGAATATGATAGGTCGTCTTTTGCGGCAAGGTCACTTGAAGGTCAAACTTAAAACTACCGGTACTGCGAATTAACTCAGCAAATGGTCATTTTCGGGGAAAAAAAGTTTCAGGATTTTTCCCGGGCTATTTAATGGTAGCATAGAACTTGACCCTGAACATGACCTTGAAGGTTATTCCAAGGTCAAGTTTATTTTTAAAACTGGAATCATCTATTTTTTTCACAGATTCGGAAAGAGCACAAAATTTCACGTCCAAATGCGTTATGGTCGATTTTTGCGGCAAAACTGGAGGTTTTCAGTCAAAAAAATTAACTTGACCTTGGAATAACCATCAAAGTCATGTTCAGGATAAAATTCAATGCTGCCGTTAAATAGCCAGGGAAAAATCCTTAAACTTTTGTTCGAAACATTTTCCCCGAAAATGCACTCCCGCTAAAATATTTAGGCGTTTCCTAATACAACGGGTACAAGGTAAAAAATTATACCGTATAACGGGGTAGTATGTGACTTCGGAGTACTAACCACTGCAGTGCATCTCTCAGAGCCCAGCCTATAAATAATATTATTTTGTAATTGTTTTAATGTAAATTAATATCACAATCTCGGTACTCATGGCTTTCCGAATCGCTGATTAAGAAATGTTGTCAGATTCATAAAATACAAAATGGAAGGTTCAATACAATGCTATATTGAATCCGCGATTTTGAATTTCGAAAAACTGAGAAAGTCAAAAACCAACGTTCAACTAAAAAGTGCATTCGTTATTGTTCTGCCAGAGGAGAACAATATTTAATACGGTGAAGCAAATATTAACTTTCCTTAAGTAAATGTTTATTTAAACTCAAAGAGTATTTACTGTAAGTAAGAAATAATTTATTAGAAACAAGAAAATATTTTTAATAATGAAGTAAATACCTACTTAATATCAATTCCATAGGAAGAAATCATTTAGTATAGTGACGTAAATATACATTTCAAGTCAATATCTATCCCTTGTTTCAATTAACAATTGAATTTCTTGAAAAATGAAATATTTATTTTAGTCGGGGAATTACTTATTTTTGTTAAGTAATTCGAGTAAATGTTGAATATTCCTTCCAATAAACAAAGAAACCATTTGCTTGCACTATTACTACGGCCATTTCGCTGTACATTTCTTTTCGATGTTTGTTACGAGTACTTAATACTATATTGAGTTCCTCGGCATGCATGTAAGAGTAGTTCATGAATATCAACACACACCAAGCTCGGCAGGGAGTAAGTTTACGATATAACGGCGTATCTACTGGAAAACATATTTCGTATTGTATTATTATCTGTTATTTAATTTTAGAATTTTACCTTCATTCACACCTTAATATTAAAGATTCGCGATGTTCCGGCAACGTTAACATCCTCACTAAGTAGAGATGCCTTCACGCATATCAAATAATACTATCAAACCAGTAAGATACAGACTGGTTTAATAAAGCATAGACCTGTTGTGAAAATCTGGACATAATGGATAAATTATACCGGTTTGAGTAAGTATGACTATCTTCATACTGCGAATCGCACTTCCCACATGACACCATACGCGTTGGCAATTGTGGAATTTTTCTACACTCCATTCTAATCCGTGCTGATCCGTTGAAACTGCCAAATATTCTAAAGGATGTATGCAGTATTTTTTAGAAGAATTCGGAAAGCGAAATAAATTGTGGACTTTTCGAATGTGGAACATATTGCTCTAAAAATCACGTATTGACAAGGGAATGTATTCGTTTCAAAAACTGGAGATTGTCAGTTACGTTTAACCAGAATGACCTATGATTGTGGTAAACGATGTAATCGTATGCTTGAATGTCAATTATGCAAACTTCGTCATGCGTAAAGCAGGCGCAGTTATGGAACATCATAAATTGGCTTATCATTATTTTAAACGACGTCGCATAATTGTGAAAGTGCTCGATTATTTTTAGCAGGCTGATTTTGTAGATTTGAAAGTGTACTCCCGTTTTAACTCGGATAATGTGCGAATCATTAAATATAAAAATCTGTTCGTTATAGGTACACTTGAAATTGGACGACGGAAATATTTGAAATTATACAAGTATAAAAAACTACGCATTCTTATATCTATTTAGTGGAATGAATTATTAGATGGAAGATAAAATATTCGTAAAATGGTTCGAGTTTGATGATTCGCATAATAGCTGGATAAAGAAATCAAACATGCTTAATTGGGAAAGTAGAACGAATTGAAGTGTGATCATTTATATTCTGCTAGTATAAATTTAAGTAATATATGAAGAAAGTATCAAAAGTTAAAATGACGCAAGGTATGCATTTTAAGTTTGAAGAAATAAGTGCAGAAGTGGAAGAAGGTATGACAGCAGCGGCTAATGCTGTTTAAGAGCGTGCGAGAAAATTTTCAGAACCTAGCCAACAACTTGTGTTAGTACGACGCTGTATTGTGAGAGTGAACCGTGAAATTAGTGAGCTGAAATTGGAGTATCGTAGAAGCCGTTGCAAGAAGTTGCGTTCGAATTGGCCATATACGAGAATCCCGCGATTAGTACCAGCACCAAATACGAAATTTTCGATTGGAAGAGCAACGAATTATGGAAGAGCGCCATAACTGAGTTGGAGAGGAGAGATTTTTGAGAGGGGTTGACCTCTTTCCTGAGCTCCTACCACCACTAAACGGGGACAACCATACTTGCTATCCAAGATATGCGAACTTCCAACATCATATTTGGGTTGAGTGGCTGTGAGTGATGAACGTGAGCCGGAGCGCGATATTATAGAAAACTTCCACCCTGTTGTTGCAAGGGCAACAAAAGTAGCGTCGGAGGGAAATCATAATGTTTACTTCTGCGGACTAGCAGGGGAATAAAACATCAATTCATCGTGTATTCTGTGACCCCCCAAAAACCGAACCCCAAAATTTCGAAACCAAATAAATCCGAACCTACCCAGAAAATACCCAAACCGTCGTCGTCGTTCGTAACCGCCCGCAACCGCAACGCCAACCAATAAAACCTCAACCAACCACATCCCGGGGGTCACAAGACCTTACGACGCGCGCGATGTTATTAAGGGCGCCAGGCATGCCGAAGCATGCCGAATTTATAGGCGCGCCGCAAGGCGATGGTGTGCCCGCTATGCTCAGCCCCGAGATCCCCTCGGCACGGGAGAGGGCGGTATTCGTGCGCAGTCAAAACCGAAACCCAAAACTCGGCGATATAAGATAGCGGTCACGATCGACGAGGACGAGGTTCAAAACGACGACTACGTAAATCGAGGTCCCAGACGTTGTCCCTCGGCAGGGGTACGGCCGGGACTTCCTAATCGCGGTGCCTTGCGACGGACTCAACCTGGACTTTTCGGACGCGGCGCCTGGCGACGAACTCGACAAGGACTTTTCGCAAATACGGCGCCCGGGGACAACTTCCCCGGGACTTTCTAAGAGGCCTTGCCCGTCGACGAACTCAGCGAGGACTTCCAAGACGCACTGCCTCGTGACGGACTCGAGCGGGACTTTATACGCGGTGCCCCGCGAAAACCCTGCCAAGAGACGACTACCTAGACGGTCCACCGTCCAGCTAAACTCAATATTCAAAACCCCACGATTCCACGGTAATAGCGCGCAAAAAAATCAAACGGAACTGAATCACCCATAAACCCTACGGATATCTTGAATACTGCGGAGCGATATTAACCCTAGAAAACGCGCCCTATTCTGACGAAACATTAAGCAAAATGTGGGTTGCCCCTTAAGGGCCGAGAGCCTTCGAATTAAAAGAATGCAAAAAAAAAAACACGGGACGCACCTCCACTGAGGGTGCCCGTAGCACACGCCAAATACTGGCCGAGAATACCTTTATGAAACAGAACTAAGATTCACGAGTTTTACGCGTTTGCACCAAGGAGATGCCCGTAACCACAGTTATCGCATACGGGTAAATGTGTGACGTAACCGAAACTGGCAGACGAAAAAGAGACGATAAAACGACAAAATTATGGGTTGCCCCGTAGGGGCCTAGAGCCTTCGAAATAAAAGATACAAAAAGCGCGCCACACCTCCACAATGGGTGTTCTTAGCCGCCATGGCCGATAACCCAAACATAAGAAAAATAATATTCAATAGTTCGGTGCACCCTCACGGGTGTCGGTAACCCAGATTCCTACCCGATCCTATCATACCGGAACAACTGCGAAAGAGACGTAACGCGTCCTCTCGGTACCGACTAGTCGACCCGACGCTCCCCGTCTGTCCTTTTATGTACGTCTCGGGCTATCTCGATTAGATTTTCGAACGCGCTGCTTGGACATGCCTCCGCGGAAACCGCGCTCGCCCGCTCATAAACACTTAGCCGTGGGTGATCCTTTGTCTCACAGATTCAGCGCCACCTTCCGAATTGTTATTATTTAGCTTAATCCTTTCAATTAAGTAACATTATTCCCTCTGAGCGAATCAAAGGCGATAGCAATGTTAGTTTTGTTTAAATTAGTTATTAATCTCTTTGAAGAAGTTTCAAGGCCGCAAACCATTAAGTGTCCTTTTAATTAAGTAACATGAGTCCCTCTGAGCGAATCAAAGGCGGTAGCAATGTTACTTTTGTTTAAATTATTTATTATCCTCCTTGAAGAAGTTTCAAGGACGTGAACCGTTAAGTGTATATTCAGTTAAGTAACATTATTCCCGCTGAGCGAATCAACGGCGATAGCAATATTACTTTTGTTCAAATTATTTATTATTTTCCTTGAAGAAGTTTCAAGGACGTGAACCATTAAGTTTATATTTGATTAAGTAACATTATTCCCTCTGAGCGAATCAAAGGCGATAGCAATGTTACTTTTGTTTAAATTGATTATTATTTTCCTTGAATAAGTTTCAAGGACGTGAACCGTTAAGTGTATATTCAGTTAAGTAACATTATTCCCGCTGAGCGAATCAACGGCGATAGCAATGTTACTTTTGTTCAAATTATTTATTATTTTCCTTGAAGAAGTTTCAAGGACGTGAACCATTAAGTTTATATTTGATTAAGTAACATTATTCCCTCTGAGCGAATCAAAGGCGATAGCAATGTTACTTTTGTTTAAATTGATTATTATTTTCCTTGAATAAGTTTCAAGGACGTGAACCGTTAAGTGTATATTCAGTTAAGTAACATTATTCCCTCTGAGCGAATCAACGGCGATAGCAATGTTACTTTTGTTCAAATTATTTATTATTTTCCTTGAAGAAGTTTCAAGAACGTGAACCATTAAGTTTATATTCAATTAAGTAACATTATTCCCTCTGAGCGAATCAAAGGCGATAGCAATGTTACTTTTGTTTAAATTATTTATTATTTTCCTTGAATAAGTTTCAAGGACGTGAACCGTTAAGTTTATATTTAATTAAGTAACATTATTCCCTCTGAGCGAATCAAAGGCGATAGCAATGTTACTTTTGTTTAAATTATATATTAATCTCCTTGCAGAATTATCAAAGACGAGAGCAGTTAAATTCAATTTGATTAATTAACAATTTTAGTTTGCTGTAATAAGTCACGGACGGTAGCAATGTTATCTTTAAAGTGATTAAGGCGTATTTTGTTCGACAAAGAACCTCTACCACGAGAAAAGTCCGAATCTTTTATTAATATTTATCGATTCATTTGATGACGATACCCGCACTTCGTCCACAGAAAGTTACACTCGCGAAAGAACAATGATGCAATTCAATTTACGAAGAATCTACGAATTACCAAAAAAAACTATTTATTACGTCGCGATCAAGTTGTATTACGAACCCGGAACCATTTTAAGGAGCACTTCAGCCGACCACGCGAGCGAGAACTATCTACGAATTCCGGAAGGCTGTTATCGAAAAGAACGCGAAGCCCTCTGAAATTCGTCGTACCTGGACCTTCCGATACCCACCTGCCAAAGCCCAGTGATCCTGCCGCTGCTGCAGACTGCACGAGAATGGCCCGGGGCTCGTCGCCGCCGTGCCGGAACGCGATTCTCGCCGCCCGCCGGCGCCAGAGACGGAGCACGCTGATTCGCTCCCGCGGTACCGCGTGACTACCGCGGCTTTCCCCGCGGTGTCTCTTCCCCTTTTCTCTCGATTCCCCTCACGCGTTCTGGAACCTTTTAGAGACTTCCAGAAGCGGTAAGCCGTAAACATCCATTGTCTCGATACCTCTATCAAAACAACAGATGCCCTTGTTTATCCCGTAACCATCATAACAAAGCGACGAGATCCTTCCTAATCGGGCTCTTTATGTTCAAATATTAACGAGAATTTCAACACAATAAACGATATAATATTATCCGCGATGTAAAATATAATTTGTTTACGAAATCACCAAAATACCGAGAACCTTGTAACGAAATTAATATTCTAAAATGATGTGAAAAATGCCCAAGTATGCGTACTAATTTTTATAATGACTCAAATCCGCTACTACACGATATCCAAAAATCTTAAACAATGCAAAAGAAAAGAATTTAAACGATAAAATTTTCTTTTCAGTTTCGGAAGAAAACCAAGACGAACCTATACGATGTATGATGTAATCTCCCCCCCATTTTCCTAAAAGATGTTTACTTAATTTAACTTACTTTTACTTACTTTAACCTAATTTAACTTACTTTAACTTACCATAGCTTAATTTAACTTAATTTAACTTACTCTAATTTATCCTAACTTCCTGTAACTTAATTTAACTTACTCTAATTTATCCTAACTTAATGTAACTTAATTTAACGTACTCTAAATTACCCTAACTTAATTTAGCTTAATTTTACTTAATTTAATTTTCTTTTTGCGACCTCCGGAATCTCAAGATTCACAACGCGATGTAGGATATCTAAAAAATTAGCGCCTTCACAGCAGTCCCCCCTTTATATCAAAGAATATCCTTATTTCCCGGATAAAGCCTCCCGGCAAGACAAAGTCTATAATTTCTACGGTACTCTGGCCGCCATTGCTCAAAATCACAAAACCAAAACTCAAAAAACCATACGAAACGTCACTGTAAAATTAGCGCTTCGAACAGCAGTCCCCCCCTTATAGTGATCGTTATGGTTCCCCAGATAAAGCCTCCCGGCAAGACAAAGTCCGTTTCGGTACGGAGCGGTAATTCCTCGCCACGGGTCAGTGCAGTCCCTTACAAAAATTAGCGCCCCGAACGACAGTCCCCCCTATTATGGAACTATCCCAACCCGTGGTTTGGAGCCATATCCAAAAAACCAGCGCCACTACAGCAGTCCCCCCCATTTACCCCTTGATATGACCCCCGCGAGCAACAGTGCCAAGAAAAGATTAGCGCCACGATCGACAGTCCCCCCAATATAGGCACTGCAGCACCCCTTCGGATTGATTCTCGCGCAGATCTACAGCTGTAACGTGTGGCCACGTTACAATTCGTTATTTCTATTCGTGTGTTACAATATTTACAAATAAATTAAATTTTATCACTTATTGTCAAAAAAATTTATAATGCAAAATATAACTATATTCTTTAAGGGCTTACTGGGGGGATATGGGTAAAAAAAACCGAAATTTTTGTGACTTTTTTTCTTTGTTCCATTGTACATTACATAAGTCGTATAAAGTATATCTTATAATCTGTACTTCCAACTATATTTGCTTAAAGCCGCTGACAGCGATTTTAAAAATATGTCTTGCTAAAGAGGCACATTGCGGTGGACATCGCAGCTCGTTTAAAACTTATCTGAAAGCAAAAATCCAAATTGATTTCATTAGTGGATAGATTTTTCCCGCCCCCAACGGTGTCAAACATTTTTTTTTCCATTTCTCAATTTTGTGTAACATTTTGAAGCAAAAATCTTGTTTTTCGATACTAAATGTTCGCCATTTTGTGTCTATAAAATCCGTAAAAAAATAAAAAATAAAAACGTTTGGGGCGGGTTTTTTATGTAAAGAAAGTGTGTGCAAATTTTGAAAACAATCGGTTCAATAGTCGTTGAATGACAGTGTCCACCGACTTTGAAAACATATTCCGAGATAAATGCGTTTAAAGTTTTACATACATCTATACGTTCATATACCTGGAATCCGTATCGGTCACATCAAGCAGTCATATCTTCGTTATCTTTTTACCAAGTGACTTGAAATTTTGACACAATACTTCTGAGATGTTGTACTATTGAATAAAAAATAAACAATTTTTACATTATTTGACCCCAGTAAGTCCTTAAAAGATGTTACATTTTATAATAGTACATAATAGTAAGGTAATAGTATACAAATACCACTACTGACATGAAACTGTCCATTATCAAAAGAATTCCATGAAAACGGCGGTGTTATAACGTTTAATCGCACGTGCTAGGCTGCTCCTCGCTGTGCACGACAACATTCGTCACCTCGTTATTTGTTGACCGAGCCTTACACGCCGCAGGCTTTAAGGCTCGGGCCCCATGGCGCGGAGCCGGGATACGCCCGGACCAACGCGAGACCCCTTCTTCCGGGGCCTCTACCAAATCTCTCTCCAAGCGGCAAGACTTCTCGAGCTCCTCGGTGAGGAGAGGGCCTTTCTAATCCCTACGACACTCTGCAGGGTCGCGCCCGAGTTGCATTGCAACTCACACATCGGAGCAAGCGAGACGTTCACAGACCCGGGGAGAGTCCTTCCAGTCCTATCAGAATGCCCCTAGCCCAGCGAGCAGGCTTTTAAAACCACTACCCTTAGAGGAGCGGAACCCGCCTGGAACAGGTTCCCCTCTCCTCCCTCCCTGAGGTACGATGGCAGCCGCAGTTCCCCGGCCCGGGAACTTTGGCTGCCCCAATTCTAAACAACCAAAACTAGTGTGCCTCCCGACCTCAGAGGCCCTCCAAATCGGGTCGCAGCCGAAGCCACTTGTCTTGGGTCCCTCGGGGCTGACCACGTGCCCTTGGTCACACCGTCCAGCAGACCCCTGTGAGGTTGTCTCGAGCTGTCCCAGGAATGACAACCTTCCCGAGGGAGTAACTAGCAGGCTTCACACTTCCGGAAGGAGGGAAGGAAGGGGCCCTCACGTCCTCCCCCTCTGGGGGGGGGGGGAGGGGGTGCACGACAACAGTAAGAATTCCATTTAGAAACTTTTAAAGGATATTTTTAAATAGTTGTAAAAATATACATTAAACTATTCATCAAAATTAAAATAGGCCGTCATATTATAAAAGGACTTTTTAACTTTAATTTCCATGTTTTTATAACTACAATGGCTCGGACACAATATCGGACTCGCAACGGGAACTGCAAATGCATTGCTTCAGGGTGATGACTGGCTCTGCCTTGTCTCAGGCTAGTTTTTCCTTTCTGCGTTCGTTGGGTCTGTGCCTCCCTTTTTTCAATGATGTTTATCGCGTACTCAGTTACCGCTCTCCACTCGGCCTTTCCGCTGAGTAACACCTCTCCCACATTGTCCGCAGTCAGTTCCACATGAATTAACTGTCCCATTTTGCATCTCTCCTCCGCCCATGCCGGACATCTGGACAGTCTGTGCTCGACGTTATTCTCCTCCCTCATATAGTGCACACATTGGTTGCTTCCTACCTTGCAAATCCTCATGAGGTATGTTTGGAATGCTCCATGCCCGGTGAGTATTTGCGTCAACTGGTAGCCCACGTCTCCATGCCTCCGTGAGCACCGCTCCTCTATCTGAGGGATAATCCGTCGTATCCATCGTCCCTTCTCGCTTCTCTCCCACTCTTGTTGCCACTCCGAGTACATCCGCCTCTCCGTGGTTTCGGTCGATTCGTCCACAACCCCTATATTCCCTCCACTCTCTCCATCGCGTTTCTTACTGGCTTCGGAGTCCCTTTTCCTTTTCTCTACCAATAGCTGGATTGTGGGGATCCTCGCCAGCACATGTGCCGCTTCCTTAAAGGCATTGCGGACGTCCACCGTGACTACGACACAAAAGCGATACTGACCACGTGCCGGACAGCATCAATGGTCGGTCTTCCTTTCTGGAAGCCATACTGATTCGGAATAAACCCCCCTCTCTCCTCCCATACGTCTGCAGGCTGTTCAGCATCAAGGTCTCCAGTAGCTTCTCGTCCGCATCTATCATGCACAGCGGCCTGTATGACCATGATACTCGGGCAGGCTTCCCAGGCTTCGGTTTGAGGGCCAACCTCTGCCTCTTTCACCTAGTCGGAAATATTCCTTCGCTGATACATGCGTTGTACACTTCAAGCAGCATCGCCGACGCTGTAACAGGTATTATCTTCAGCGCCTCATTTGGCACCCAGTATGGACCCGGTGCCTTGCCCGTGCGAAGTCCTCCCGCTGCCGTCATCAGCTCTACCTCCGTAAATGGCGGCGGCTCCTGTCGTCACTCTCCAGTTCGCTCTCTCTCTCCATGCTCTGAGCTCGTGTGTTGGGAAGAGGGTGTCAATCACGCCCTCGACAAATACGTGATCTTCCAGCTCCGCCGTCCGTTGTTGGGCGCCAAGTTTACTCATGACGACCTGCAGGGTTTTCCCCAGGTATCCTTGTCATCTTCTATCTTTAGCCGCTTCCAGCATTCTCTCTTGCTCTTGCGGATTTCCGGAGTAAAACTTCTCCTGGCTTCCCTGTACTTTGCAACTCGATGTGCGCGTGCATCTGTGCCTCTAGCACGCTGTTCCTTTCTTCTGGATGCCAGGCAGATTTTTCTTGCCTCCTCGATTCTTTGGATCTACCAGTACGCTGGTGCTCTATGAGACCTACCCTTTTTTTTTGGCATTGCCGCATCGCAGGCTCCAGCTAAGATCTTGGCTAGCCTATCAGCCTTGCCTTCTGCAGCCAATTCCGCTCCTCGTCCCCAAGCTTTGTGGAGAAATTGGATCTCTATCTCTACTCCAAGATACGCTTCCATCTTGTCCCTATCCAGTTTTGCTGCCGCCCATCCTTTGTTTCAGTCCGGCCGAGGTGAACTTTGTGTTCCTTTCATCCTAAAGGTGATGTAGCGGTGGTCGCTAAGCGTCTCTTCCTTGAGCACCGTCCATGCATAATGTCGGGGAACGATGTTCCTCCATGACTCCATGACGACTCCATCACTCCACAATGGTGACCGCGCATTGAAATTCCCTGTGAAATAACCTCACCCCTCGCTTCTTTAATACTGTCTTCCAGTTCATCCATGGCCAGTTCATATTCCTGAATCGTGCAGTTTGGCAAGTATTAGCAGGAGTAGACTCGCATGTTCTTCACCCTCGCCCACACAAATCCCGTTCCGTTGCACCTTGCCTCTTGTATTACTAGTCCGTTATGCACGAAAATAGCCGCTAATCCGCTTTTGTCACTGACCCACGTTTTCTCCTTCAGATTCCGATGTTGTTAGGAAACTAGCAGGATGTCATCGCCTCGCTCAGCCACCACGTGCAGCACAAGGCCCTGGGCCTTGAGATCAGTAGTTCAGGTTTACTTGTAGCAGGGTCAGAGTTAGGACATCCCCCTTGCTCTCAGGTACGCTGTGCAGCTTGCGCTCCCCGGATAGTGGTTTCTTCCGGGACACCCAAAGTCCTAGCATGGTAGGCAATGCGGTGACTGGGTGCATCTGGCTACTACGTGTCTCTCTCCACCGCTGGCGAAGCAGTTCTTGCTCCGATTTGCGGGACACTAGCATTTGGCGGCTATGTATCCAAAACCATGGCACCGATAACACCGCTGGACATCCACCCTTTGGACAACTCTGCACATCATGAAGCCGACCTTCAGTCTGCCCCTTTCTAGGAGCTTCCTAGCTATTGCACTAGGCAGGCTCACAGCTGCTTTGAGTGCACCCCCATAGGCTCCCTTCAGAGGCCCCACTTTACTCTTCCTCGCCTCCTCTTCGCCAATATCGCGAATCACTGCCTCAGTCTTTACCCTCGCTCTACGCTTTGAGGCGGAGTGCAACGGGGCTCCGGTGGAGGTTTAAAGGCCTTATCTAATACGATTTTGGGACTTCACCTCACAATTGTCTTCCACACCGATGTGTCCCGATCCAATTCTCCGGTCTCTATTGCACGATCTTCCCCCTCTTCACGGACCTTACCATTCACCATTCCGCTATTTACGAGCTGCTCGTATCGTTTGTCCCTTGTACGTGCCACCTCGTCCCTAATTTTTTATCCGGGCTGCAACTCTGGCGGAGAAAGTACCTTCCGTTTCGCCGTCGTTATTGTCGCTGGCATATCTTTATAATATATATTTGATTTGATTGCATGCACGCTGCATGTCAAATCAATTTTATTTAATTAAAATTAATTCGTCTTGGTAGTCCCAACTATCAAGAAGAAAAGAAATAATTTAAATTATTTCTATAGGTTCTTTCGGTTAATACAATATTGTTCCCTTTTATAATTCGCTGCATGACTATTTCCACGACTAAAGGAGTCAATAATTAAAATCCTAACGAACTCTATACGCACAACGCAACCGCTAGATTATTTTGAATCGCATGTTTTACTCTAAATTTTTATTACGCAAGTAATGATATTCAACAACTCCGAACATTGAATCTCGAACTCGAATCTAGTTTTTTCACGCACTTTAATTTCAGTCAAGTAAAAGAAAACCGACGTCTTATTGAATAAAACACTTAGACTTTTCTGATTTGTAGAACTCGTGCCAGCTTTTTTTTCAATTAAAATGTTCCACGAAGACCTCCAAACCGTCCTTCAATTGAGTGGGCTTGTGGCGTGGGATAGTCTTCTCGTTCGGGAAATTCTGCGATTTCTCAGCCTGTCTGTCGCTTTAATCATGGAGGATTTTGGATGCGCCGTCGTTCACGACTTTAAACGAACGCTTCTGCCACGCTGCCATCTTTATTTTAGCCTTGAAGATGAACAAATTGTAATTATTATTCGTCGCTTTACACGCGACTCCCAGAAATAATGGCGACTACGTCTTACCGTAAACTAATAAACATGGTTTATGGTTCGTCGTTGCTTCCATTGTAGGATTTCGTCCTTCTGTACTTTCAGGTTCCAATTTCAATTTTGGATTCGAAATAGGCCGAACTTTTTGCTGTCCACGAGGTGCGTTCAACGACGATCAGGAAGAGAGAGAGCGCTTCTTTTTCCTTCGCCACGAGGATCACCGTTTCACACGACTTTTGGCGAATCCCTACCACATCGCGGTTTTCGATTTCCGTCGCGAATCGTGATTTTCTTTCCCTCTTTAATCAACGCTCGTTGTTTCGGAGATCGACGTTCGAGCTTTGTTTACGGTAGTCGATCTGTTAAGATCTAGTGCGATCTAGGAACACCCAAGGAGCGCTCGCGTCTATCTCAATTCCTCGCGGGCCAATCACAATGCTCCTTGCGTTCCTAGCGAAAATCTCGCACTGTCCACCAATCAGGATCCATCATCTCGCACTATTTATCACCATGAACTTTTGCTGCGTTTTCTCGATTCGTATAACTTGTTTATTGTTGTATATTCTCTCGTTGTTATTAATTTGTTGCATGTTTTCTTGTTATTATTTATTTGTTGCACGTTCTCTTGTTATTATTTATTGGCTGCATATGTCATTATTTATCGTTACATGTTCTCTCGTTATTATTTATTTGTTGCCTGTTTCTTATTTATTGTTGCGTTTTTCTTATTATAATTTATTTATTATACAGTAATAATAATAATATCTATTGACTGATGTGGGTGTTATATCTTTCACCGGTGACGGGTCAGTTTGCGTCCCCATTGTCACTGGTGTCGTCTTCAGGCTGCTCCGCATGGAAACAAAGTTCCCTTTCTGCGCCTTTCATCCGCTATTTGTTTCCTGGCATCCAACAAGTGCTTCATCCCGACTTTCGCGAGGACCATTGCCGCCTTGATCTCTTTGTGCACGTTGTATGTGCCACGGATGGTCTCGTTTATCCTATTAACCTGGTTAATCACCAGGCTCAGTGCTGCCTCTTCGTCCTTCTCAGCTTGCGAGTCACAGCTGGCCAAGTTTGGTGCACTGGCGTAATGTTTCAAGCGGGGAGCCCGTTACACTTCCCATCCTTCTCCGTACTAGCGTCTTGCCTGTGGGATTCACCTCGCCCTTTTTTCCTATCACCGGTGATCTCAGCACCTTCCCGCTCTTAGCGAACGAGTTAATGCGCTCCTCCGTGAATTGCTTCCCGTAGGGTGTCGCGTAAGCCATCGCTTCATCGTCGCTGTCATTTGGTGGTGGGGATGATCAGCGACATTCCCCAGAAAATACAGGGAGGAAACTTCCCAGATGGGCATAGGTTTCGGCAAGTGCCGCATTCCACTCGGTCGCACTAGCTGTCCCCGATAGTTCACTATATTTCCCACAGTCTCGTTTGGACGGTTCCATGGCTCCTTTTTGCGACTCGATATTCTAACTCCACTAGTAGCAATATATGCATCTGAGGCCAAGTGGCCAACCTCAGTAGCACTGCGGTCGCCGGATATCGACGCCCGGGAGCCGCTTGCTCACTCCCAATAAGCGCCGATACTGGCGTATCCCTCCCCTGCACCGTAGACGGTATATTTTTATTTTCTTCCTCCATATGGTTTTGTATTGTCTGTTGGTCCGCGGGAGGTATTTTATCTCCCTCCTGCCCTTCTGGCAGACGAGCGTTCCCCTATCCGCCACCTGGGGACGCGCCCGATGGGGGTCAGAATCCCCACACGGGGGCTTATAACTACCTAGGTTAGGGATTGGTTAGGGTAGTTGGGGGCGGGGGGCTGGGGCGCGCGCGCGCGCGCGCGCGTGTGTGTGTGTGTGTGTGTGTGTGTGTGTGTGTGTGTGTGTGTGTGTGTGTGTGTGTGTAAACGATCGTATATGGTATGATTTTTAAATACATGTGTATCTTTAATATCCCACTTATATTTATTGTGCATTTTAGGTTAGTAACTTGAACCTCTATCGTTTGGGAAAACAAAAAATGATGGGCGAAAATATGATTGCAACAAAATTTGAACCTCACGACAATTGGTTACCTCCATGTTATTTCGTCCCTAAAGAGCTAGAGCAGACCTTAATCGAATCAGGCGTACCATCAGCTCTTTGGAATCAAGCAAACATACCTACAGCTGAGACCGCCAGACCTCATGAAATTCGTCAACTGGTACAGGAAACGGAGTACAAATTAGGCATTATGAAAATAAGGCTTAATCTAGATGATGATTTTCCGCTGAAAGAGATTAGTTCTCCCTCATATTTCATTCCTTACAATTTAATTACGCAGCATAGTATACCCGACAAAAGTATCGCGGATTGCGTGGAAGCATTAATAGGAGCATATTTAATAGCATGCGGTCCAAGAGGAGCATTGCTATTCATGTCCTGGTTGGGAATAAATGCTTTACCTTTGAAAAAAATTACGCTCTTAAAATGCCCGGAGGAAGTTGAAGCTGGTTGTTTGCTATATTGTGAAGAAATAAAAAAATCAGGAGACACTGTCTGGACCAAGGTATTGTATTTAAAATCATATTATTCATTTTTCTTACATCTTTTATAGTTATAACTTTTAAGTTTATATTTATATTTTATAGGTACCTAACAGTAATTTAAGCTAGTATAATATATAGTCTGTACTGTTGGAAAACTGTTTGAAATCTCGTCTGCTCGATTTGCAAAATGGCATTCTGAATTCCCAACTACGTCTAATGTTTATTATTTTTTTTATGTTTTATCTCTACCTCCATCATCAATGGTTCAGTGCCTGAAATATCAATGTCGGTTTTATGAAAATCGTGAATTTAATGATCAAACACAACGCAGAAAAAAGTAAAATTATCCCGAAAATGACTTCGACTTCAAACCCCTGTTTCGTATTTTTAATCAAATTTTTAATCGGAAGTACGATTCGATTGGATCACGCGTGCATCTCGCACATTAACTTTTGGCAACAAGATTTTAGGTTTTCCTCACATTTCATCCTATTCCAGTCGTTATACTGGAAAAATGGCTGCACACATGTAACAATATAGGTGAGATTCTAAAAGAGTATACTCGAAATTTATAGCAAATATTGTGACGAATAATTTCACTTGCACTTTCTATGAAAACTATTTATATAAAAAAATGTGATAATTTGTGCAGTTTATCGGGTTAAGGCCTCGGTACACATTTGTAGATTTCGAACATAGTAATACCAGCAGAATTACACAGTTTTCGGTTACAAAATGCAAAAAATGTTCAATTTCAAAAACACTTCAATCAAGGGCATTTGAAACCTTATGCTCCGTGTTCTTTAAACGTTATAATAGAACTAGCACGCTATCAATTTTTGATATTAGTAATATTTTGACCTATGTAAACGACTTGGATGCCGTCATGGCAGACACAGCTGGTGTTGCAGGAATTAGAAATTACAGTATCGACGACTGGGCAGGGCGGGATAGCAGGTTCTTCACCGTTACCAGGCAACCGTATTCATTTATGGGTACATTGGTCGATGAAGAATGTGATTCTATGTATGCTATCGAATATGTGCTGGTAATTCTAAATCAGAAGGTTGATACCCAAGATTTTTAGAAGTGACCTTACTGATCACTCGTGCTAGGACAACACAACATACATTCGAGGTTTTACTAAAGGCAGTAAAAAGGAGTTAAGCAAAGTTAATCAATAATAAATATATTTAACCAAATGAGTACAATAAATTATTATGTATTGTCCACTTTATTACGTTTATTTTGCTGATTACGCATGACTTTCGCGCGCTTTCGAACTATGTGTTTTGCTTGTACGTTATCGAGCTTGCTAAAATCAGAGTTAAAAATTTTAGTCTCAAATTTTATTTTCCAAGTAATAGAAGGCACGGTTCGCGTAATTTGTTTTCTACTATTCCATGCAGCTAAGGACGGATTCACTTTAAGTAGTTTGGGGTCCGTAGACAAAATAGGTCCCAGTCTAGGATCATCTGCTGAAATTCCATTGGCTTCAAAATAATTAGTTCCGATCAAATATTCAGAATCTATGAACTTTGGAGACCAAAGGGGTGCACCTTCAGGTATGTGTGAAGTTCTAAAAGGTGATGAATGTAAACAAGAATCAGCCGGAGAAATTATCACATCCGGAAAAGTACGATTCGGCAAAGATGAAACGTCAATGTCTATGTCGATGGAGCGATGAACATTTATGTACGCGGCCGATCTAGTACGAACAGCGGCTCGAATTTGTTCAGTGATGGGATCGTATTCTCGGTTACCCATCTTGTAGATCTAACGATTTTAAATCGAATGAGTTAAAATTCATTGTAACGGTCGTATTTAAATGGTACCAAAGAAAACAAAAAAAGGCGCATGCGTATTATTAAAAAAATTCGCGTGACTCGAACTCCAAAATCTATGCTAGTGAATCGCGTTTAGAGTTTTAACGGTATTTACCGATGAGCGAGGTTATAAAAAAAAAAAAAATATTAGTCATCAGACCTGTATTTCTTTTGGATAACACGTATCTCTGTAGACACGTAGGTCAAAAGACCTCTCGCTAAATGTGGATGACTCTCCAGAAGGTATTAGCTGAAAAATAAAATAATGGTTATCAAAAGATCATCAGATCTTTATGATAAGCAATTCAATTTTTTTAATAGAATCAACAGATCATATTTTGTTGATCTTCTTGACAAAAGAAAATTGTTCTTTCTCGCCTATGGATATACGAATGAATTAGTTCGTTGTTTATCGCAGTTAGTTCGTTCGTTTTAAATTTGGATGAATTAGCAGTCCTGAAAAGGACTGATTTCAAGCAATTTTCGTAGGGTGCCAGATTCCAACTGAAGTAGCCGAGACTCGTATTCCGCGAAGTTGACTTCTTGGCTTGTCGAACTCGAAAGAAAAGACTTAGACCCTCGCTCCCGTTTATATACTTGAGTTTATCGCGACGCCACGCGATTCTGCGCGCACCTATCGTTGTCTCTTTCTAAAATTTGCGCGTCGCCGCACTAATCAGCTTATTCGTCCTTTTGCCTATGTAAATATTTTCGTAAATAATTTGTGATGTTTGTTCGTTTCGATAAATACTAAAATAATTTGAATTAAAGAATAATAATTTGCATTTTATTCCGCGCGATATTAAAAATGATTTGAGTAAACCGCTACAATGCAGACAAAAACTGGTGACTTTTGATCGATTCTTCAAAACGCAGTATGAAAGGCATTTTATTGCATAATAGAAAGCACGATACTTCTATTCTACTCTCCTTTAGCACTAATTAAAGAAGAATATAACGGCATTAAAATGCTTCTACACGAGGTAAGGTATGAAGATAAAAAATAGATAATATGTGGTCATTTAAATATTACAAATATCTTACTCGCACTGGTCTCCAGAGCTTTAGCTTTTTTCAAGAGATCATTTTCTACACATGTTTTTTATCACCCTGTACTCTCACAGTGACTGTACGTTATATGCTTATTTCATCATTATCATTTCTCGTTATTATTTTTTTTGGCAAGCACACATTCCAAATTGAACTTTCTGATACATTTACGGATAGTATAAAACTTTCGAAAACTTGAACTCAGGGATCAAATAATTTTTGGAATCTACCATATTTTGTAGCTGGTTATAAAAAGGATAAAGGAAAGGAATTATGCCCCGCTTTAATGACATTTTTAGCCTATTCGCGGGTCGGCTCTCGTGAGGATAGGTCGGACAGATATTCGAAGACATTTACAAGACAATACAAGGCAACACCCACACAGAGCCCCCCCCCCCCCCCCCCGCATTACTGCACTCCATAGAGCTACTTGACCCCTCTGTATCGCATTTGCAAGGGGTCTGGGAAAACTACGGAAAACCCAGACAGATGCAGTCGACGAACTACTTTATCATCAGAGGATACCCTATAATGATAAAGCAGCTTGTCGCCCACTCAGCAATCGGCCTGCTGCCTTTGCCATAGCGGGCGCAACGCTCGTTTTTTTTATTTTAACAGTCACTTTTCCAAGCATGGATTCCCAATCAGGATGCTTTACTTGAGAGAGCGACTGCGCGCCGCGCCGATCACAGGGCAATTGCTGTCGGTGTTGCCTTGTATTGTCATGTATTGTCTTCTAGCTGGTTATAAGTTATAACAAATTTCTGGCTCCCATCGTCTACCCGCGGTGCGAGCGATGCAAACCAATACGATTAAAAAATACCGTCAGAGATAGAGCCACGTGAATCCGTGAATTTCGTCGCCACCTATCAAACACAACCAACCGTGCCAAGACCCCTGGCGTCTAAAAAAGTACAATTGGCAGGATTATCATTTATACTTCTAATTTTCAGATACAATTTCAGATTCCGAATTGTCTTCTAAAGTCCGTATTCTCACTTTAAACTGTACTTATCCGACTAGATTGGGAACGGGTGAGTTTCAAACGAGATGTCTAAAAGAACTCCATACAATATATTCGCGATTTTGTCGTCCTGATGATCGTGCGGGCTAAGGCCTCAGTCTTAGTCCGCCCGAACTGATCATCGCGAAGGTCTCGAGTTCGAATTCCCGTCCGTGTAATATTCTCTGCTTATGTCCAGTGTGGAATAACCGGGAACCTTGCTGGGCGAAGGTACGAATTTGGGACCGCTGCCGACCCCCGTCGGCAGTTATCGGTACCGTCAGCATCTTATCCTCGGCCGGTACGTCGCGGGTCTTATCTCGGATAAAGATGGGATAAGCCCCGCGTCGTACTCGCTATGGCACAGACCACCGAATCTGCTGGTGGTACCGTTATTGGGGCAGGGGGGGACTGGCTCTGGGTAGGTGTTGTGTTGTGAATCTGCCTAGTTCTGTCATGTACCGTTCTGTCTTTGTCCTGTACCTCTCCACCCGAGAGCCGACCCGCAAATAGACTAATAATTTTCATTAACGCGGGGGAAAATTACCTGTCCTTTGTACTTTTTTTTGTCCAATATATTCGCGGCCGAAGAAAATAGTCCGCCTATCGGACGGCCATGAGTGGATGAGCACACCACTTGCAAACTGGCGACGGATCAGTGAGGTGGTCCACTAACCATTGAAACGGTGCTGAGGCATTGATGAGTCAGATTGGCATGTGGTGGAATTAAAATAGTCCATGACCAGGGATGGCAAACGAGGAAATGGGCCGGCTTTGCGTGGCTACTGGCACCTGGAATAAGCTTCACTGAGATCGAGGGTCTTTATGTAATCCATAGAGGGGAGGGGGTGCGCCTCTTTACGTGTGATCTTATTCACGTCACGGAAGTCGACACAAAAACGCAAAGTGCTGTTTGACCGTCGGACTATTACCGGGTTGCTCACCCAGGCGCTCCTGGCTCGCTCAGTGACACCATCATGAAGCATGTCATCGACAGCATCTTGTGCGACCTTGAGCATGGTGGGTGATAGTATGCGAGATTTTTGCCGGATTGGATGTTGACCTTGCACATCGTTGTGATGATATGTCAAACGGGTCACTCCGAGGATCGGTGGGCTTCAGAGGGGTAAACACGTGCGAGAATTCATCGTAGATGGGGCATAGCCTCGCTAGACCTATACAATTGTACGTCGTTTGGGCTTCCACCCTTACGCATCGTGCATCCACTTCTAAAAAGATACCGCTACTACCGCTCTATGTTCCGTTTGCCGTGTCTAGTTTTATCTCGAATGTGCGGAAGGAAGTCCATTCCGAGGACGCAGGGGTAATTCAGAGGTTCCACTTGGAATTCCCAAACGTGACTGTCATTGAAAGGTTCACTGTACCGGCGAAGGGGACTAGAGTTCCGTTCGCGACCCGCACTTGTTCGTCGGCGTCACGCATGAACGGGGCTACTATTTCCTTACACCAAAGGTAGAGATATGACCTCGAGGCTCCCGTGTTTTTGAGGGCTCTTACGGACTTTCCGTCGATCGTTATCCGAATGAATGGGCGCGGATTGACTTCTAATAGGGAGAGTTCCTCTTCGGCTTCTTCAACAGATGCGAACCACTCGGTAAACGCAACATGGAAACGCGACGATGCATGCTGACGCGCGGGATCTACTTTCGTTAGATCGTCCCTCACGTCAGTTACTGCACGACGACATGGGCTACGTCATGCAAGGAAATATTAAGTTTAAAATTGAGTAACGGTGCCTAAAAACTAATGAAATATAAAACGTACAAAATTTGTCTGCTATGATTACAATGAATTTCAGAGGTATATCAAGCTGGCGCATCCACATTGTCAAAATCAAATATAAAGTACGGCATCATTTAAGGCTCATTTAAGGCTAAATTAATGCCCCTATGCCGAATTTAATGCTCTTCGCTATTGACGTCAACCTGGCGCATCCACAGCGTAAAACCAAAGAAACAAAAGTTATTCAAGAATTCGATTAGGGCTATAATTTTAGGCACATTTAATGCTCTCAAAATAACCCAGCCCGAATTTCCCCCGACTGTTACTTCCGGTGCCACGTGTCGCGATTCGCATTCATAACGGTGACATTTGGGGTTTT